>QEPC01006793.1:329388-378445 GCA_003113815.1 Sphenodon punctatus | reverse complement strand
CTCCCTGATCCATGCCTTCGTCACCTCGAGGCTGGACTACTGTAACGCGCTCTACATGGGGCTTCCCTTGTTCCTGGTCCGGAGGCTGCAGCTAGTGTAGAATGCGGCAGCTCGTCTCCTTACGGGGACGGGCCGTCGGGAGCATATTACACCTGTGCTCCGAGTTCTGCACTGGTTGCCGATAGCGTGCCGAGCCAGGTTCAAGGTGTTGGTGTTGATCTCTAAAGCCCTATACGGTCTGGGCCCCTCATACCTCAGGGACCGCCTCGCCCTCCGCGTCCCAGGGCGGCTTCTTCAGTCCACCGGGGGTGCCTTCTTGGAGGTCCCCCGTGTAAAGCAGGGGGCCACAATGGAGAGGGCATTCTTGGTGGCCGGGCCACGCCTTTGGAACTCCCTTCCGGAGGAAGCTTGCCTGGCCCCTAGCCTGTTGACATTCCAGCGAAATTGCAAAACCTGGCTGTTTGCCCAGGCCTTTGGGGAGGGGGGAAGGGTAGGGTGAGGGGTTTTATCTCCCCCACCGTACTTATTATTTATATGAGCTAATGTAGCTAGCCCTGTTTTAATATTGTATTGAGTGTTTTAAATTGTTTTTATTGTATTTTATTGTTGTGAGCCACCCCAGGCTGCATTGCAGGAGGGGCGGGATACAAATTTATTAAATAAAAATAAATAAAATAAATAAATTAACTGCCTAATTTCGGTCCAGTCCTTCCCAATGCCTATATCTGCCCACAGCCCCCTACTCAATGAATCATACAGGGGACACTTCAACAAATAATGGTTAAGGTTCTCAACATCCATCCCACATGGACATCTCCTCTCCTCCCACGGGGTCCCCTGAAATCTCCCTAGGAAGACTGCTGTTTTTAACGTCTGGAGCCTAAGTGTACTGAACCTGAATTTCAGGTCCGAATTCATCTGCGAATATATGTAGGGGGCTCCTGTCCAGGGAGGCAAGATATATTGATAGAATGGTGCTGATCCGGAAGTAGATACCAAGGCCCTAAGATGTTGCCTATCCATATCCAAGATGCGGAGCTTCAATAATTCTATGGCATGTCTACTGGTGGCATACTGAAAGAAAAGTTCAGAGAATCCCAACTGTGCCAACCGACCTGACACCCCCAAATACCATGGGTCACTTCCCACTTCCTCAGTAACCTTTTCGACCCATGTACGCTCAAGGAGAGAACCCTCAGGCGCATTGCGCAATTTAGCCCAAAATGACAAAAGTCTAATATCCACCAGGGCCGACAGAGAGGGGCAACCTAACTCTGTTAACACCATGGCCGAGCTCGTAGCCTGAGGACATCTCACTATTTTCCTCCAGAACTGAGTAATTACAGGCTGAAGTAGCCGTGTCGCTCCAACATCAATCCCCCATACATGGGATCCATATAACAAATGTGACAAGGCCTTTGCCTCGAAAATTCGGGGAGGCACTGTAGCTGGCGGTTGGCCATGGGCGTAAAAAGAACATATAATGGCCGTTACCTTGGGGCTTACCACTTCCTTAACTGCCCAGGCCTGCGGTTGCCAAGAGCAAGAGTCTGCCATCCTAACACCCAGGTACCGAAAGCATCGGACCTGTTCTAACTGATGTCCTTGGAGAGACCAATTACATTTCCTATGATGGCCACCAATCACCATGATTTTAGTTTTTTCATAGTTTATTTTAAGATGGTTTAGTTGACATCTGCCCTGAAAATCTAGCAGTGCTCTGCCAAGTCCCACTCTAGAAAGAGAAACAAGGGCAGTGTTGTCTGCGTACATCAGCAAAAAAAGTTTCCGACCGCCAATGGAAGGAGGATGATACCTCACAGCATCACTATGCTCGACTATCAATGTGTTAACATAGATGTTAAAGAGCAGAGGTGCAAGCAAACATCCCTGTCTAACTCCCCTGAAAGTTTGAATGGCGTCTGATAATCTTCCAGCAGGGGGCATCCTAACACGAAGGAGGGGCTCTGAAAACAGGGCTCTTATCAGGGCAATCAACCGAGGATCCACCTTAAGACGAGTCAGCACATTCCAAAGTTCGACCCTACAAACTGTGTCGAATGCTGCTGATAAATCAACAAAAGCTATGAATAGCTTTTGCTTTCGCCTCTGATATTTACTCATAAGATGGTGTAGAATAAAAGTCTGTTCTCCAGTCGATCGATTTGCCCTAAATCCTGCCTGCTCATCTGCAAGGATATTATGAGAGTCGCACCATTCTTGTAAACGTTGCAACAGCAGGGCAGCATATACCTTAGCTGCCACACAAAGCAGAGTAATACGTCAATAATTATTTTAGTTGGATTTATTTCCCTTCTTAAAGATGGTGACCACCGTCCCCACTTTCCACAAATCTGGAATGGTAATAGAATTATTGATTAGAGTGAACATATTTGCCAATGCTCCCAAACCCCAGTCTGGAAGGGCCTTGAAAAACACGCCTGGTACAAAGTCTGGTCCTACTGCTTTTCCCCTTTAGAGGGCATTTACCACTAGCTGAACCTCATGTGGCAAGATAGGGTCCCACTGTGGCATATCTTTGTCCCAAAGTGGGGCCACCTCTTTCCCCTGATCAACTAGGGCAAATAAAGACGTAAAATGGGAAATCCAAGCTAGAGGAGGCATATTGGCTTCCCTTGCCAATCCACTCTGGGATTTCAATCTATTTACCAAAGCCCAGAACATCTTCACATCATTTCTTTCCACAGCACCCTGGAGCGCTAACCATCGAGACTGGAAATAATTCCCTTTCTTTATTTTCAAAAGCGTCTTGTAATAGTTCCTTAACTCCCTATACTGCTGATAAAGCTGGTCTTTCCTATTCAAGTGAAGTCTCCGGGCTAAATGCCTAAGGGATGATCTTACCGCCCTACAGTCAGCGTCCCACCAGGCCACCGTCCCCTGGGACCGAGAAACTTTCCCAAATCCATGTTCCTTTGTTACCAGGGGACATAGCTGTTCCATTAACTGCTCCCGAACTACTATAGCCTCCCCAACAGAGGTAGCAGTTTCCAAGTACTTAAACCTCATCTGGACCTCCGGGCAAGACAAGAACTTAAAAACACAGTCAGCTACAAGCGGAGACCATCTACGTGCTCCCATTGTTTGGACCGTGGTCTTGCTACCAGTCTCCTCCGGCTTCCATCTTCCTACATTATGTTTAGAAAATAAGATGGTAAAGTTTACACTGAGGGTGTTTTTAGACAAGTGCCTCCCCACCCACCATGCAGGGTACAGGGCCACATTTGCACCCTATGCAGCCCTGCAACATGCATGATGGCTGTGTGATGGGTTGGGAGGTGCTTGTCTAAAAACACCCTGTGACATCTAGTATGAGATTTTCACTCACAAAAATTCACTACTATTTTTCCTGGGTCTATATAAATGATACACAGAACCATACACACATGCAGGAAGAGGAAGAATGGTAAAGACAATACGCTTGGATTCAGTTTCTGGTTCTGTGGCTACTGCAGATTTTCTCAGTCCCTCTGCAAGATGGCGATATTATTAATTATTGGCCCTTTTTACACAAGTCGCTCCCACACATGGACACCCCACATGGGGGAGCATCTTGTGTAAATGTGGGGGGGCGCGCTCCAATGACCACGCATCTCCACCTACTCCCACGGAGCAATCGGCGACAACACAGGTTGCTCCATGCGTGGGGATACAGGAGGATGGTTGTGCACCCCCACTCCACCCCCACAGCGGCTTGCTCACAGACCGATTCCCCAGCCATGGCCTGTTTAAAAAGGAAATTATTTGTATCTGCGTTTATCTTTGTATATTAAGTTTTAGGTTGTTTTTATCACAAACAGAAGCTGCCTCCTCTTAGGAGATTATACAGTGCCTAACATACTGGAGGTGCTACTTCAGAAGAAAAAATAATGGCTTTCTCCCAAAATTATCAAAAGCATGCTAGAATTAACTTTCAATTCAAAAAAGTGTTACAAAAATACTATGTAGTTCATCAGGAAGCATTAACATTGGGAAATTTTAATTTGGAATATTCAGACTTTTCTGATTTCAGTCTTAACATTTCATTATGACATTTTTTTGAGGAAAGCAGATTAGTAGTACATATTGGGGAAGGTACAGGAATTCAGCTTCAGACATAGGGTGATTTCAGACGTGACGGGGTGGCTTTGGCCCCGTCACGGAATTACCCTTTTGATTCCCTGCTGGAATAGAACCGTCAGGGCCAGCAGATGTGCTGGTCGATCCCGGCGGGGAATCTGTGTGGGGGGGGGGCTGCACGGTGCAACATGCGGGACTGTGCGGCTGCATGTTGCACTGTGCAGCCCCNTCCCAAGGCCGCCCGCCCTCCGGGAGACAGATGGGTGGGCGCCGCGGCCAATGAGGCCGCAGCGCCCGCCCACCCCCCTGGGGTATTGACCACGGCCCGGAATCGGCAGCGAACATGGCTGCCGATTCCAGGCCGTGGTCAGAGGCCAGACGAGACGTTACCACACTCAACCACGGTGAATCCCGCCATGGTTGAGCGTGGTAACATCACATCTGTTGGGGGCAAAAAGTGATTCCCGCCGGGAGTTCACCCACGGTGGGAATTACTTTGACCGCCCTTTCAGAGATGGTCCCCGGACCATCCTCGAAAGCGTGGTTATTTTGATTCCCGTCGCAGGTTCACTGTGGCGAACATCTGGCGGGCATCAAACAGACGTTACGGGACCATTCCCCACCACAGAGGATTGTCTGTGGTTGAGCGTGATCTCGTAACGTCTGAAAATACCCAGAAAGAAACCAGCCAGCTCTGATCACTGGATATCCCCTCATTCTCCTAAGAATAAGATTTAACAGATTTAAGTTTTAGTAAAATTCCAGGTGAATTAGTAATACAAACTTAATAAGCTGCATGCACTGTAGACTGAACCCTAACAGAAAAAAAATCCCGTCTTATAAACCAAAGGCAGTTTAGTGTTATTTCATTTTCCCTTGTTAGGATTTAGTGGTAGCATTCCTATCTTAAACTCAGAAACTTAAAAATCAGTTTAGCCGTGTTTTTTCCTGTGTGTTGACTCACAGTTTATTTCATTAGCTTGTCTCGGTCTCTCTCTTCAGACATGACATTGATCCATGTTGCAAAAATATCATTGCTAAGAGCTTTATAAATCAAGTGTGATAGCAAAATATTTCCGTGGATCATGTCAATTTCTCTCGCTGGGGGAAACCAAGGTAACCACTGCTATGGTATATGATCCTTCCTCATATGTGTCTGAATAAACCAGATGCCCTCATTGACACTTAGACCATTCGCTAGAGAGCATGTTTTCTCAATGAGCTAGCCACATAGGCCCTTTTCAAATGGACCACTGGAGGAGACGCGGTCCGGGGGGGGATGGGCGAAGGCAGCGGCAGGTATGCGGCCCGTGGGCAGCCAGTCTCATGAATGCCCACCCACCTCCACCCATCTCCCTGCACGGAGGTACCTCCGTTTTCCCCAGTGCCTCCATGCATGGGCGATGGGTGGAGCACAGCAGCGTGCACACACCTCCACCCATCCCCACCGGTGGTTGCACAGATGCCCCCTACTCGCCAACGTGGGCGAGGGGGGAGCGTCTCATGTAAAATGGCCCATTGAGTCAGAGCTGGAAGGGACCGCGAGGGTCATCTAGTCCAGTCCCTTGCACTAATGCAGGATTCATCATACCCAAACCCACACAAGGTTATTTACTCCTCATGCTTGGAAACCTTCATCTACTTAGAAGTTAGAACAATTTTCTTCCTTGAGGGGGAAAAAAATGCTTTCTTCTCCCAGTACTGCCATTTTAGTTAACTTTGTCTGGTGGTCCTGTGCGCCACTAGGGGTGGGACACCAGGGGGAATTTGGTTATGGTTTATAGGTTTTTATGGATTTAATTACCAGTTCGGTTTTTTGGTTCCATATTTAAATCCATAAAAAGTGAAAACCTATAAATCAATTATAATTTTTAAAAAACCGAAAGCCTGCGTATGTACAAAATGACCACTGAGCCACTGTGCACATTAGCCCTTTTCTAGAATGGCACCGGCAACATCTACATTGTTTTTGGGAAAGGGCAGCCACCCATAATTACAGTTTCCTCCCATTCCTGGGGCCCAGGAGTCCTACTCTACAGGCCTCGGAGGACTTGATTGAAGCCCCACCACTGTTGTGGAGGCTCCGGGAGGCTCCCTAACCACAGCATCCTCCCTCCTGAGGATCGCATATGTGAAAAATGGCTCCCGGGGGCCATTTTATGCATGCACAACATGGCCACCAACCTTAACCAAAATGGCGGTGATATCATTTTGGCCACTGTCATTTTGGTTAAAGGCGGTGGCCATCTTGCACATGTGCAAAAGGCCCTAGCAGCCATTTTGCACATAAGGGATCCAGAAGACGGAGGATGCCGCAGCAAGGGAGCCTGCTAGAGTCCTCACAGCAGTGGCAATGCTTCAATCAAGCCCTCCAAGGCCAGTAAGTAGCACTCTCAGGCCCCAGGGGATGGGAGTGGGGGAAATACGGACCTGAAATTTAGGATCCATAAATGGCAGACCAATGTATGGCCTGCTTCAGATTAATCCGAACTGGTCCATTACGGACAGGCTTGGATTAATGCAAAACCGAAATTCCCATTTCTAGCCACCAGCTTGGCTTTGAATGCCCTTCAAGGTGTTGGTGCTTACCTATAAAGCCCTAAACGGCCTGGGCCCTACCTACCCGCAGGACCGCCTCATTCCCCGGGCTCTGAAGATGGGAGTGTGGTCCCTGCAGTCTACCGGGGGTGCCTTTCTTGAAGTCCCCCAGATTGCCCAGGAGGTTACTAACAGAGAGAGCGTTCTTGGTGGCCGCACCTAGTCTGTGGAACTCCCAGCAGAGGCCTGATTGGCCCTAGACCTTCCTTCCTTTTGACGATTCTGCAAGTCCTGGCTGTTCCACCAGGCCTTTGGTGAGGGAGATGGATGATGTGAGGGGGGAGAAGGTTTGGGGGGTTGTCTGTTTATATTTTTCAATTTCTCCTTTTATAATGTATTGTTTTAATGTATTTATAATGTTATTTTTTAAATTGTTAGGCGGCCTGACCTGCCTTCGGCAGGAGGGGCAGGGTGCAATATTTTATAATTAATAAAATAAATAAATAAATAAATCCTCCTGTTTGCATCTAAATAATCCATCCTTCCTAGTTTATTTCAGACTCTGATCCCCAGAGATGATCACTAGCTTTTTGTCCCAGATGAAGTCTACAGTATGAATATAACGTGTTCACTGATTAGAACTTCAAAAGGCACTAAAAATATTTCATGGGAAAAGGTTACATTTATTGGCGTTTTCCTCCAGAGTGACTTTCTACCTCGCTCACAACAGCCAAAACTCATCCTTAGTAGCCTAGAAACTTTAAAAAAATACTCAACCTCTCAGCTGAGTGAATTTCTGGGCTCCATATTACTGACAGTAGTAAAATTTTGCTAGATACATGGTTTCATCTGTAAAACGTAGCTGGTTATGATGTGCTGGGATGTGCCTCCAGATACTGAACCAGTACTTTGGAACAACCAAAGAAGAGTTCATCCCAGATTTTATATTAACGTCAATGCACGGTGGGACAAGACACTGAGAGTTAGTCAAAGCTTATTTTAAACACTAAGGGGACAATCCAGTGGCCTGCTTAAGCCAACCCTGACGCTCAGCACACAGCCAGAATGTGCATGCTCAGATGCGCACAGCACAGTCATGCAGAGCAGAAGTGCAACCCCAGCCTATGCAACCCGCCCCACGTGGCTGTGCTGCGTACAGGGCACTGCGTGCGCATCTAAGCATGCATGTTTTGGCTGTGTGCCGTGTGTCCAGGTCGACGAAAGCAGGTCGCTGGATTGTCCCCTATCGAGGTAGAACATTCAGCAACAGTCGTCATCCCTATGTGATTCCCCACCTCTTGACCCCACTTTTCTCAGCAGGTGGGGACAACATGCAAAACTGTAGTCCTAAGTACGACTACAGAACTCAGAACCAGAAATCAATTAAATCTGAGATTAATCTGCCACGGTTTCAGTAGATTTCATAGAGTCCAATGTCAGAAGGGACCACCAGATCATCCAGGCTGAAGCACTACATGTGAAAGGTCCCTCTACCTATTAAAAAAAATATATATATTACATAAAAATAAGACAGCCCTCAGACAAATAAATCAAACTGTATCACAAGCAAAGAATAGGATGAGACCGTGGTGGACCAGTGCCAGAGGGCTTCACAAATAGTAGGTGCTTAATTTGAGGAAACATACCTAAGATGTACTCTGTTGACTAAGAGCAGATTCTTGATGCTTACAAGGGAATTTCTCTGTAAGGTAGTCCCTGTGCTACAAGGAGAATATTTCAAAAGCCCTTCAGGGAGACAGGTCCTCAACTTTCATTTGAAAAGTCAATGGAAATCAGTATAGGTCAGTGGGAGTTTTATCTCTCTCTCATGCGTGTGTGTGTACACAGGTGTGTGCATGCTTAAACCACGCACGCAGGGGTTCTGGATCATGTCCAACATCAGCAACATTTGCATGCAAGACCTATTTATTTGGCCAGGCCTTTAACAGGCTAGGGATAGGGTTCGGGGAGTGGTTTTAATGGGAATTGTACATATTTTTGTTTTTGTTCATATTTTATACACATTTAATGCATATATTTATACATTTAATTTATTTATAAACCCTAGATTTTTAACCCTCCCATATTTATTATTTGTACGGGCGGGTTAAAGTTCTAAATAAACATGGGAAAGGCACTTGAATTTCTGCACTCAAACAAACCCTATTGTCAACTTTGTTTTGCCCAGGCCATTACTGGGATGGCAATAGACAATCACTTGCTAGGGCTGAGAGAGACAGCCCGAGAACATTTCAAGGAACTGCCAGAGCTATTTACAGATGAAACATATTTGACAAGCAATCGATTCATTCTCTCAACCAGTCAGGTGAGTAAAATTCATCCTGGGTTTTGCTATACCAAGACTCCTTGTTATTGATTCATTAGTCTGTCCACAATGAAAACGGCAGCCTTTGAAATATTTTATGATGGCAATACACATCACAGCTGTGCAACATTCCCCTGATTCTTATTACTCAACATATTACCCAGCCAAAAAGAGCAGTAATAGACTACAGCCACAGCTTTTCTCAGGCTCTAACTGATGGAAGGTTTTGGCAAAGCCTCATCTTAAACATAAAACCAAACCACCCAATTCTTGTGCAGACTAGCTAACTCCTGCAAATTTATCACAAGTCTCATGATATTAGGTGGCTAGTAGTGCTATAGAAATGATAAGTAGTAGTAGTAGCAGCTGCAGCGGGGCATAAAATTTCAGTTCAAACTCCGGGAGCCCCCCCAAAAAATAATTCGGTCACCAGACTTTATCCTGGTATGAAACCATTCTTGCCCCACTACACCCCTGAACCAGTTGCCAGCCTCAGTTTTCTGGGTGTCAATGACTTCCAGGTGCCTGCAGATTTCATGTCCTGGTAGTAGTAATCATGACACACTCAACTTCCATTAAAAATAACTGCCAAACCCCTATGGTTGCTGAGAATAGCTTGAAGATGTGACTGCAATATACTCTCGAGTCTCCGAGAGCAAAAGATGAACAAGAACTCAAACATGGTTTTCATCTTAAGCCAGAGTCATGATTTTGGGTAACCTGACTCACAGGTTTTGAACATTTAGGATTGGCAACCCTAGTGCTCTTTTTCCTTCCATCCTAGGTGTATCCTTCCTGGCTTGCCCTTTTGGAGGCTGTTCTGCAATGGCGGCAAGACTTCCAAACCAAACATACTGCTCTAAGGGAGGAAGAGGCCAAAAACAAGCATAAACTAGTTCTAATAATCAAATTCCCAAGTCAGCTAGATCCAAGCCAGCTTTTGAAATGTCCCATCCAACCTTTGTTCCAACTCTGTAAATCAACTGCCTGTGACAGTGAGACTCACATATAATTGTAAGAAGGCTTTGGCCCATGGTCTGAGTTATAGATTAGACATGGAATATCAATTTTAAAAAATAGCTCAATACACAACAGACAGCAGCAAGGGAAACACAGTCAAGAACTTTAACTAGAAAGTAAAATGAGAGTCCATATTGCAAATGGGGGTTGGGGCATGGGTTGCTGCTTCCCTTAGCCATAGGTGCTACCCTCCCTCAGTCACGCTTCCCTCTCCTCTTACCTCCACTTGGAGGGAGAGCAGCAGTGGTAGGAGGAGCAGCTGCAAAGTGAAGGAGGGAGTCTAGAGACAGGGGAAGGAAGTGAAGAGCAGAACGTACTCTCTTTGTGGGAGTCCTCTCCCTCACTTTGCTGCTGCTGCTCCCGCACAGTTAAGCCAGACCCTGATAGTGGCAGGAAATGGAGGGCAGAACAAGAAGGGAATAGCCCCTGTCTTTGCCTATGTATGAGAAGGGGAGGAAAAGACAGATCAGGGCTTCTGGGGGTCAGGACAAAGACCTCCCCACTAACAAAATTTGGGGTGCAACCCAATGAGAACTGGACAACAACTACAGAAGCTGTACTATTGAAGCACTGGGACCAGGGTGTACTGTATGTAGCATCCCAATGCAATCAGATAGCTAAGTCCACATACTAGCTCTCCCTAACATGTACAGAGAATAGAAGCATGATGAGAATATAAAGTTCAGTGTTACTATTGTAACCACCAACATATTCATCCTTCAAATCTTAACAGTTGCCAAGACATGCAACTCTTGATCTCCAAACTCATGTTTACAGGTAGTGCATAATGGCAACAAGGTGATTATTTCGTCCTTTTTTAGAATCAACCTTTTTGACTGTAATCCTTCCAGTTCAAGCGCCCCCAAAATTCAAAATTAGATGTTTCTTTACAAACAGTGGTAGATTTAGAGAGCTAAGAGTTATGCACAATAATCAATTTATTGAAACTGTATCTCATATATAGGACTGGAAACATTCTATAAAAAAGAACCGATAATATTATCCTGGAGCATAAAAAAACGAATAAGTAATTTAATCTTGTCATGATGTCTGTGGGCTTTCAGACATGAGTGAGTATAACCAGAATACCACTACATAAATTCTCCAAGAAACCAACCATGAGCAAAAAGTGCTGCTGAATAGCTTTATGGCCTTCGGCTGTTGCACAGCAAATTTATCTGACAATTCTATGACTCTATTAGCAGGACTAATGGCCTGTTCTACACCATTAAAAAGCCAAATGCCATTTTTGAAGGCCATGCACACAGAATCTGAAGTGTATAGATTTCTAACAAATCAATTTTTTTTCAATAGGAGCTATTCTATTCCAGTGGATTTTACAATTAAAATAAATTTTTCACAGAAAACCATCTCAAATTATAGTTCAATACATTAAATGCACTCTTGTTTATAAGACCTCATGATTAAAAGTGTTCATAGTCCTACAACAGAATATATTCTATAACCAAATTATCTTTAAAATTACAAGTTTAAATTAACTGAGATTAAGCATAATCTAAAAGAACTTTTAGGTGGCTTAATTGCTGATATGCAGGGTGAGCAGTTCTTCAGCAATCAGTATGTAAAGCTAATGATCATTAAATGTCTACAATGAAAGAATAAATGAAACGATGCATTTCAGCCTCAGACCCTGAAATTTTCAAACATGGGGGGCTTTTAGACAAGCACCTCCCCACCCACTACGCACCCACCATCCACTCGCTATACATGTTGTAGGGCTGCAGTCATGCCCTATAGGGGCCCTGAAACATGTATAATGGATGGGAGGTGAGTGGGGAGGTGCTTGTCTAAAAGCACCCATGGGCAACTAGCAGAACACCCAAACCCTGCATTTGGACACCAAGGGTCTCCAGCTGTGGGATTTGGACTTCTGACAAAGACACCCAAGTTTTAAAATACCTGTGTAATTCTTTGATGCTATCGAGGTTATTTCATTCGCACTGATTAGTTATACTGAAAAATCTGCCTTTCTTCTCTATACACAACCAGGTTCCAACCACTATGGAAATGTTCTGCTGCTATGGGCCTGTGGTGCCAAATGGCTATGGTGCCTGCTACAATCCACAGCCAGAAGACATATTATTCTGCATCTCAAGCTTTAAAGACTGTAAGGAGACCTCCTCTGTCATGTTTGCCAAAGCCATGGAAGAAAGCCTCATGGAAATGAGAGAGCTGTGCAACAGATGCAACCCAACGAAGACGCAAGCACTAGTTAAACACGAAACAACCACAAAATCTCAAACTGGACGTAAGCTCTAACTATCATAGAATCTTGAGTTGGAAGTGACCTCAGAGGTCATCTAGTCCAACCCCCTGCTCCACGTGATACTGTCCTGCACTCTATCCTTTCTACCACCTGACACATCCTTCTGGGGAAACCATGATACAAGCTGTACAAAGGCAATCAAGAATGAGGAAGAGTTATTGTAGAACAAAAGTACAGTTTCTCTTTAGCTATAATTTCTACCAATATTTATAAAAATGAAAGCTAGAATTGCATATAATGCCGAAGTTTCCTTTCTTTGCTCTATTGTTAGCAATATGTCTGAGTACTGAGCGGATTATGTACTTTAGTACATATACCACTAGTAGTATTCCTAGCCAGCGTATGTGTGAAGCATCACTCCTTTAGCAAACACCGAACCATTTCAAGTAATAATTTATTAGAAACAGTAAATAAAGTAGAGCATACACCAGTTAATATTCCACTGCAAAGAATCTGTTATATTGGTTAGTACAGGGCCTGATCCAATGCCAATTTCAGTCAATAGGCAAGAACTTCAGCACGTGTTGTATCCGGCTTATGGGAAACACTGCTAATATTATCTTTTTGCAAAGGCAAAATTAAATTACTTTTTCTGGGAACCACTGGTTAGCCCTATGAAATATAGACCAAATTCTGGAAGTTACCAGAACACACGACACTTGCATACAGTATTTGCATGCATTTTTGTCCTGCCTTTGGCCACAGGCACAGTGCCCACACACAATCTATGAGAGGGGGAACAATCTTGCCTAGATACAAGGGAGTGGAAGGAGCATTTGCATTAGAAAAATTCCACCTATAAAGAAAAGCATATCAGAGTCAAAGTCCATTACAAGGAGGTAAGAAAAATTAGCCTAAATTGAATTTGCTTCATTACGTCCACATCTCAGTGAATAAAATTCAGCCTTATGCAGAGGGCTAACACAAGACCTGAGTGCTACTCAGGTCCCACTTAAGTGTTAAATTTCACCCACTGTGGATGAAAAAAGATGTGCTACTGGGCAAACCACTGCAGCCACCACTCCTTGGGTTAGCAGTGAGGACTGTTCGCACAAGCAGCCCTCCCCCGTAACCGGGATGTGGGGGCTGCCATCACAGGACCCTCCACGGTCTGGGCTGGCCATAGGAGCTGTCCACATAGGACAGGACTCCGGAGCCCCAGCTGCTTAGCAGGACTGGGCCCCCAGAAAGAGCTGTCGCTAAACAGTTGATGGGGCACTTCTTAGGCTCTCCCATGAGCTGTTTGGTGCGCACTCCTGGCCCGCTAAACAGCTGATGGGGGCACTCCTGGGCTCCCCCATTAGCTGTTTGGTGTGCGCACCCAGCCTGCCAAACAGCTGACGGGGGGGCATGGAGGAGCGCATTCCAGGCCTCCCCCCAAGCAGCTGTTCGGCAGGACCGGGTGAGCATACTCCTCCAGATCAGCTGTTCACCATGTCCGGGTGAGTGCGCTCCTCCAGCCCCCCACCCTTCAGCTGTTCAGTGGGGCCAGGATAAGTGTTGGGGCCTGACCCACCGACCTCGCCTCAGGGCAGGGCTCGGCAGACACGAAACAGACAGGAGGGAGACCGTTAGTCCGCTTTAGTCTGGGTGGTGGGGCCTTAGCCCAGGCTGCATCTCTGACCACTACCACCTCATGCATCCCATGGTGGCTGGCAGCCTGCCCCAGGTTGGTAGTAGGCAACCATCTGGCAGCATCAGACCAGACTAAGTCCCGGGCTAAGGTGGGTTATCACGGGCTAATGTCACATCTGTGGAGCTACAGGTCACCAGGGATTACAGAGGAGGCATGAGCTGAGGTCTGCAAGGCGATGAATTTCCTACTGGGCAAGTTACTGATATACACCAGTACTGACAATGCTTTTATGCATTTCAGATTCTTGGTCATCTTGTTTACTTTGGTTTTTCTTTTAAGACACTGGTTTTAATTTTGCTTTGTAAGTTGGGCAAATTAATATGCCATGTACATAAAAACTATCTTATCAATGTATTCCCTTTTTAGGGAAGGTTATTGAGCAGGTGGTGGCGATCCAGCTCCAGGCGCGTCTAGACAGCATCGGTTTCTTAGACCCTTTTCAATCTGGGTTCCATCCCAGCTATGGCACTGAGATGGCATTGGTGGCCTTGGTCGACGATCTCCGCCGGGAGATGGACACAGGATGTTCTACATTTCTCATCCTGCTATATCTCTCGGTCGCTTTTGATACCGTGGACCATGGGCTGCTGTTGAGACAGCTGCGTGACCTGGGGGGTCTGGACGGGACTGTTCTTGAATGGTTCCGCTCATTCCTCTCAGGGAGAAGCCAGCGGGTGGTGTTGGGAGCTGAAACATCTTGCCCCCACACCTTGTCCTGCGGCGTTCCGCAGGGTTCCATTCTGTCTCCATTATTATTTAATGTGTATATGCAGCCCTTGGGGGAGGTCGTGAGAGGGTTCGGGGTGCGATGTCACCAATATGCTGATGATACTCAGCTGTACCTCTCTTTTTCAGCTGACCCAGACCCTGCTGTCTCGTTGCTGTCCCAGTGTTTGGAGGCTGTGGCGGAGTGGATATGGCAGAGCAGACTGAAGCTCAACCCCGATAAGACGGAGGTGATGGTGGTGGGGAGGGCGAGGGAGGTGTCGGCCCCCCTGATTGGGGGGGGTTCGCCCTCCTATAGCTCAGCAGTTTTGGAGTCTGGGGGTGGTGTTGGACTCGGATCTCCGCCTGGATCGACAGGTGGAAGTGGTGGCGAAGGCCACCTTCCGCCAGTTGTATCTGGTGCGGAGCCTGCGTCCATACATCTCCAGGCCGGACCTGGCCTCCCTCATCCATGCCTTTGTCACCTCGAGGCTGGACTACTGCAATGCGCTCTACGTGGGGCTGCCCTTGTTCCTGGTTCGGAGGCTGCAGCTAGTGCAGAATGCGGCGGCCCGTCTCCTGATGGGGACGGGTCATCGGGAGCATATAACACCTGTACTCCAGACTCTGCACTGGTTGCCAATAGGGTGCCGAGCCAGGTTCAAGGTATTGGTAATGATCTATAAGGCCCTTCACGGTCTTGGCCCCTTGTACCTCAGGGACCGCCTCGCCATCTGCGCCCCGGAGCGGCTCCTTTGGTCTGCCGTGGGTGCCTTCCTGGAGGTCCCCCGTGTTAAGCGGGGGGCCACGATGGAGAGGGCATTCTCGGTGACCGGGCCGCATCTTTGAAATTCCCTCCTGGAGGAAGTATGCCTGGCCCCAAGCCTTTTAACATTCCGGCGGGCTTGTAAAACCTGGCTGTTCGCCCAGGCCTTTGGGGAGAGGGGGTAAAGGTTTTTACCTTTTCCCTGCCCTTATTTTATTTTTATTTTTTCTCCTGCTCTAATGATGTTTTTACATTGTTGATGTTTTAAAATTGTTTTCTGAATATTTTTAGTTGTACGTCGCTCCGGGATGCCATAGGCATATGGGGCGACTCATAAATATATATAATAAATATATATAGAATAAATATTGTAGGCAGATCCTCAGGACATTCAATGACTATACACCCCTCACCCTCTTCTAGGAATGAGGAACCTTTCCCTTCCACAGGTGGGTCGTAGAGAATCTGGGTATGGGTGCTTTGATGGGGGAAGAAAAGTACAAGTCCAGATCATAGATCTATGCCATTGATCCATTTCCTATCCTTGAGTGTATGCTCTTATCTCCACTCTTGTCCCCTGAGCTCATTCTTTCAGTGACTGAGAATAGAGATTGGATGTGTAAACCACTGGGTGCAGCCACACAAGATGTTATCCCACTTTGGGCAGCCTTATCCCACTTTGGGCAACATTACCATGCGATGCAGTGGCTCGTATGCCCATTGGCCTCGATGTTCACCCTGCCCCGTGGCAGGGCAGGTAGCCAGCTACTGTGTGATGCATCCTCAGAAAAAGGCCAGGGACGCAGCACGTAGTAAGGTTGCCTAAAGTGGGACAAATCTACCCAAAGTGGGTTAAAAGGTCCACCTTCCATATGGCCAGGCTATAAAGCGGTGGATCAGGCCCAGAGGAGTGTGCTTCATGCTCCTTCCCACCACCTAATAGCTGATGGGCGGGGGGGAGGGGGCTAGAAAGAGTGTGTGCCCTCTTCCCAGGCCCCACTTCCCTGTGCGCTTCTCCTCCCCCAAACAGCTGCCTAGCAGCAGTGGGCCTAATCCTACAACGCAGCAGGAGTCAGAGCATCTAGAGTCTAGACTCATATCGCCAGCTCCGTGGCCCACCCTGGGGCTGAGGAGCTGTTATGGCCACAGGGGAGCAAACCATGTGGCCAGCTCTCCCTGCCGGCCCAAAGTGTGGTGGCTGCACTTACCCACCACGGGCGCACAGTGGATTGGGCCTGCCCCTGCTCATGTGGATGCACCCGTTGTGTGAACAGTGACCAAACTGAGAACTGTCCCCTCCTTTCCAAACTTGAGACTCCATGCCCTTCTGTTACATCACTTATGCTTATAGTTTACAATCTATGTAGGTCCTGATCCAACAAAGTACATACATGCTTTAAAAGGATGTGAATAGGACTATTACCTTTATTGGAAGGTTCACATCCTGAAACATCACACCACATTATTCACATCCTGTAGCATTCAACCCCAATGGGGTAAATTTCCACTGGTGTAAATCAGCTATATCAATTTATACTACGTGATAATCTGGCCTCATATTTTATAAGAATAAACTCATTTCAAAGGGGAAAAAAGTTTCCATATAATCCAGAAATGACTCAGTTACATAAATAAGGGGGGTGGGGTGGGGTCAATGTTTTACAATGTTAGATATTTCAGAATTCTCAAATGCTACATGAAATGTGTAGTCTGAATAGTCTTTGGATAAATTCTATTTCTTACTTTATTTAAATATAGCTGTATTATTTGTCCTTGTATTGTTTTTACTAAAGGTAGCTTACAATGTATACCGTGATTTCAATATACACCAGGAATATAAGTCCTAGTATATTCCCAGTATACACTAGGATCCTACAAACACCAGTGTGCTGCAAACATCTGCATGCACAGTCCTATTTCAGTCAATGCATTATCAGAATTGTAGCCAAAATCTTGCTTCATTTTAAGTCCCCGTGAGGCCACTGTGCACTTTCAGGACAAATTTGATGCTGCAATCTCCTGATAGTGTGACAGAAGTGTCTGAGCTTTTTGAAAACAGGCCAAGTTTTGAGTTTATTTCTAGAAAATGAAGTGTATAATTTATTGGGTTATTAATTTATTTATTGTTAAATATACATTTTGGTTTGGAAGAAAATATTTTGTAATTTTGTGAAATATCAGTGCTTATTTTCAAATAATACTTTAAAAAAGAAAGTGAAAAACAAGAGTTTTTCTAACAGGGAATGGAAAAAAATAGCTCAGATACTAATCGTTATTCCATAAACAAAAAAACCTATGGTTTACAAAAAGAGTTAAGGCTCTTATACATTCACTCACTCATTAAAAAGCATGGAAATTGTAAGTTAAGAGTCACGCTTTAACGTGTAAGCCATGTAAGCAGTAAAGACGTTGTACAGTCTCACATATTGGCCCTTTTTACACAAGACGCACCCACGCAAGTCTACTGCATGGGCATGAGTGGGTGCCTCTCATGTGAATGCAGCGGCAGGAGGGTGAGCATGCGTGTTCCCGCGACTCACCCATCGCCCACACACAGAGCAATTGGCCAAAATGGCGGTTGCTCCGTGCATGGAGGTGGGTGTGCATCCGTGAACGCGCACACCCATGCACCGGCCCTGCACTGGTGTGCACACTGATCCCTCTCGCAGCTGTAGCCCATTTAAAACGAGACATTGCGCTTAATTCCAACTTAGGCTCCATGCACCCACACTTTGCATTGGTGTCTCAGTCCCAATCCTCTTCCTCTGCAGGTTGGGGGCAACAGTGAAGCTGGGGAATGGAGGAGGTGAGGAGGCAGTGGCAGAGCTGTGGGAAGGCTGGGAGAGCAGGGGCTGTGGGTGAGAATTGAGGGGCTGTGGCAGAGCTGGGGGTAGCCCAGGACTGGATGAGCAGGGGATGCAGGTGTGGATTGAGGGACATTGGTAGAACTGGGAGGCACTCAGGAGTGGGGACTGCTTCTGAGGGGGCTTGGAGGAGAGGTGGTATACTTTAAACTCCCTTTTATTTTAAGGAATCCTAACTGCGCATGCGTGCATAAGGGCAGCTTTGTATTCTTTCTGTAGAGTAAAATGGGAGTTTAAACATCTTATAACTTTAAAAATACTTGGCGTATTTTTATAAAATATACCCAAGGCACCCCTAGCCCACAGGCTTGAATTTTCTAATGTCTTTTCAAGTCCTGACACATAGCTGATGATTATTATTATTATTATTATTGTAAGCATTTATATAGCACCAGCGATGTTCCTGGCTCTTTACAAAAAATAAGATAGACACAGTCCCTGCCCGAGAGCTTACAATCAAGACAGGCAGAAAATAGCAAAACCAAAATGCCCCTCAGCCTCTTATCTTTAAACTCCTCTATCTCCCCCATTGTAAGTCTGACTTCTCTGAAATTTGGACAGTTTAAACCTCTCACCCAAGCGACCCTCCATGCAAACTTTCACAATGATAGTGTAAAGTTTCTTAATTGTATAATGAATAAAATGTTCAGACTTTATAATGAAGCTGCAACATGCCTTAACTATAGAGTGGATGCTACCACTCTATATTGTACTGAGCCTCTACAGTTCAATAAACTGAAATTCACACTGGGTTACAACTCACAGTACTTTGCAATATTAACATACAATTAACTGTCAAACGGGGGGAAATGACATCCAAAGAGATGCAGTGTTAATATTTTAAATTTTTTCTTCATCGTACATTTAAAGGTTTTGGGGGTTTTTTTGGTCATTTTTAATTATGGGAGATAGCAACACTAACATTTATGGTCTGAAGTTAACCATTGCCAAGATTAGATATACTGACTTGTTTTTACTATTCCTCCGCTTTTCATACCATTTTATCTTAATGGGTGATCAGGACATACTAGATGACATAGACACCATCCAATTTGACTCTTACAGATGTAAGTGTGTCATTGACTTTGCTTCGGTGGAGATTGATCACATTCTTAAAGTTAAGGCATGTGTTGAAGCGCTCTGCTGAACCAGACCCTCCATGCACATTGTAACACTAAACCCCAGGTTACATTTAACGGTTTATATTTAATATATAAGTTGGATAAAACGTATAGCAAATGTCATGTCACAAAGTGTTGTCAATTTCTTACTTAAGAATCCCAAACTTATTTTCTGTACATTCTGTCTGTTAATCTCTTGTCCTCCTGCAGTTAAACATTCTGCTGCAGTGAGATATTTTGTGGATTTCAGGAAATTGATAGTTTGTTGAATTTATTTCAAATTGCTGTAGAACATTAAAGTCAAATTTTGTTCAGCTGCTTTAAAATATATCGCAGCAAAACTAGTAGAAAAAGATAGTTCCAACTACAAAGCTGTGGAATAAATTAATTACTTTAAGCACTTCAAGGATTTGGATTGGCAAACTGATTTTTCATAGTTAAATATATAGTATACCTTGTGGCAATAATTTATTATAAACATGTTGGGAAGAACTTGAAATTCACTTCTTCACTGCAATATTACTTATGACTCTGGTCTTGCAAAGACTTAAATATCTGCTAAACTTTACTACTATAAGTAATGTCATTTCTTCAAGTAAAGTATATGGATAAACCTTTGCAGGATTGGAACTGTAGGGTGACATCCTATCCTTGTTAAAGTCAGTGGGAGTTCTGGCACTGACTTAATAGGGGCATTATTTTACTTAATAGTGGCAGCATTTAAGTAAAGGATGGTAAAGTTTCATGCAATATACATGCTGTACTAGACTGAACTCAAAAGGCACTTATTGATGGTTGTCTCAATTAAAGAGGGGTTCTTGTGAGTCCTCAAGTCTATGGATGAAAACAGACATGACGCTAACCACCCTTTAACCACCCTTGGTGGCTATTTATGCATGTTGCGGGGCTGCACTGGTGCCCTATGCAGCCCTGCAACATGCATAAATGACCACCAAGGGTAGTTAGCGTCATGTCTGTTTTCACCCTATGATACAAAGACAGAATTAGGAAGAGTCTTATTTCAAAATGGTGATGCATACAAGTGCTGCATACCTTATTCAGGTGAGTAGTCTTTATGGAACTACTGATGTAAGGCTAGCATTAAGTGGACATAACTATATATCCAAATCCAAATCTTTTATGGTCTGTGAGTTACAAAAATATAAAGTTAATATTTTAGTGATATTTTTATTTTTCTAAAATAGTACAGATTCATGGCAAATAGTGTATTTATAGTCTGTTTTATTTCAGCTAAAAGTATATAAGTGTCTATACAAATTGAAGTGAACTGTATATTAATATTGAGAATATTTAAAGAGTATAAATCAGCAGTCAATAAAAAGTATCTAAAGTCAAGGCCTGTGTGTTTTTATTTTAAATCAAACAAAGCCTTCATTTTACTCTCATCTCGTTTAAGCAAGTATAGTCAAACTATATTTTGAAAAAAATGTCAACTGTGAAGGACTTTTTTTCTAGCTATCCTCTACCTACCCATATTCTAACTAGGGAAAAACAACATGACACAAGCCCACACCATCTGAAGATCGACTATTATTCAAGTTAACAGCTACACTCCCTTTAATAACAGAGAAACCATTATAAAGGCTTCTCATCTACCTTTACACTCTCCCTAATGCCTTTGCAACCATCTTTCACTAAATCTCTGATACTAGCAGTTTACTGTTCCTTCTTTATGGATTTCTGTGTTTCTATAATGTTTTCTAATCAATGATTTCACAGGGGTTAATGAAATCTCACAACACATCCAGAAGACAAGTACTGTTATATACCCATTTTATTGAAGTGCAAAGTAAGAGAGACTATGGGTGTTTTCAGACATGACGCTAACCCCAGTTTAACCACACTTAAAACATTTCTTATGCATGTTGCAGGGCTGCATAGGGCATCAATACAGCCCTGCAACATGTATAAGAAAAGTTCAAGTGTGGTTAAACTGGGGTTAGCATCATGTCTGAAAACACCCTAAGTGACAGCCATATAGCCACATAAATTATAGGTGTTCATGAGGTTTTATTCATGATTGGTATTTAAGTCCCACTTAAGATCCCTCTGAGTCTTATTTCAAAGGCTTTTAAAAGCTTCAGAGACAGGCTTGTTGAACTGTATAGGTGACATGCTGCCTAGCAGTTGCAGAGGCAGACCTTCAACCCAGGGGAGCAGGAGGATGAAGACTCATTGCCTGGCCTCTACCTCCCCCCCCCCCAAAAAAATAGACTGTAGGAATGCCATGATGTGGGTATAAGGGACCGTGCCACTGCACTAGGCCCTACTAGCAGACCAAGCTGCTACCACTCCAGTTCGGTCCCCTCACTGACTCCCCAGAAGGGCTCATCATACTCCAACAGCAACATCAGCAGTGGCAGCAAGAGAACTGACCAAAAAAAGGGCAAAAGGCCCATAAAGAAGCACCAGCACAGCCTCCCTTCATCTCCCTTTAAATCTGCCACTGCTGCCTAGATGTTTAAGGAGATAGCTGTGAAGTGGGGAAGCTGCCTAAACATCTTCATAAATCTGGCCATGTGACTTTTTCCCTACTAGGTAAGCAGCAACATTCGAACTCCAGAAGGTTCCCAAACAATATTTCAGGACCCCAAGTGGGGTTAGCACCATGTCTGGATGGGGTCATGATCGGACTGACATTTTACTGTACTTTACATTTGCTTTGTTGCTATCTGGGGTCTTGGGATTATGTTTAAATCTCAAAATGGGTTAACACAGGCAAAAAGGTTGGGAGCCACTACTCAAGCTACAAATATCTCTCCATGAGTCGTGTTTGCAAAATGGTACACAATGTTTGGTTTCAGTGTAAGCACTGTGGAGGTCAGGACACCAGAAACAAGAATGGCAGCATGCTTGCCATCAAAAAACAATGCCTTCCTTAAAATGTTTCTTGGGTCCTTTCATGTCGTCTCCTGCCAAAAATTATAAATTGGGGTTGGAAAAGTGGCCATCTTTCAGTTGGATTCTTTATCTCTCTAGGGATTGCTGTACCACTGCCAGGAACATCCAAAAGAATATAAATAGTAAACTTTTTGGTTTTAAAACCCTGATAAAGCAGTCCAAAATCTGCTAGCTACATATATACGTGACGACCCTCTCTAATGCTATGTTAGAAAGCCTAAAAGAGTAGCTTTAACCAATGGAAATAGGCTCAACTAATTTTTAAACTGAATACTCTCTACACCCTTCTAACATCACAAATGAAATGCAGCTCCACAGACTATAGAGACTAGAAAAAATCAGAAGGCTAATAAAAATACATATTTTTAAAGTCATTCTTATGATTTTTTTTTTTAACATTCGGGGTTGGCTATATGGGGACAGATCCCCAGTTTAGCTCAGGATCTTTCCAAGTGGATCTAACTCTCCTGATTGAATTGTGAGTCTCATGGTCTTAGGTCTAAAAGCTTGAAATCATGAAGACCGGCAATTAAATCATGTATTTCAGCGCTCAGCTCAGCAAGGCCGGCCCCAGGCATGTGCCATATGTGCGACAGCACATGGCCCCGCCGCCAGCTGGGGCCCCGCACTTGCCTGACTGGGCAGCAGGCTTCAGCCAGCTTCTCCCCCAGTAAGTGAGTCTTCCTCCCCTCCCTGGCTCCAGACCCCATCCCTCACCTGCCTCTCCCTCCTAAGAGCACTGCAGCAGCAGCAGGGACACTGATCGGGCTGGGAGATAAGGCTGTTTGTTTACAAACAGCTCCTCCCCACGTGCTGATCAGAAGGTTGCTGCCTTGTAAAGGTTCTTCGAGATGGCTCCCAACATTCTCACAACTGGGTTATGCACACTCACCCTATTCAAATAATAGACCACATGATGGTCTCGAGCTCCTCTAGTATAAAAAGAACCCTCCCCCTCTGAATGACAGTTCCATTCAACCCTTTCTAGAAATATAAGAAAAGAATTCCATGCGGGGCTGGAAGGGTGGGTATTTGTGAGAATGTTCGGAGTCATCTCAAAGAACCTTGTTTACAAGGTAGCAACCTTCTGTTCTTCTTCAAGTTGCTCCTCACATGCTATTTTTACATGGCTCCGCCGGGTGGGGAGTCCGTGGGCGCGCCAGTGCATGGGTGGGTCATGCACACGCATCCCCACTCACCCACCGCTCATCCACACCCACATAGTAACAACCGTTTCCCCCGGTTGCTCCGTGCGTGGGGATGAGTGGGGGGAGATGTGTGTTAGGCGAGCGTGCACGCACCCCAACTCAACATGGGCGCATGCACCACGTTATTCACACGGGGTTCCCCCACCCATGAACACACAGAAATCTGCGTGTTCATGGCTAGGAGAGGCCCATGTAAAAAAGGCCACATTCTCACAACTGTCTTACTTATACTATCTTAGGTAGGAATTTAGGATGTAAAGCAATATCTATTCTGTCTTGGAAAATAAATCTGCAAATATGGTTCTGAGATTATTATGGCTGCTATTTCACTAACTCTTCTTATTGCTAACAGGAATACTGTCTTTAAACCCATACCCCATATGGGTTATGGGGTGCGGGCAGCATGAACTGATTATGGAGGCACAACTGAACGGGTTATATGTCTCTTTTCATGGCATAATGCGCTTAATAAGCTGGCTGCATTTTGGGTGTCATGTGTGTGATAGCAGCACCTCTGGACTGGTTGCACTGCATGCGTGCACAAGGCACAGGCGGCACCTGCAGCAAGAAGCAACAGGCCCTGGAGGCCAGACTGGCTAAGCTCACTCCCTCCTCCAGTAAGGCAGTGGATGCAGTCAGTCTCTCTGTGCCTGCCTCACTGCCCGCTTGGGGCTGCCCCTGCAGTGGAACCACTGCTGAGGAGTGGTGGTAGACACTCGGCTGGGGAGGGGGGGGAAGCATTAGGAGGCCATGTTTCTCCATGGTTGCTCGGAGGGGTGGAGAATGGAAATCCTTCCTGTCCAGAGGGAGTAAGTTTTATGTAAATGTATACATTTGCATAATGAGGTTGGGCCTAATTATGCAAATTAGGCCCTGCACCAAGACTTCGCACATGACCTCACAAACCCTGGGGCGGGGAATACCCTGAGAATTCGGTACAACCCACAGGGAGCTTTAACTGGCCCAGTTCAGGTACTAGCGGGAGTAAGGCAGGGTTGCTTGCTGGCCCCAGCTCTTTTTAACTTGTACCTAAATGACGTGGTGCGGGCTATGAACCAGGTCAACATGCATGCCCCGAAAGTTGGTGAACGCCGTGTCTCTATACTTTTATATGCCGACGACTCAGCTTTAATCTCACAGACATTGGTGGGTCTGAGACAGGCTATGCAAGCCTTTGGATCTTATTGTCAACAAGAATATTTGTCAATAAATTATGACAAGACAAAGGTTATGGTGGTAGGCAATAGAGGAGTCCAGAAAAAACATCATTGGGTAATTGGTTCAAGTAGTATAGAGCAGGTCCAGTATTTCAAATACTTGGGGGTGATTTTTTCTTCCCATAGGGGATGGAAGGACCACTAAGAGGCATTGTTAAAATCGGCTAAGAAAACATCAATGGCAATCATCAAATTCTACTTTGGGCCGGAGGGCAAGTTGGCCCACCCCGCTCTCCGCTTATTTAGGGCCAAGGTTATTAGTCAATTACTTTATGCCTTTGCAATCTGGGGCTTAAGTTTTGCCCTGAAATTGGAAAGCATTCAGAATGGGTTCCTGAGACTTATCTTGAGGGCACCGGGGGGGACCCCCACAGGTCATTTTGCGACTGGAGTCCGTATGCCTCCCGCTTCAAGTTTATGCCGTCCAAGCGGTAATTATCTACTGGGCTAAGCTGGTGCTTTTCCCCTCTAAGAGCAATACGCTCTTGGCCTTGACCATTAGAGAGGGTTTGGGCGCCTCTGGGAGCCAAGAGGTGGTAGGGGCTGTCCATCGCCTGGGGTTTTCCCCTGAGAGCTTAAGGCATGTTGGCTTGGCAGACACCAAGCGTCTGGTAAAGGAGAGGCTCTGCGACCAATCGGGTCAATTGGAGGGAGCGCTCCTTTCTTTGCAAAAGGTGGCGCCAGCCTACAGGCCTTATAACCCTCTAATTACAGGGGCTTACTATCTATTTACGTGGCTTGAAGCGGATAAGCGCATAGCTTTCTTTAAGTTGAGGACTAACCTCTTCCCATCAGCCGTGTTAGACGGCCGATACAAGAAGATCCCATGGAACCAGAGGTTTTGTCCTCTTTGCCCCATGAGAGAAGTGGACACGGTCGATCATGTCCTTCTCAGGTGCCCTCTATTTGCAGGTCTGAGATTTAAATTTCTTGGGGGCCTGGTTGACCCTATGAGGGTCAACCAGGCATCCAGCTGTTGTTGTGCCCGCTGGACTCTGATCTCTCCAGGGCCGTAGCCGGACTAGCCTTGGCCATTTTGCGCATACAGCAGGCCCATATGGTTCATATATGAAGGTTATGGGGGGGACTCCATGGCTGGCTGGTTGGGGAAGGGAACCAATTTTCGACAGTATTGGGGACATCTGGTCTTTGTTGGGAGTTGATCTACCGCTGAGTCGGTTATTTTTAAGATTATATAAAATGATTTGTTTATGTTTAATTTTGGTTTTTAACCTTGTTTAATTAGTATTGTTAAAGCCTCAGCAAACAATAAAGATTTATTTATTTATTTTATAAACCCTGGGGCAGGCCATGCAGCTCAGGATACCTTCACAGGAGATGTGTAGCACAGAAAAAAGCCTCACCCAATTGGTGAATGTTTGTAAGGTTTAGGTAGCAGGATACACCCGACCTGATGTGGATTAATGGTTAAAAACAGACATGATGCGAACTCCATTTTAACACCATTTTAACATTTTTTAATGCATGTTACAGCACTGTATTGGTGCCCTACACAGCCCTGCAACATGCATAAGAAGTGTTAAAGCAGAGTTAGCACTGTGTCTGTTTTCACCCTCTGTCATAAAAGTTGGGACGAAAAAACTAAATCCATCTTTCCTATTTGGAGAATCCTGCTTAGAAGTTCCAGCAGCATTTCCCCCTCATAGTATGGATAAACCCCAACTGCCTGCCTGCTGGGGAAAATGCATTATTGATTTAAAAATGAAAAACTTCATAATAAAACACAGGACACCTACATTTTTAAGCTGGAGGGAAGAACTTTTGAAGTAGGGGGAGCATTTAAACGGGAGCAATTTCAAACCCGGGAATGCAAACTCCCGCAAGGAAGGCTACACCCAGGAGAATAGTCAGGTCTCTTTTAAACGGGTTTGGTTTTTTTTAAATAAAACAAATAAATTAACAAATCATAAGAACGACTTTAAAAAATACGCGCCCTCAACTTCAAGCCCTCGAGGCTGCCTGACTCACCATTTCTGCGCTTGGTAAAATGCTCCCTCGGTGGCTTTGGGTGTTTTTGGCCAAACCCCTCCCCCACTCACTATACCTGCTGCAGGGCGGCTAGTTGCCTCTGTTAACCCTTTCAGCGCTGCTCAGGCAAGGCTAGCGAGTTCCCGCCAGGCAGCACCACAGAGCCGTGCGCTGCGCTGCGCTGCGCTGCGCTGCACCCCCCGCCCACCCTCCCTCCCTTAGCAACCGCGACGCGCGGGGCGGGACTTGGGGCTCGCCTGCCCGCCATGCCGCGGAACGCGCTGGTCACCCTCAGGTTCGGGCCCTACCGGAGCTGCGGGGTGCTGGAGTACAAGGCCTTCCGCCTGCAGGGCCTGCAAGGTGCGCGGGATCCCGCCTCGGTGCATAGAGGGGCAGGCGCCTCCTCCTCCTCCTCGCCCCGGCGTAGGCGAAGGGCAGGAAATACCCCTCAGGCACGGGAGAACAGGGCTTGGGAAGGGGAGGATGATTCGCACCCCGAGAATTCTCCGCTTCGGGGAGGGAGAAAACTGCTTTCCCCGGACTCCCCTCAGTTGTGCATCTCCCCCCCGCCGCTCACTGCTTAGTGGGGATAGAACCGGGGATGGGGAAGCGGGAGCTAAACCTTTTTACTTTCTCTCCGCTAGCCCAGTAGACCAGAATCCCTCCTCAACCCTCTCTCAGCACCCGGGCTAAGAGGGGGGGTTGGTTTTCATAAGAGGGAAGCACTGAAAACCCACCCACCCTCATCGTGGAAAATGTGTTTTACACCTTGGAAGGGGTTAGGGAACTTTTTTTTCCCCCTCCCAGGGGCTACTTTGAAAATTAGTACAAGCTGGGAGGACTAGAGCCCTTCCGGGCTCCAAGGGTGCGAATCTAGACCCTGGCTCTATCACCTATCCTTAAATGCGTGCCCTCATCTCTGCTACCTGATGCTGAAGCTGAACTCAGTCTTAGGGGAAGGAGCTGATCCAGGAACTAGAAAGGGTCCAAATAAAAACTAGTCACTGAAGGTTCCCAACCTCTACTTTACATTTAGTGAAACAATTGCAGTAATTTACCTCTTGCGTCTTTACTCCTCTCCTCCCTCTTCACTCTCTTTGAAGGAAAAGGGGGGGGGAAATAACTTTAGATTCATTCACCCACTCTACTTCCATGTGAAGGTGTACAGTCACCCTGCCTGTCCAGGATACAGTTATGACTGAAGACAAGCAGCTGCAGTAAGGATCTATGGGACTGATAAGGGTATGCATAAAATCTTATCCTCTGCTTGCATCAGGTGTACACTGAAGCTTGTTAAGAAAATGACCTTCCACCCTCCATGGCTAGTGCTTACGTTGCTTATTCCCCAAAGACTGTCTAGTATCCACTTTGATACTAATTCTACTGATACAGGCACAGTAGCTCGAGGGATGAGTATCCAGTATGCAGACTGCTAGCAGACCTTATAGCATCCACACATGTTAAACTAGAGTTCCTAAAACTGTGGATGCTGGATTTTCAAATACGAATTGAAGGTGCCTTAAACCAGTAGAAGTGTCTTATGTAGAACAAGACTCAATTTGAAATCTGATAAAAAATGTTGAGGACTTAAAAGAAGTTTAAAAAGTGATTTAATAAATCTTTATGGGCCACAAAACTTCAGTTGGACTTTGACATGAATGGTTTATTGTGTAGTACACTTCTTTCAGCATTTGAACTATAACAGTATAATTTCCCATATCCAAATCCTTTTTAATCTGGACATGCTGTATGTTCCTCTCCTTTATTCTAGACATATGTTGTAGTGCTCACAGACCTGGAAACCTTTCATCTGGACA
This sequence comes from Sphenodon punctatus, assembly GCA_003113815.1. NCBI lineage: Eukaryota > Metazoa > Chordata > Lepidosauria > Sphenodontia > Sphenodontidae > Sphenodon > Sphenodon punctatus. The sequence goes on along the minus strand of QEPC01006793.1, from coordinate 349,949 downwards.
AAACACCCCGAGGTGTCCAAATGTAGAAAGTAGGAGAGTTTCAGTTTTAACCAAAACAGCCCCCAAATGGCTGTCTTGGTTTAAAACTGAAGGATGTGAACATTAGGCTGTTGTGGTTCCCAATTTTCAGATCTGTATGTTCCCATTGGAGTCACCTGGATCTCCAGGTGGGGTGTGTGACGAGGAGTGTGTTTCACAAATTACATCTAGTGCGATGGCTTCGGCCATATGTTTCAGATAGTGACCTGGCCCCTATCATCCATAATTTCATTAGATCGCCTCACTCTCGGCACTCTGGATCAACCTCTGTGGTCAGCCAGGAGCGCCCTTCTCTAGGTTCCCCCGTGTGGCCCGGAGGGCCACTATGGAAAGGGCCTTCTCAGTACCTGCATCTAGGCTGTGAAACTCCCTCCCCGCATAGGCTCGTGTGGCCCCAGACCTTCCTTCCTTCCATCGTATGTGTAAAACTTGACTGCTCCGCCAGGCTTCTGGCAGGGGAGATTGGGTTTAGGATAAGAGGGTGGAGGGTTTCTGGTTTTATGCTGGTATTGCTTTGGTTTTATGCATTGTATGTGTTTTTAATGTTGTAAGCCGCCCCAGACTGCTTGGAGCAGGAGGGGCGGGGTAGGAAATTGTTTTATAAATATAAAAATAAAATAATGGAAAATATTCCCATTGACTTCAACACGAAGGGAAAGTCTCTCCCATTTCCAGCTTCAGAGAATGGGGATCCATGTCCGTAACACTCCGACCCTCCGGAGCCCAGTTTTACTCCCACCCCCAGGGGCCATGCATTTACCAGTCCAGGTCCAGAGAATGGGTTACCAGCAGCCAGGTCTAGCTGAGCCTTCTCTGCTGCTGGGTGGTGGCGAGAGCCAGCTCCACTGCAACAAAGTCCCGTGCATGACCCAATACCGCACGTTCAACCCTTTTACAAAATGGTGCCAGCAGCACCATTTTGAAAGAGGATCACTGTTTTGCACATGCATGGAGCCATTTCACGCATGCGCAAAACTGCCTGGCAGGAGTAAGTGCACGACCCCGCGGGGTGGGCATGTTAGGGACGTGGTTCCCCACCCTACCCTCCAAGGCCAGAAGTGGGCCCCAGGGAATGGGGGTGATGGGGATTAGTGATAGCCCACCCATTGTTTTGTGTTTTTGTCCCAGACCCTTGTGTCTTCATTCTGGGTTCTCTTTGAGAACCAAAACCGAGCCACTTGCTGAAAATCAGGGATCCGAAACAAAACTGAAATTTGGCCGTGTCCCACCCTTAGCAGAAAGCTTACGTTTAAATGTAAATAGTCTTTAAAATTATTTAAAATGTACGCTAAACTTGCACACTGGGCAACCCTGATGTTGCAGTGACCTGCAATATATTAGCATGTTGGTAACAGTCAAAGAGAGGCAGCCTGGGGAAAGTTTTTCAAAAGTGTTGTGTTGGTGGACAGTTGTGTGTTAGCTGAAGACTACAAAACACACCCTCTGAACTGAGATGATGGATATCCAGGCCTGCTGAAGAAGCCATCTTTGGATGTAGACGCACTGGCCAGTTACTGACCCAACTCTAATCTTCCCTTTTAAGGGAAGGTTATTGAACGAGTGGTGGCACTGCAGCTCTAGGCGCATTTGAATAACATCGGTTTGGGTTCCGCCCTGGCTATGGTACTGAGACGACATCAGTGGCCTTGGTGGACGATCTCCGGCGGGAGATGAATGCAGGATGTTCAACATTTCTGATCCTGCTAGATCTCTTGGCCACGTTTGACACTGTGGACCACGGGCTACTGTTGAGACGGTTGCGAGACCTGGGGGGTCTGGACGGGACTGTCCTTGGGTGGTTCCGCTCATTCCTCTTGGGGAGAAGCCAGCGGGTGGTATTGGGGGCTGAAACATCAAGCCCCCTGGCCTTTTTATTTATTTATATAAACATTTTTATCCCGCCCCTCCTGTCCTTTCAGGGCAGCTGGGGCAGCAAACAACAATCTAAAATCAATTTAAAACAGTTTAAAATTCATAAAATGCAGGGGGCGAAGAAACAAACAAAACCTCGCCACAGGCCTGGCGGAACAGCCAGGTCTTAGATAAACGTCAAAATGACAGGAGAGGAGAACTGCACATGTGCGAATAGGAGCAGACGCGCTTCCCGACGCTCCTCTCCCCGCGCCGACAAAACCCGAGAAAAAACAACCAAAAAAGCAAAAATCAGAGCCCCAAAGGAAGGTAAGGGAGGATGGGGAAGTCAAAAGGGCCCCAGGAAAACAAAACGGGGATCCTGACTGTGGAAAAAATGTTCCAGCCTAAAGCAGCAGCCCCCCTCCCCCAGCGGGCAGATAGCGGAGCCAAAATGGCGGCCGCAACTGACACCAGCGTGGAGGAGCCCACACTAGAAAAGGAGGGAACAGCAACTGACAGGGAGGATAAAATATTAGCAATATTAAATGAAATTAAAGCTGGTATGGCTGCTGCAGAGATAGCTAGGGAGAGGCAGATGGCAGAGATCATCAAGCTGCAGCATGCAGACCAGCAAAATAAAAAGAAAACAGGTTTTAACAAAAAAAAAAAAATACTGCTGAAAGCAGAATATCTGCCCTGGAAGACAGCACCCTGAGTGGCCAAGACCAGCAAGCCACAATGATGAACTTGATAAAAACGCTGGAAGCAAGGTGCGAAGACCAGGAGAACAGAGCGAGAAGATCTAATCTAAGGTTGGTGGGCATCCCTGAAAATGGGGAAGGGAAAGACACTATACAATACATCTGGAAAATGTTGGAAACCTTGTTCCCCGGGGAGCCCAGTATCCACAAACCAAAAATTGAACGAGCGCATAGAGCCAGCAGACCCAAGCCCAAAGAAAATGAACCCCCCAGAGCCATAATCATAAAATTTTTGGAATTCCAGCAAAAAGAAAAAATCCTAAGACTGGCCCGGGGTAATAAATCTTTGGAGTATAACGGTCTCAAAATAAAGCTGTTCCCAGACTACGCAGGAGAGACAATGAACAAACGCAGAAAATGGGCAAAGTATTTTATAGAATTAAATCAAAAGGAGTTGAAACCTCAGCTGTGGTTCCCTGCAAGGATGACTATTCTCTGGAAGGGCAAGAGAAAGATATTCCTGGAGCCAAGCGAGCTAGAAGGATTTTTGGCTAAGCAAGGTCGTGATCAGGAACCTACTACTTGAAAAACAAAGTCTATACTTCAGAGTAAAGGACAAAAAGTGGACAGGTTTTTCACAATGTGCTTAAATTATGAGCATGAAACAAGGTGATTTTATAGATATAAGTAACAGATTCTGTGTTAAGAAATTGGATAAGGTGTTAATGTTTTCAGTAATATTAAATAATAATATGAAACGGGTTTATATGAAATTTAGGAAGGGGCTAAAACCCTTAAATAAAGTAAAAAATAAAGAAAAGTGGGGGGGGGGGGGGGAGAGGGAGATATAAGGTAAAAAAGCCTTAAAGTAAATTACAAAAGAGAATCAGTTCCCCCAATAGAGAGAATTACTCTCACTACAGTTGTGAATGTATATAGTTTGTTAATAGTTAGAACGGGTCAGGTATTCAAGAAGGGAAAGCAGGAAAGAATAAGGAGATGCTTGGGGGGGAAAAAATTATTAAAATGTTATGGCAGTAGAGCTTAAGGTGATGACCCTAAATGTAAAGGGCCTAAACGAACCTATAAAACGCAAAAGAACTATGAAACTGATTAGGGATGAAGGAGCAGACCTGTGTTTTTTACAAGAAACTCACTTTAAGGAAAAAGATAGCCTAAGATTTAAAGATAAATACTTCAGTAAAATATATACCGCATGTGATCAGCAGGCAAAAAAAGCTGGAGTTCTAATTGGAATAAAAGCAAACAGGGCGTTCACGCTGGAGAATATCTATAAAGATGTAAAGGGAAGATGGCTTATTATAGTAGGAGAACTAGAAGGAAAAACTACAACGTTAGTCAATATATATGCCCCTAATAAAGACACGTATGAATTTGTCAGGAGCACACTACCCCTAATTGAAAAACACAGGAAAGGGAGATTAATCATACAGGGAGACTTTAATGCTAGCTGGACAGAAAGGGATCACTCCAAAAACAAACCCCCAAGGAAATGGCAACTAAACCTTGAGAGCCTGCTAAAGGCCTACGACCTAGTAGATCTGTGGAGGTACACACACCAAACAGAGAGAGATTACACATTTTACTCACCTGCACATAATACATATACCAGAATAGATTATTCCTTTATGTGCATGTCAGAGCTGCATGAATGTAGAACATGCAACATTAAGGCCAATATAATATCAGATCATGACTCAGTTATCACAGAAATAAAATGGATAGATGGGCCTACAGAGAAACGAAACAGCAACTGGCAGCTGTCCAGGGGCTGGCTAAAGAACCTGTTTTTCCTAGAGCAAACCCAAGAGGATCTCAAGGAATACTTTGAGCTTAATGTCAGTAGTGTAGACTCAATGGCCACGGTATGGGAGGCAGCAAAAGCAGTGATGCGAGGGAAAATGATAGCGTTAAAAGCAAAACTATGCAAGCAGAACAGGGAATACTTAAAGGAGTTATACAGGGAACTAAAGGCAGTGGAGGCATCGAATAAAACCAACCCCTCAAAACAAAAAGCAAGGAAAATTACAGCAATAAAAGAACAAATCAATCAGAAAGAGATAGAAAAAACCACAGCACAGCTCAAACGTATTAAAGGATTTTATTTTACTTATAGCAATAAAACAGGAAGGACATTAGCACGATTAGTTAAAAAACAAAACAAAAAGTCCCGTATAAGCTCCCTTCAGTTGGCAGACGGGACTAGAATAGTAAAGGACGAGGAAATCCAGCAGGAGTTCTTCAAGTATTATCAGTCTTTATATGCATCTTCCAATCCAGATCCTAAAAAGATAACAGAATTTTTGAATAAATATAAGCTACCCAAACTAAATGCAGATCAAGTTCAGTTTCTAAATAATCCACTACAAAACGAGGAAATAGAAGGAATAATTAAAAATCTAGAGAATAATAAGGCAGCGGGTCCCGATGGACTGCCAGCAGAATTCTATAAAAAAACAGTAAAAATAGTGAGCCCCCATTTAACAGACACATATAATGAGATTCTAAAGACAGGAAGGCTCCCTAGTTCATTCTACGAGGCAAATATTACTTTGATCCCAAAACCAGATAGACCCAGGGATAAATGTGAAAATTACAGACCTATATCGCTCCTGAATGTAGATTTCAAAATATTTTCTAAGGCCCTGGCAAACAGATTAGCAGCGATTATAAGAGAATTGATTCACCCAGACCAAGTAGGTTTTATTCCCACAAGGCAGGGACCTGACAATGTCCGTAGAGTAATCAACATAATGCATCGCCTTAGTAAAACGCAAGAACAAGCAGCGGTTATCATGCTCGACGCGGAGAAAGCCTTTGATAGGACAGAAATTAAATGCGTAGAGCAAATAATGAATGGCATGGGTTTTAGAGGGGCCTTTATTCAGTGGGTTAAAGCAATATATAAAGAACCAAAATCAAAATTAATAGTAAATAGTGGACTCTCAGAACCTTTTAATTTAGCTAGAGGAACAAGACAGGGATGCCCCCTCTCTCCTCTATTATTTGACTTAACTCTCGAAGTCCTAGCAATAGCAATAAGGCAAGATACTGAAATAAAGGGGATACAAATTAATGCTAGGGAACATAAATTAGCAATGTTCGCTGATGATACAGTGCTATTTATAGGGGACCCAATGACTTCCACTCCACCTCTATTGAAACTAATAAAAGAATTTGGAGATATATCGGGGTACAAAATAAATGAGTCAAAATCATATGCATTAATCTATGGGCAAAATGAGCAACAGAGACTAGATATCAAAACAATACTCCCGTATCCGGAGGAGAAAAAGGTAGTAAAATATCTTGGAGTAAGGATACCCAAACAGTTAAATCATATATATAAGGAAAATTTCCTAACCCTCCCACAACAACTAAGTAAAGAGGCAGTAGAGTGGAAAGATCTACCATGCTCATGGCTGGGACGGGTGAACCTGTTTAAAATGATACTACTCCCAAAGATTATCTACAAAATGCTAGCGCTGCCCATCCAGCTCCCAGAAAATTTCTTTAAAGAATGTGATAAGCTAATGAGAGAAATAATATGGAAAGGGAGTAGGCCGAGAGTCAACAAACAAACACTAATGAGGACAAAGGAAAAGGGGGGCATAAACCTCCCGGACATGCGCCTGTATCATAAGGCAGCAACACTAGGAGCTTTAAATAGCTGGTACCACCAGCCAGAGGAAGCAACATGGGCTGCAATGGAACAGCAGGCCTTGTCACAGCATAATCTAAAGAACATAATAGCAGATGAAGGTACTCCCAATAAAAAGGTATGGCAGGAGCACCCATTCGCGTGGGCCACATGGTCAGCCTGGCAGAGTATAATCAGAAAGATTAAAGTTAGCCCAAATCAATTTCCATACTCACCTATTGATCTCCTAAGCCTGAAAAAATATCGACAGGCCCAATATCTAAGGGAAAAATTGAAAGAGAAAGGATTAGTGAAAATCAGCCACATAATAAAGGATAAGGGAATATATAGCAGAAAGGAGTTAGAGAAGAAAATTGAATCGAGAATAAACCCATATGAATATATACAACTCAAACATGCACTAGTCAACACAAAGAAACAAAAGGAAAACTACATAAGAGAATCCACCACGATAGAGAAAGTATTATTTGAATGCACAAACATAAAAGGGAGATTAGCAAGAATATATAGAACATTAAAAGACATATGGTACCCCAAGAATCCCACATACATACAAAAATGGAGGGAGGAATTGAATATTGAAATAACAGAGGAGGAGGAAGCCGAGATTATTGATTATATGAATAATAATGCATCTTCATTAGAAATCAAAGAATGCCAAATTAAACTAACGACAAGATTTTATATGACACCAATGCAATTTAGGCATGTAGAGGGAGGGGGGAGAGGACTATGTTGGAGAGGCTGTGGGGAACTAGGAACACAGAGACATTGCTGGTGGGACTGCGACCGAGTACAGCCTCTATGGAGAGCAGTTTGGGGAAAAATGGAGGCCATGACAAAACTCACCGTGCCATATAGACCAGAGGTGGCTCTGCTGGGCCTATTTCCCGCTGTAGGGGCCCTGCGGAAACACCGAGACTCTTGCTCAGTTTTCATCCAGGCTGCAAAGAAGGTCATTGCGCTGCATTGGAAAGATCCAGAGGAATTGACTGAAGGAGAATGGATGAATAGACTCTGGTACCACCTTACAATGGAAAAGATATCGGCGAACCTACTAGATAAGAAAGAGGCATATGCAGCAAGGTGGTTCCCGTGTGTATGTGTCATGACACAGGACAATCTGCCAGAAGACCAACGAGCATGTCTATTTGATTACTGTATATGAGAAGGAACTAACAATACAGCATATGAATACTTACCTGAACCCAACAGTTAATACAGTTAAAGTTTATGGTTATGAGTTTATATTTATATGATTACACTAGCGTGTACTAATGTATATAAAGTTATCTAAATAAAATAAAATTGTTTTAAAAATAAAATAAAAAATATGACAGGAGAGTAGGGGCCAACTAAGCCGCCTCTGGGAGCGAATTCCACAGCACGGGCAGCCACCGAAAAAGATCCAACATCGGTGGCCACCCACCTTGCCCGGGAAACCTCCAAAAAGGCTCCCACGGACGATGTCAAGGGTCGCACGGGCACATGGAGAGCGAGGCGGTCCCGCAGATAAGCAGGGTCCAGGCCGTGAAGGGCTTTAAAGGTTAGAACCAGCACCTTGAACCTGGCCCGGTGCTTAATAGGCAGCCAGTGCAGAGCCTGGAGCACAGGTGTCATGTGCTCCCTGTGGCCCGCCTCCATAAGGAGATGCGCCGTGGCATTCTGCACCAGCTGAAGCCTCCGGACCAGGTTCTTGGGCAGCCCCACGTAGAGCGCGTTGCAGTAATCCAGCCTTGAAGTGATGAAGCCATGTATGACAGTGGCAAGGTCAGAGTCTGAGAAATATGGCCGAAGCCGCCGGACAATATGTAACTGCCAAAAATCACTCCCTGCCACGGCCACAACCTGAGATTCCAGGCGGATTCCAACCGTGAATCGCGGCGCACACCCAGACTCCACACTTGAGAGACCATGGGAGGGCGAACACCTCCCCCCACAAGAGGACATTCAACCACCCCCAGGTGCCTCAAGCCCTTGCCCACCAACATCACCTCCGTCTTGTCAGGATTCAATTGCAGATGGCTCAACCACATCCAAGCCCCCACAGCTGACAGGCACTGTGAAAATAGGGAGAATGTGTGACCTGGGTTGATGGAAAAGAGAGGTAGAGCTGTGTGTCATCACCATACTGATGAACTGCATGCCCTGAAACCCTCTCACAATCTCCCCTAACAGCTGCATATTGATGTTGAACAAGAGGGGGGACAGATTAGCACTCTGCAGGACTCCACAAGTGACGTCCCGCGGAAAAGACGTACACTCCCTCAAGACCACCCGGGTGAGTTCTCCCGGCCAGGAACAAACGAAACCAGTCCAAGACTGTCCCGCTAATCCTGGCATGGTCCCGCAGGCGAGTCACCAACACATCATGATCGACTGTGTCGAATGCACCCAAAAGGTCTAGCAGGATCAGTAAGGTCTGATGACCCTGGTCCAACGCCAGACGGAGATCATCAACCAAGGCCACCCATGCGGTCTCCGTACCATACCCAGGCCGAAAACCAGACTGAAAGGGGTCAAGGAAACCGGTGCGGTCCAGATGTTCCTGGAGCTGCCGTGCCACAGCCCGTTCAATAACCTTCCCTAAAAAGGGAAGGTTAGAGACAGGCTGATAACTGGCAGGAGCATCAGCGTCGGATGGTTTCTTGAGCAGAGGCCTAATCACAGCCTCCTTCAGGCAGTCAGGCACCCTGCCCTCCCGAAGGGAGGCACTAGCCACCCCAGCCAGCAACGGCCATAACGTCTCCTGGCTGGCTTTCACCAACCAGGACGGGCAAGTGGTGGCATGAACAGATCCCAACAAGGACTCTGCATCGGGAGGTGCCACCATCTGAAACCGATCCCACAAAACAGGACAGGACGGGGCATCCATAGCCCCAAGATGATCTTCTGCAATAACTGTGTTACCGAAATCGTGGCGGATGCAAGCGATCTTATCTACAAAGTACTCGATGAACCGGTCACAGCGGTCACTGGATTGCTCCAGGTCCAGGCGGAGGCAGGCAGGACTGACCAAACCTTTCACAACCCAGAAAAGTACTGCTTATCCTGCGGCGTTCCGCAAGGTTCGATCTTGTCTCCATTATTGTTTAATGTGTATATGCAGCCCTTGGGGGAAATCGTGAGGGTTCGGGGTGCGATGTCACCAATATGCTGATGATACTCAGCTGTACATCTCGTTTTCAACTGACCCAGGTCCTGCAGTCTCATTGCTTTCCCAATGTTTGGAGGCCGTGGCAGATTGGATGAGGCAGAGCAGACAAACGAAATCCTGATAAGATGGAGGTGATGGTGGTGGGAAGGGCGGAGGAGGTTCTGGCCCCCCTTTGGGGGGGGGGGGTCCGTTCTATAGCCCAGCAGGTTCAGAGTCTGGGTGTGGTGTTGGACTCAGGTCACCATCTGGATCGGCAGGTGGAGACGGTGGCTAAGGCCGCCTTCCGCCAGCTGTATCTGGTACGGAGGCTGTGTCCATACATTTCCAGGCCCGACCTGGCCACTCTTATCCATGCCTTCATCACCTCAAGGCTGGACTACTGCAATGCGCTTTACGTGGGACTTCCCTTGTTTCTGGTTCGTTGGCTGCAGCTGGTGTAGAAAGCGGCGGCCCGTCTCCTTATGGGGACTGGGCGACGGGAGCACATAACACCTGTGCTCCATGCTGTGCACTGGCTGCCTTAAGCGTACCAAGCCAGATTCAAGGTGTTGGTATTGATCTATAAAGCCCTGCACAGTCTGGACCCCTCATACCTCGGGAGCTGCCTCATCCTCCATGCCTCAGAGCGATCGCTTCGGTCCACTGAGGGCGCCTTTGTGGAAGTCCCCTGGGTGAGACGGGGGGCTACAATGGAGAGGGCGTGCTCAGTGGCTGGTCTGCGACTCTGGAATTTCCTCCCGGAGGAAGCCCACCTGACCCCAGGTCTGCTGGCATTTCGTTGAGCCTGCAAGACCCGGCTGTTCGCCCAGGCCTTCGGAGGGGGGTAGTTTTTTTTGGGGGGGGGGTTGGATATGGGATATTGATTTTTTAAATAACTGATGGAGTTGTTTTTTAAATATTGTTTTTATGGAATTTTATTGTATTTGTCAGTTGTTGTAAGCCGCCCCGAGATGCCATGGGCATGAGGGGGCAGCTAAAAAATATTTATAAATAAATAAAGACAGAGACAATTCACTAAGCAGGAACCAAGAGTGCTGAGACCCAGAGGATGTTACCAGCAACCTCAGGAGGTGTGGTGATGGGCACAGAGAGAAAGCAGTGAGTGCGATGAGAAATTAAGACTGCCAAGTACCATGGAAAAAGAGCAGCTGGAGCAGCACAGACAATTGCTGATGGGCTGATGCAGCAGCGATCCCGCGACCCAGTAGTTGGAAACCATCATCATCTGCACAGTGAGAATGGGTGAAAACAGACATTTACGCTAACTCCACTGTAACAGCACTTTATCATTTCTTCAGCAGGGCTGCATAGGGCACCAATACAGCCCTGCAGCATGCATAAGAAATGTTAAAGTGGTGTTACAGTGGAGTTAGCGTCATGTCTGCTTTCACCCAGTATCTCATTGACAGGAGGAGAATGGGGTACCTGAGTACTGATGCATAAAATCAATAAAAAGGGGGACTCGTTTTAAGAGGGATTGAGTTAAATTGTATTATAGTAGTTTGTTTAGAGTAAGATTAAGTAGAGTTAAATGAATTTGATAATATAAGGTAATTGGTATAGATTAGAACTAATTTATTCTTGTTTCCCTCCATATTCCCTAATCTGGTTATTTTATTAAAAAACCTCTATCTGGGTGTACTCCTGCCTCTCCCCACCCATTAGGAACCCAGGCATTCCAATGTAACTCTATTGAAGTCAGTACATTTGTGTGTGCAGATTTAATTAACAAGAATTTAATATATGTTAGACTCAGTAATATGTACCCTTGAATCCTTTCTGCCTCCTATAGCAACTTTGTGTTTGTAAATTATATTTATTTCCATGACTTCCAAAATCCATTACAAGCTACGTTTTTCTAAGCCTGAAATAAACTTAAGCTGTATATTCATAGTCAAGTTGATTTACAATAGCTCAGCTTTTGCTTCTTCTACAATTTGTTTTGCAAAGCAACTTTGACTTTCCTTTTAACAGCTCATTGGTACCTCACAACATCTAACAAGAAATCAGAGACAAGTAGCCCAAGGCTTAGTATATAGCTGTGATGCTTGAATTAGGAACTGAGTTGGATGTGCTCAATGTATTGCTGCTTCAGGTGTCAGTAGTTTGGCTAAAGGTGAAACAGAAGCTTTTATTTTCTGCAAGTACAGTACAGCTGCTTCTTAGAAGTTTAAGAATGATACTGGAGCTGTAGTAAAATAAACTCAGTCCAGGGAATTAAATACCAGATGAAAAAAATGTTTTATTTTAGTGTAGCTGTGAGTAACTTATTTTCTTCTATACATGAATGAAGAGATTGTGTAGTCTAGTTTCCAGCTATTTTTCTTACTTTAATTTGGTCCTTAATTTAATCTAGAATAGCTCATTCACACACACACACAAAAAACCTGTCTCAGTATACAACAGGAAGTGCACCTAAAATGAGTTACCATATGATAAATTGTACATTCATATGTTCTAAAACATTTGTTTTATGTTTAAAACTTCAGCTATTAAGGACTAGTTGATTTTTCCGACTGTTTTATCTGTTTATTCATGTGATTTAGTCCCACTGAGGTTAAGATCAGACAGTCAAATAAAGGCAAGGCCAGGGTTATAGATAGGATCAAGCCTGCTTGGAAGCCAGGAGGGTAGAAGTGTGCCAGTTAGGGTCAAGGCTGAAGTCAGAAAATCCAAAACTAATTAGGAACCAAGCACCAGGAGTTGGGAAGCAGAGCTGCATCAAAAGCCAGATAGCGCCAAGAGATGACCAGGAGGTGACCACCATGAGGACCAAGGCAGGATCATGACTGAGTCAAGGCAGGTGCTTAGCTGGCATGAGGCTTCTACAGACGAACAGGATGGATAGCAGAGATGAGGCAGCAACAAAGATAGGAACAAGAGCTAGGTAGCCACTAGGTACTCACGCCAGGATCTAGATCTACCCACAAGACAGCCATCACATTGCTGGGATGACTTCATGTTACATCGAGCAGCCAATGTGGGTGCAAACTTGTGGACTGATAAGTAGCCCCTGACCATCATTAGATGGACGGCTGGAACTATTTCCTTAGGTCCCTGCAACTCAGTGGATCAAAGTCTGAGCTTGTAGGGAGCCTTAAACTGGTGTGATTATTTGACAAACACACTAATCCACAAAGCACACCACCAGCGCAAGCTTCGTTCTCTTCATGGGGTTTGCACTGGTGAATTGCTTTGAGGTTTAGCCTACGAGCCTCTTGGTGAACTACGTCCTTTTAAGGGTAAATTTTAAGAACCTTACCAATTAGTAGCGGGGACAGCAGAAGATGAATAGCACCTGCCAATAATTTTTGTATCTTGCAACTATGAATTGTACAGAACTAATTATCCTAGATGCCTATTAAAACTCTCCAGAAAGCATTGAAAAACATCTGATGAAGCCTCTTCCAAACTGTCAAACCACTGCCGGAATTTCAAGGAACACTACCTTGTTAATTGGACTTCTTGCTGAGCCACTTTCTGTATTTTCTCAAGAAGTTAAATTAAAATTCTGCAGTCATATTTTTCAGAGTTGGCTCTAGTTATGCCAAGCTTATTAAACACTTAAGTGGACACATGCCAACACACAAGTCATAGCAACTATCACAGCAATTAGATAGGAAAAAGTTAGCATTTTTGTCTACTGAAAGGAAGATTGACTCAATCGCTGAGGTGAAAAGACAGTATAGTCATTAGAAGTCTACAGTTTCAGACTTTGGTAGAAATGTTTGGCTTCTTAATAAGTAAATATTTCAAACTGATATTAGAGTTCACTTTCTCAGTCTGCTTTATTATGCAATAATAGAATTGAAGAAGAGAATCTTTTCCCTGCCACCAGCCACTTTGAAAACTAGTACAAGTTCCATCAGCTAGGAAAAAAAAGAGTTGGGGATGGGGAGGGTCCAGGTTATGCATCTATTCCCTGTTCTTGATGCAGCCTCCCAAGGCATGAAATTTCAGATTTAACTCTGGGAGCCAACATTTGTTGTTGTTCTTTTAAATCAGTCACCAGACTTTATCCTGATATCAAACTGTTCTTGCCCCACTACACCCCTGAACCAGTTGCCAGCCTCCGTTTTCCGGGTGCCAATGCCTCCCAGGCATCTGCAAATTTTGTGCTCTGTCATCTCGTCTTCCTTCCTCCTGAGATCACTCTTTCAGTGCTTGAGATAGGGATTAGATCCATTGCCTGATCTAGCAACTGGAAAAGGACCAAATAAGAACAGCCACAGACCTGATTTGGCCTGTGGACCACAGGTTCCCCACCCCAATACCTGTTACAGGACACCGCTTGCTTTTTTGAAAAAATACATATAAAATACGATAAATCAAGTGTCATTCACGAATCATCCAAACCAAAATGATATTGCTGTTTGTATATTGCAGAACCATCCCTGACTTTTGCTCCCAAAGTAACAGAACTTATAACCCTTTAAGATGCATGGCAAGAAACCAAAACACTCCTAATTTGTGAAAGCAGATCATCAACAAGAATTTCAGATACTTTAGTAAATCTAGATTTTTGTGGAGAGGGGGACTTGCAGAGGACAAATTATAGGCTGATTTTTTGACAAACTATCATTAAGAAGCCTCTTTTCTGAATTGTTTTTCAGAAGGAAAAGAAAATTGTGGTCTAGCCAAAAGTGCAGTTAGAGTTGCTAGATGCTCCAACTGCGGACTAGTACTATCTTCAGACTTATTCCAAAATCCTGTTTTGAAAGTAGAAGTTTTGCTTTTCAATACCTACAAAAGATGCAATATATTAGTTGTGATAGTTATACCCATTTATAGCATGCTTCAGTGCATAGTGAGTTTTTTGCTTTTTTTTTTCCTGTAACGCAAGAATATACAGTAACTGTAAAAACAAATATGATGATGATGGGTTGGAAACCTGCTGCTGACATGGCTGGAGTCAGCACCAAAATTTAAACATTCAGAAGTTCATGATAAATCCAGGAAGTGATAGTTCTACATACTCTTCTGCTTTCGATTTGTAGCCGTGCTGGAAATGGATGGACACCAGCTGATTCTAGAAGAGATACCAGATTGGAATAATGTAGAACTCATAGTGAATGGGGAGACAGTCTTCCAGTGCAACATTAATGACCTGGACTTTGGTAAGTAATGGGATTTGTTCATTGAAACAAGTACTACTAATTTTGCAGAATACAATAGGAATTAATTTGTAAAAAGAAAAAACAGCTCAATTTTAAACAGACATAACATGTAATAGAATGGGAAATATTCAAAGCAAAAAAATTAATTAGCATGTGACATTGAGGAGTTTGATTTACTAGGAATTAACAAGAGCACAAGAAGTGAACTGCACTTACTAGTACGTGCTATAATGATCACCTGGTAGCACATACTATCATTAAGGATGCAGGGTAGTTTCTTTTACAGCCCCCTCACTTCCTTTCATACAATCCTAACTTTCCCAGTAAGTATTCAGGCTGCAATTTTCTATGCTTGTTTTTTGTCTTTAGTTTTAGAGTTTCAGCAAGTTACTTTTACCTGTTGTTAACTATGTATACACATAGCTTTTAAGGAGAGGACACATTGCTACTTTGGCTGCTTTTAGATGATGCTTTTTTTTGGCACTTGCACCAAAAAAAAAATCTCACACCCTTTAAAAGTGCCGCAGGCGGTGTTTAGACGCACCCGGACGCGTATTTCTTTACGGCCGCAAATTAAATACCTTTAGTACATACTAAATTAATGTACACTTTGAGATGCTCTATTTTGGGTTTTACACTGGTTTTAGCCCTGTTTTAATATTTGTATACTTTATGTGAATTTTTAAAAATTTTATTGTATGTTTTAATGTTGGAAGCCACCCCGAGCTGCATGGCAGGAGGGGCAGGGTAGAAATCTATAAAATAAATAAAAATAAATATAAATCTAGACAGAACAGCTAAATATGAGTTATGTTAAAACTGACAGAAGTCTTCTCAAAGAAAACAGCTGTTTCAAAACTAAAGCCACTTTTAGATGATCGGCACGCACTCACACCAAAAAATCATGCTCCCTTTAAAAGTGCCACGGATGGTGTTTAGACGCACCTGGATGTGCATCATTGCTGATCACACATTCCTTTATGGCCGCAAATTATTTAATTTTTAATTAAATATTTAATAATTCTAAGCTTCTGGAACGTGTTGTGTACTCCAGCTGCCTGGACCTCCTCTCTGCCAATTCCTCCCTGGACCCTCTTCAATCTGGCTTCCGCCCCCTTCACTCCACAGAAACTGCCCTTGCCAAGATCACCAATGATCTACTTGTTGCTAAATCTAAGTGCCTCTACTCCATTCTTGTCCTCCTTGACCTCTCTGCTGCCTTCGACATTGTCAACCACTTATTCCTACTGGACTCGCTTTGCTCCTTGGGCTTCTGTGGCTCTGCCTGACTGGTTTTCCTCCTACCTCTCTGACTGCTCCTTTAATGTATCTCTTCCCAATTCCAGCTCCTCCTCCCTCCCCCTTTCCGTTGGGGTTCCCCAAGGCCTGGGCCCTGCCTATCTGCGGGATCGCCTCTCTCCCCATGTGCTCGTGCGACCCCTGAGATCGTCCGTGGGGGCCTTTTTGTAGGTTCCCTGGGTGAGACGGGTGGCCACTGATGTGAGATCTTTTTTGGTGGCTGCCCCTGTGCTGTGGAATTCACTCCCGGAGGAGGCTCGGTTGGCCCCCACCCTCCTGTCATTTCGATGTTTGTGTAAGACCTGGCTGTTCCGCCAGGCTTTTGGCGCAGGGTAGGGCTTGGGAGGGAGGGTGAGTTTTATGATTTGTTTTAAAATTTGTTTTTTTATTCTTAAATCTTTTGTGGTGTTCACCGCCCCGAGCTGCCTTTGGGCAGGAGGGGTGGGATACAAGTTTTAAAAAAATAAATACAAATAAAAAAGGCTCTGTCCTGGGCCCTCTCCTCTTCTTTATCTACACCCTGTCCCTTGGCAAACTCATTGCCTCCCGCGGCTTCCAATATCATCTCTACACTGATGACACTCAGCTCTACCTCTCTACCCCCTCTCTCTCCCCTTTCTCCGCCTAGATGTCCCAACGCCAGCTCAAGCTCAACATGGCCAAGACTGAACTTATTTTTCCTCCCTCCTCTTCCTCTCCCGCTTCCCTGTCCATCTGCATCGATGGAGCCACCACCCATCCTGTTCCCCAAGCCCGCACTTGGACTTCATCTTTGACACTCATCTTTCCTTTAAGCCTTACATTGACTCTGTTGCCAAGTCCTGCCGCTTTGCCCTCCATAATATTGCTCGGATCCGCCCTTTTCTCTCTGTCTCCTCTGCCAAAACCCTTGTTCATGCCATGGTCATTTCTCGCCTCAACTACTGCAACTTTCTCCTCGCTGGCCTCCCTCGCTCTCACCTGTCCCCCCCTTATCCAAAACTCCGCTGCCAAGGTCATCCGCTCAGCCCGTCGCTTTGACCACATGCAGCCTCTCCTCTCCTCTCTCCACTGGCTCCCCCTTCCTGAACGCATCTGGTTTAAACTCCTGGTATTCACCTATAAAACACTTCACAGCCAAGCCCCCCCCTATCTCTCAGCCCTAATCTTCTTATGCAGTCCTGCACACACACCCCGCTCCTCCTCTGTCCCCTCCCTCACCCGCACCCATCTCCTATGGCCTCCTAACCACCTTTGGCTCTTCTCCCTCGCTACCCCCCATGCCTGGAACTCCCTCCCTCCCCACATCCGCCTTGCCTCCTCCCTCCGCACCTTCAAATCCCTCCTCAAGACCCACTTCTTCCATGCCACCTTTCCCAATGCCTGCTAGTTGGTTTCCCCCAAATACTTACGATCTGCCCTCCTCTGCAGACTCTTGCCTAACTATAACCAAGCCAAGCACGCGCACTTGAGACTTCGCAGCTGCTTGCAGGTTTGCTTCTCCCTTGTCTTCCCTTTGTCCCCTCTCCTTGTCACCCCCCTCCTTGTCTTTTTAGATTGTAAGCCGTAGGCAGGGACCACGTCTTTCTCTTTTTTCTGTAAAGCACCAGGTACACGGCTGGTGCTATACAAATGTTTATAATAATAATAATTATTATTATTATTATTTTATTATTATTAAATAATTTGCAGCTGTAAAGGAATGCACAACCAGCAATGACGCACGCCCAGGTGCGTCTAAACACCGCCCACAGCACTTTTTAAGGGAGCATGATTTTTTGGCACAAGCATGCACCAATCATCTAAAAGCAGCCTTGGTTTTGAAACAGCAGTTCTGTTTGAGAAGACTTCCATCAGTTTTAACATAATAATTAGCTGTTCTAAAGTGCTGTCTACACATAAGACATCTCAAAGTGTACATTAATTTAGTATTACTACACCCATGCGTTACCAACAGGACAATTGATCAATTATTTTGGAGGCTCAATTTAGGTTTAGAATGTTTGGGACTTTATTACTGAATTATTAATAATGGGTTCTCCTGTTGGACAACAACCAATTTAATACAGAGACATTGGACAATTCAGATTCAGATGAATATTCAGATGTTTTATTTATTGTGAGCATTAAATATAGTCCCCACAAATATTCAACAATTGCATAAATTAATATTATGGTTACAGAGACACACACAGTGAGGATATACAATCTCACAAAATATGATCTTTCATATAACTGTTGACAATACTCAGGAATATTATCTGATACTGGTCTAAAAACTACACTTGGCCTTCTATGCATTCCTTAATAAGCTGTGATATATTTACCCTCCATTCAGCGAGACCAGCTCCTGGATGGATATGGAAGTTGACTAGGTTGATCAGGTCTAGACAAGATGGAAGAAAGTAGAAGTAAAGTGAAGAGAAAAAAAGAAAAGTGGTCATCTCCATTGAACCCAAGACTTTAAAAAATTTCTATTTTCCTCCCATATCCACCCAGGATATTACCTGTCACAATGAAAAGGTATTAATTCTAACCAATAAAAAGTCACACGCATACACGTCAGTGGAAATTACTCTAATATTACTAAACTTTGTGGTGTACTGGTTTTAAAACAAGAAGATCTTTTACAGTGGTGGTCCCAATTACCTCATCTTCACTCATCCTGTTTATCATTTAAAGTGGATGCCAGTTAGGCCAAGTTCCCTAATTTTATTAACCAAGCTTCTTCAACGACTAACATTTACCATCTCTTTTTCAATCTTAAGTAACCTTACTCTGCTGTTTTTACTTTAAACTCCAGTACACTTTAACAACTCAAAATTCTTTCTAATTAAGCTAATAATTCCTATATAAAGCACATTATTCTCCTATTAAACCACTGCACACTACATAGGAATACACAACTTATATATATATATATATATATATTCAATGCATCACTCTATATATGATTAATATGTGGATAGCTACCCAGGCCTCAAGCCTGAACCTATCAACTCAAGGGCCTGGGCAACACATGTAAGGTTGTAAGATTATATTCATGGACAACTGCTGAAATAAAGCTACATTTCAACAATGCACCACAACACTATCACAGCAGGATAGGAGGCACAGAATTTTAGTGAAAATGCAGATGGAAATTAGAATTGAATCCAGTAATCTATGCCATATTCTGACCAGAGCACAGTAATTAGCATGGCTATTGTTACAAAAAAAAAGCCATGGGGGCTATAAAGACTTTTAATTGAAAAATAGTTTTGTATCTAATTTGAAAAAGAGCACTTCCTATAGCACAATACTCCCTAACGCTATGTTGGTGCATAGAGGAATGCCATTATTCTAAGAAAGCACACACAACACACCTTTGTGTTCCTTCCTAGTATTGACTGAGACTGAATCAGTATCATCTGATTATTTGTGTTACTGCTACACAAAATCAGTCCTGGTCATTACATAAACAAGGACAAGGAGCCCAGTGGTAATTCTATGAAAACAGGGGTTATAGTAATCTTGAGATGCAACTGCTATGAGGATGCCGATCTCGCATAAGAAATACAGTCAAGCTGGGTTGGATATGTGGATGAGCATTCCAATAGAATATATGTGCATTAACACGTACTTTTGAATTTTTGTTTTTCCTTAGGAGGCGATGGCAAATTGGACCCACTTTGTGAAGCAGCCAGAATAGCCGTACTAAATGCCTGCTGATTAAGAGTCATACACTAATTTTTGCCCTGGTATACTGTAGACCAAGGATTTTTAATATTACAAAGGTGTCAAATACCAGGATGCAGATAGTTCTCTTTCACATCTCTTTAGTAAGTCTTTACTCAGTCTGATAGAACATGGTCTCATTTCAAATAAATAGGGATTGATCAACTATATTTGTTTCTGATTCCAAGGCAATTTATTTATGGTTTTAATAATCTATTATAAGATACAACATGGGTATGCTAGAGTTTGGGTTCAAACCACCACCTCTTTTGGCAACACAGTACATGAGCAAATGAAGACAACTTGAGGAGCTCATATTCCTCCAAGACTAGTCCAAAGTTCAGAATAAACTCAAAAGAATCCCATATTTAGAATAGAAAAGAGTAGCACAACTATTCTAACAACATGGCTACTGAGAGACAATGGCTCACCCTTTTACAGACCAAGAGATTATCAAACCCGACCATCCACAGTATCTCCTATCAACTTTAACCTGTAGGGAGATAGCTTCAATTACAAATGACCAAACTACATACAAGGCAGCATGGTTCTGCAACAAAATAACAAAAGATTGTCGAACCAGTACCATCACTCTGTGTTTCTATGGTCCCTTACTAATAATCCTAGGATGCCAGAGGCTTTTAAGAACCTATCTTCAGTAAGTGGATTAAGAACTAAACATGTTTGAAGCAGGAGCTTTAGTCTCCTTTCAGAAGATCGGAAAAAAAATTTTTTTGCTTAGACTCCCTAAGAAAGGAAATGGAAATATCTCATAATGACTGCCTAAATCTAATTAAATGGGGTGGCTATTAAGATAAGACTGCCCCAAACTACAAAAGGTGCGATATTCACTGAGGGTGTTTTTAGACAAGTTCCTCCCTACCCATTTTATTTAAAATTTATATCCCGCCCCTCCTGCCCACAAAAATCAATAAAACAATTTTAAATTTTTTTAAATTATTTAAAAATACAATATGCGGGGAAGCCTCCCCCTCCCCCCCCCCCCCCCCCCCCCC
>QEPC01006793.1:265995-311634 GCA_003113815.1 Sphenodon punctatus | reverse complement strand
GAATGGTTATTTATCCTCTCAAATAGTACTAGAACTAGAGGACACTATGAAACTAGCTGCTGGTGGATTTAACACAAATAAAAGGAAGTACTTTTTCACTCAACACACCATTAACTTATGAAATTTGTTGCCAGAGGATGTTGTCAGGACCAGTAGTATAGCTGGGTTTTAAAAAGGACTGGATAAGTTCTTAGAGAATAGGTCCATTAATGGCTATTAACCAAGTAGCTTACGTGATGAACTTCTTACTGTCGGGATCTGGGAGTGAACAACGGGGAATGGATTGCCCATTGTGACTGTTGGTTCTTCTCCCATGTGGTCGAGATTGGCCACTGTTGGAGGACAGGATGCTGGGCTTGATGGACTATTGGTCTGACTCAGTATGGCACTACTTATGTTCTTAACTTCCAGAGGAAGTGAATTCCATAACAGTATGTTGGTAAAAGAGTTGAGCTGTAAATAAAACCTAGGAGTAATGGAGTTACTAGAAGTAATGAAATCTTTACTGATGTAGAGACTTGCGCTAGCTGTTGTGATTGCAAGATGACAGCTGAAGTATTTAGACTACTGTTGAATGTGTCTTTATTTTAAATACTGAAAACATTAAGAAGCAGCAATCTATGCACAGCAAAAATGGATACAATTACACTAGCTGTGGTTTTGGTGTATACTAGAACTAAATTTTATCCCTTGGTCTTGATTTCTTTTGTTCTAATAAACCAATTTTCTCTGCAAGAAACAGTGGAAAAGATATTCCCAAGATCGTAACAAGTTTTGTTCCATTTTAGTAACATTTTTGGATATGTTTTATAGACATTTCAGAAAATTCTCTTGGAGTAATAGCAATCAGTAATAGAATTAAAATATATGTCCAACTTTGCCCGGCTAAAGACCGATGTTGACCTGCACCTGGAGTACTCCAAACCAGCTTCTGTGGCATCATATGGTTCAATGCTTACTACTCATTTAAGTCAATAGGTACTGAAAGAGTTCATTGTGTAATTCTGACATGCTGAACCAAAAATCCCATAAGATTTGAAAGGCATCTGTTACCCTTAGATTTTAATTGTTTAAGATTATAGTATTGCACACTAGGAAAGCAGAAAAAACCCAGTGCGTTACCATGCTAATGAGCAAAGCATGAGCAAAACAAAAATAACCGATCGTAATATTTGCTTTATCCATGGGCTTTGAGAAATGAACAACTGGGCACTTATTTTGTATTTTAGAACAGGAGAAAACCTCTTTTATCATTTAATAGAGTCCCCCCCGTATGGTTTTTAAAATTATTGTACATTCGTTCTTCCTGGTTCAAAGTAACACAGTAAGTGAGGCAGCCACTTGCTTGTAGAAGAGAATTAGTGAAAACAGCAGTAAGAACCAGCATTAACCTTTTCCCTCCCCCAGTCTGCTGAACATCAGGACTTCTTTTTGTCATCCATCAAATTCTGCTAACAGGTTTGCATTAATACTGTAGACGCTCCAAAGCCATTAATGTTGTAATGAATCACTGTTGATGCCAAATCTGAGTATAACAATATTTAATGTTGTTAATATGCTTGCAACATCAGTACACTAAACCAAGTGATAAAGCTGCCATCTCATACAAGAGCAGTTATTTGAATAAACCAGGTAATCCTACAATCCATCCTGAAAAGAGCCTTCAGAAATAAAGTCCCCATCTACACAAATTCACTTGAGATATTCAGGTTCCATGGTTTAGCAAAGTCCACTATTACAGAGAACAAAACAAAGGATTACTAGTGTACTAAAAGGCATGACCATTGTTCAGATTTTTTTTAAAATAATTTTTAAAATGCCAGTGTCTAAAATGTCAATGTTAATTGTTTTATTCTCAATTCATAAATGTTGCTTTGAGCTTTCCTAGGTTAATCAGAAAGCAACGTTTGATTGTTCTGTCATTCTTGCAATGTGACTTTCCCTCATTATTCCAGAACCTCACTGTGGGGAAGAGACACTCATCCAGCCAATAATACTACTAAAAACAGCTATCTGAATTTGAATTATTACAACAGGAAACAATTCCACACTGAAGACTGGTCACCTGAATGTGGGTGGCATTTTTTTTTGTCACTCTCTTAAATCCCTAGTGAAACACAACATGTCAATTAATATTGTGTTGGGTGCCAACGGGAGTTGCACACGTAAAAGGCTTGCTTAACTATAATACTTAGGTTGCACTTTCCCCCTTCAAAGCACTGTAAAATGTTAACTGTTTGCAAATTGCTATCAAGTTAACACTAGAGTAAATACTACAAGAATGGAGTCTAGAGTCTTTAAATGTTCTGACAAACACTTCCTAGTAAGCCTCATTAAAAAAGCAGAAAAGATAAATACAGTTTTGAAATATTACTAAAAATTTAGTTTGCAATTTATGTCCAAGTACTCATTTTCCTAAGCATTCCATTCAAGGTCCATAAATGTCTCCTTTTATTCAAAAGTCATTATATCCTGCTGCTGAGCTTGCACGTACATTAATGGATCTAAAACATCATTTGTGCATTACTGGTGGAATTTTGGCTATTCAGCTGTGACTTAATTGTGAATCTTGGGATCTAGTTTTGAAAGCTTATGACCCAAAGAGTGCAGCTAGCAGTAAAAGTGTATGGAGTAGAAACTCACTAAGTGAATAATCTTGTTGCACCCAAAATTTCTCCTAACTGGCCTCTCTCTTAAATCAGTGTCCCTTTAAGGACTGGCTCTGACATTTTTTATCATCATGTGCTCAGAACTGACACAATTCTGTTCAGCTGCTCTAATTTCTCTATTAACTCGTCAGCTATAGTTAAATGCACCAGTACAGAGGGATTTCTCCCCCCACCCCCAAAAAGGCTTTCCAAAAACCCATCTACTCTTTTTCTTCCCAGGACCCGAGACAGCCCAACTACTTTCCTTACATTGCACGGCTCTGAACCCAGCTAGGGAAGCAGAGTAAAAAGATGTCAATGTTTTTATGAATGGGATGCTAATTTTCCCCAAAGGAGAAGCTGTCAAAGGCCAGTCATAAAAGAGACAGTTGGTTTTATGCTTATATTTTTTATTTTGTACATTCTTGGATAGAATTTTTTAAAATACAATTCATGCTGCACAGTGAATGGAAACCTGCCATTTACCACTTTTATTTCTATGCAAATTTTGCTTTCTTCATTTAGTGCATACACCACAGAAATAGGAGACTGATATATTTCATGCTATACAGAGATGGGCTGCCTGGTCTGAACAAAGCATGATAAATAGTCCCTGCATTAGTTAGCTGTGCCCAGCTCTTATCACTTATCCCATTTATAATAGCACTAAAAGATTTGGCATTTAGGTTACTGGGTGTTTTCAAATGAGACAATAGCCCACAGGAGTCCATGTTCGGTCCGTGCGTCCCCCCACTCATATTGTCCAGCCTTATGAACGGCAGCCCCGCGTGCGTACTTCATGCGCTTGTGGGCAGCAGCCCCCACCGGTAGCCCCAGTGAGAGAGAGCAGAGAGAGGCAGGAAGCGGTCGCTCCCCAGACACTCTAGGATTTCCATCCGAGACTCTATGGTGCTGGCTGACCTGTATGTGCAGAGACACTGCATGCAACTTAATTGACGGGATGTGGACACATGGGCCCACACATTAGCCCTCATGGCAGGTTTGATATTCTCTGAGATTCCACCATGAGTGGGGGCTTCAGGTCACGTTGGTGGTGGCCTCATAAACCTACCTAATGAGCAGGCAGGTAGACACCCACCTGGTGTGTACTATTGTGGGTTATTTTTGACACCCACTGACTCTGCTGGCCAAATCATGTTCATATGAACACACAGCTCTGATCCAAGCTAGAGTTGTTTCACAACTTATATAGAGACCATTAAGTATCAAAGACTGAAGCTTTTTTGTTTGTTTGTTTGTTTGTTTAGCTGAAGGCTATAACAAGTACAGCAGCAGAACATTCACAAAATATAAAATTCCAAAATAAAATAAAATCGACTCAAATAACATTTCAAATTACTGAAATGTTACATTTTTTCAAGTTACTGACTTTTCAACTCTTAAGAGTTCACTCCTCTAATCTAATCTGAGGATTATTCCTAACCCCCTTCATATAATTACTAAATATTAAATAAAATTTATTGCTTGACACTAGGGTCATAGCGGCTAAAACAAAACAAAATCGCCATACAAAACCCAACCATGCAACAACACAGGACCCATGCTCTACTTCTGTTTAAACATTAAACTTCTTCCTTGCTACCATGGACAAGAAGCTTTTTTGTGACTCAGACAAGAGAAAAGCCCAGGACAAGCAGTCCAACGCAGAGGATGCTATTAGGGATCCAACGTAAATATTGCTACCACTCTGCACAGGATACTACAACAATTGTGCAGCATTTAGGGCTATCGGGGTCTGCAGGAAGGGGCTGTACATGATCCAAGGAACAGATGATTCCCTGCCCTTAGAAGATCTGAAGGACTAGAAGGCAATACTTAGGATGAAAACAGACATGTACGTAACTCTACTTTAACATTTTTTTATGCATGTTGCAGGGCTGAATTGGCACCCTATGCAGCTCCGCAACGTGCATAAAAAATGTTAAAGTGGAAATGGCAGTTAAATTTACCAAAGGGGACAAACGCCAAATGCTGAGAAGGCTATTTAAAACGTCTACCTCACAGGAAGTAAGAGACATCTAGACCAAACTTTTAATGTGCTATTATCTTATGCTGAAGCACGTCAGCCATGCCTTTATGCATCTCTGATACCTATAAATACTATAATAGAATAAACAGATTTGAAAAGAAAAAAAAGAAAAATGTTAAAGTGGTGTTAAAGCCAAGTTAAGGTGAATGTGTTTTCACCTCTAGTCTTGTAGATGTCTACATCCACAAAACAGCCTTGGAGCTAGAGAACAATAGGTGACCAGCCATTTTCACTACTAAAACTACATGTGGAACTGGGTCAACAGGGGCTGGTGTTCCTGGTCCCAAGCCCTCATTTTGGAACAGCTCTTTAGAACTTCTGGCGCAGAGTAAGCTAGATAGCTTTCCCCAGTTAAGAGGATGGTTCTGAATCTCACGTTTAAAGAGGAGACTGAAAAAAAAAAAGAAAAAAAAGGCACGACATGACTGCCTGCTTCAGCTCTGCATCTTGAGAGTAAGGAATTGAGTCTTTAGACGTTTGGTAGTACTCTGGCAAATAGTCTTAATGTTTAGGCTGTTGGTAGTAAGAGTAACCACGTAACTCCTCAGAAGAGCTCCAGTGTTGCCTTCAGTGGCATGGCCAGTGTAACAAGGTGCAGCTACCGCGGGTGAGTCCTGACAGGATGCTGCCCAATCCAGTCACACTTCTTAGGGAAATTAACTCAGTCTTTTATTTACACAAAGTTCTGTTTCTCTCAATATCGTACTCTCGTCACACACACTTCTCTAACATATACACACAAGATTTCTACTATTACTATTGCCAGGAAACAGCCCTCTGGCACCCCATTCCCAGCCAGACAACGCTCCTCTGGCGGTTACTTACGGTTCAGGACCTCTAGCTCAGGCCCAAGCCGCTACGATCCAATACCCTTCCTCCCGCACCTTGGAGAGCGTAGAGTGCTTCCCTGGTTTCCTTTCACTCGGCTGCTGTTAACCCCAGTCTGGCAGCCTCCATTCCCAACTCATTGCCTGGACTCTGCAAACCCCTTCCCAGGTGCTGTCTGCCACCCAGCACTTGTCTCTTCTTGTTCTTCCTCCCACTCTCTCACCGCATTCAATCTTTTAAAGGGCCCACTTTGAGCATGGCCCACTAGCTCTTAAAGGGGCCTGCTTGCTTCCAAAATACCTTTGAACAGGGCTGGCCCCAGCCACTGTGCTACAGCCAGATATTCAGAGGCATCTGGCTCATGGTCCTACAGATAGATGCTTCCAGCAGAGTATGGGTAAAAAACAGACATGCAGGCAGCGTGGTGGCTCTCTGACCTTGCCTGGGAAACCACAGCCGACACTGCCCAAGTCGGGGGGCACCAAACAAACATACCTGCGGCCAAAGAGCTGTCCCACTGCCTGCATGGACCGGGTAGGGCTGGGAGCTGAAGAAATATGCAGGTGGTTGACCCCACCCATGCCCTGCCCCCCACCATGACAGCCAGCCATAATGGCACCTTTCCCAGGGCAGGTAAGGTGGGGCTAAGCAAACACACAAGCCTGTGTTTGCCTGTGTGGGTGGTGCTTAGCCTGGGCTGTGACCTCAGAGATTTTCTGAGGACACAGCCCAGACTAGCCACCTTCCAACCCCGGGGCAGTCCCGGGCGCTATGGTGGTGCGTAAACAGACGTGCTGGTGGATCCCAGGCAAAAGCAGGACACCGTCATGTCAGTTTTTATCCTATGTTGCTCTTTCCTTGCCTACTAAGGCCGCCCAAGCAGGAGGGTCTTGTTTCTACAAGAGAAAAGCTTTAAAAAATGTGAGGGGCTAAATAATACCTAAAATTATTTAAATCATTCTCGGAGGCAAGCTCTATATCTAGGTTTCTTTCTCAGACTTTCTACCATGATATTTGAATACCTTATACATACGCACTTCTGCAGAAGGATTTTATGCTCCCCCTCCCCCCTTCTCACTATTGCCTTTGCTTCCTCCTTGACCTCCAGTCCTTCTTTGACCACTGCAATGTGTCATCTGTCTCCTCTCCTAGGGTCTTTAATTATCCTATTCATCACAGCTTTATAAAGCCAGATCTGGGATAAGTCAAGATGAGTTCTAAATGCAAAAGTGAAACCGAAGCATGGGAATTAAATTTAGGATGAGTAACATTCCATTCGTCATCCACCGAGAAGCCTCTGAAATT
The DNA here is from genome assembly GCA_003113815.1 of Sphenodon punctatus. NCBI lineage: Eukaryota > Metazoa > Chordata > Lepidosauria > Sphenodontia > Sphenodontidae > Sphenodon > Sphenodon punctatus. The sequence continues at coordinate 304,803 of QEPC01006793.1, read as the reverse complement.
ATTTTGCTAAGATGTTGGCAATTTCCACCCCCCCAAATTTGCTGCAGATTACTCTCTACCTGCAAAGTTTTGCTTTTGCTCACCATTATTAACACGCCTGGGCAACTAAATACCATGTTGTGATGTGAAACCGTCTCTTCCCTGGATCCATCCAATTGTGCTTTTCAAAGCGGAGTTCCACAACCAGGTGGTTTTTGCTAAAATGAAAAATGGGCCCATTTTCTACTGAAGCCATTTCCTGTTTATGTGAAAAAGCTAAGAACAGGCTTTGTAGGTTTTGAATATATTACGCCATTTCCTCCAAAACTGTAGTTAAACAAAACTGAATCTCTTACGCAACAGAGAGAGAAAGTAGTTCAGATTTCTGCTGAAGGTTCACAAACTTTCATGCCACACAGGGCCCTTCCTCAGCCTGGGAGTCAGAGCTTGCTACAAGCCTGTGGACGCGCCCTTAATGGCTGGAAAGCTTGCATCCTTCACCAACAGAAGTTGGTTCATTAAAAAATATCTTCTTTGCCTTTATTATTTTGGGGACAACACTGGGTATCGCTACACGTAATGCTTACCACTGTTCCAGCTGCCTGTTACGTTTATTCAAGCAAGCTTGGGATCTAGCCAGAGAGAACACGGGCTTGCAGGGGTTTGCTGCCTGGATCAAACAGGGAACTCCTCGGGTGACCAACAGAGCAGCCAAAACCAAGGCCCAGTGAACGTTTTCCTGTTCGCTGCCACCCCAGCAAGGCGTTGCTGAGTCAATCTCACCAGTCGGGGGAGCATGGAGCTTTTCAGTGTCAATTTCAGAAGCAGAAATTTTGAGCTTCCCCAGTATTTATACTACCACCCATGGGCTCCCCCAGTTGGTCATTCTGCTCCACCACAGGATGTCAGTGCAGTGAATACCATGGTGTTAACATAACTCTCTCTTTCAAGCAAATGCATTCACTGCAAATGTTTTGCACAGCCTAACTTTACTCCCTTATATTTGGTAGCATGTTGTAATCGCACTGTCTCTGTCTCTAATCCTTCTAAGCTTGATTTCAACTTGCACACTAGCAAGTTCCACCCCCATAACACAAAAGGTGGTTGTTGGAAGCGGGCCCATATTGCACATTCCAAGGCACCAATACACGAGTGCACGAAGAGCTGAAGAAAAAAATGCAGTTGCATAAAAACCTGTTTCCCAGCAATTCCAAACCAGCTCCAAACCTTAAAACAGACAGCCCCATTCTTCTCACTCCCTTTTGGAGTAATACCACCGCAGTAAAGTGTTCACCAATATTTTCAGGGCGAAAAAAGCTAGAGACTTAATATGGAACAGTATCGAATACACATACTTTGCTTCTGGCCAGAAAGGCAATGTCCCCTGCAGCAGAAGGGAAAGAACCCTGTTCAGAAGCAGCTGCCTTGGAAACGGAGAGGTGTTGTATTCCCCTGCTTGCTATTGTGCTTCGGATTGCAGGCAGCCCTGAGTGCATGGCAGACAGCATGAGTCTTTGTGTAGTGAGGAAAGAGGCAGGTTTGTCAGCGCCTTCCCGCTAGAAGCTGTGGATCGGGCTGAGGATTCTTCTTCTTGGCCTTGCATAGATTTCTCCTAACACACATCCTGTCTCCTCAGTCCATGCACTCTACTCAATGGTTTGGTCCAAACTCAGCGAGCAGCCTGCTAGATAGGTTTCACTTGCTCATTTTACCTATCAAACCATCTGCCTTAAGCCATGAGTCTTGCCTTTATCTCCTGTGTACCCCACCAGCACCTCCATCTTCTTTCCTATTACACAAAATTCCACCTCTTCCCATTATCATGTACCCTCTTCCCTTGTTTCATGAGCTGCAAGTTTCACTCTTCATTTCATCTCACACCCACAGCCTTTCTCCATATGTCTGAATGGTCTTTATTATTGTGCTTGAGTATTGCCTAGCAGTGCCAAACACAACTGAGATCCCACTGTGCTACGTATTGTACAAATAAAACAGGATACTACTCCTGTCCACCTCCCTTGTCTTTTTACACAGCATCATACACAGAGGCTGTGCTTACATAACCTAGTAGCAGCCACACAGTTTAACTGCTGGACAGAAATAATTTCTCCCGTGTAAAATGACATGAAAGTGTGCGCCATGGCTCCAAATAGTTAGCCAAACTTCCCTTAACTCCTCATCCCTACTTGCCATGGCCACTGTATCAACAGAGCAGCCCTATGTTTGGAGCTTCCCCACATAGGCATGTGTAAATGGTAGGTGGTACCTTATTTGTTATTCATTGCCTACTTTACTTATAATGTTTCAGGAGGAAAGATCTAGACGCAACCTCAACTCAAAAAAGCAAATGAAGAAATCCCCAATAGTTTCCCCACAAACTTTTATTCCCTTCTTTGGAAGTGGCATTTCATAATGGTACTTCCTCCAACACTACTCTAGGAGGAGACGGTGGGCTGGTGTCTCCATGTCAACACATTCCCTCAAAGGCCTCCAAGTTGAAAGCAGTGTCCAAGAATCTCCTGAGCGACACCAGGTGAGTGTTCTTATTACCAGTGGCAGGAGCAGCAGCTGGATCACGGCCCACATACCTTTGCAACAGAAAAGACAAGTAGTGTTTGTTTATTTCAAAATCTTGTGCCGGCTAATAGCCATGACAAGTAAATAATAAAAACAACATTGAAACAAATAAATTTCCAAAATAACAATTTAAAATGTTTAGATATTCCAAAAAGGAAATTTCCATGACATATATTCCATTAACTGCCAAAGCATTAAACAAGTGCTAATACCATGAGCATATCATCAGAGCAACGGAAGAAATTTCTTCAGTAACAAAAATGCCCGAAGGGCAAAGTGCGCTACACAACTTCAGTAATTTGAGATTTCTTATCTGCAAGACAAAATGCCAACAAGCCCAATGGGGACAAACTCAGGGATGGATTAATCCTAGTCCACATTTCAATTCTTGCAAAGGAATAAAGTGGGCAAAAAGGTAAATAGTGAGTAAGATCCTCAACCGTATTGTCCCCACAGGGACATTTCCTTTTATCATATGGTAAGCCCACATATCTACCAAAAGAAACTGCAGTCAAATGTTTGTAATCGGAGGGCTGTAAAGGCACGCCTCAGACCAAAATCCGTTAGATCGGTTAAATATTTACAACCAAACCTAGGGGGAAGAATATACCAATAGCAAGGAGAAGCCCTCACCACCCTGGCTTGAACCCTTAGAGTTTGTAAATCTGTATCCCACAATCTTTCTTTGACCATTTGGACCCCTGTCTTTAATGGGAATTGCAAAAAAAAAGGAAAAAGAGAGGCCCAGATTATTCAGTTTCTTATAGATAGTTCTAGCCCATAAATAACCATCCTCCTGCATCTCTATTTTAAAGCATATACTTGTAATCGGATCGGAAGGATTCAGAGTCAGCTTTAACGCATAACACAATAGTGTTTTTTCAAGTATAGCCCCAAATGAGACCAAAGTCGAAGATGTACTAGGAGAAACCCCTAGAAGTTTATGTAAAAATTTGTTCTGAATTGGTTCTAGAAGTGGTTTCAGCCAAAGCATAACTCCAAACCTGGGCTCCATAGCAAAGTTTTACCGCGATTTTATTTTTGAAAATCTCAAGGGCTGGAGCAATAAGATGTCCCCCTTTGGTGGCATAGAATTTATAAATAGCAACTGAAGTTGCTAGGGCCTCTTGTTTGATGGAATTAATATGTGGGGTCCATGAGTTGTTATAGGCAAACACAATCCCCAAATATTTAAAGGTGCGAACTTGTTCTATTTGATTACCATTAAGGAACCACAAAACTGGCTTAAAACTTTTAGCAAACACCAGAATTTTTGTTTTCTTATAATTAATCTTCAGACCCTGCAACTGGCATTTTGATCCAAAATCCATCAATAACCTCTTCAAGCCCAATTTGGAAGTGGATAACAACACTGTATCATCAGCATACATTAAAGTGGAAAGGTGCCGGTCTCTAATCTTTGGCGCCATATAATTCCCAATATCTCTATGGTCCAGAATCAATTGGTTAACATATAAATTAAAAAGAAGCGGTGCCAGAAGGCACCCTTGCCTAACACCTCTAGTCGTTGGAATATTACACGATAAAGCACCCTTCCTATTCAATCGAATCTAGAGCCTAGTATTTGAGTAAAGGGATTTGATGAGTGCAAGCAAACGGGGATCAATTCCCAGCTGAACCAGCATAGCCCACCGAAAGCTGAAGAAAAATCAACAAAGGCCACATGCAGATCAAGGTTCTTCCTCTTACATTGATTGATCACATCATTTAGAATCAAACAATGATCAATCGTGCTTCTCCCTACCTGAAAACCAGCCTGTTCGTCCGCCAAAAACCCTCCTGCACTAACCCAGTAATTAAGGTGAGTGAGTCACAATCTTGAATACAATTTGGAAATAACAGGTAAAAGGCTGATGGGTTTCGGGTTATTCCTATCACCCTTTTTATAGATAGGGACCACAATACTAGCCTTCCAGTAATCTGGTATTTTGGCAGAATCATTAATCAAAGTAAATAAATTAGCCAGGGCATTCTGCCACCAGCAAAATTTCTGCTTAAATATTCCTCCAGGTAAAAAATCCCCACCTGAAGCTTTCCCATTTTGAAGTAAATGAATAGCCTCCATTACCTGGAATTCTGTAACCAGTTCCCATCTAGGGAGGAGTGAATTTATCTCAATCGGTACACCAACCTCCAAGGGCCTGCTAGCATTAAAAATGTCGGTAAAATGTTTTTCTGAATTGGGGGTTCCTTCAGGATAACCCCATTTTTAAAGGAGCCATTTATCAATTTCCAGAACAGACCACTATTATTTAATTCCAGAGCATCCATTAATTTCCTCCAGAACCCTCTTGAAAACTCCATTTTTTCCATACAAATAAATGACTTATAGTCATTGCGCAGTAACCTATAAAATTTTATTTTTTCCTCAGAATAATCATATTTCAGCCTTTTGGCAGCTTTCCTAAGAGCAGCGTTTCTCCATTCACACTCATGATCCCACCATCCCAGAAAAGGGATATAAGATTTTGCCCCTCTTGTTTATAACTCTATCTTGAGAAGATCTAGTCCCATTCCAATTCACTTCATCATCAAACATGTTAACTATTTTAAGGGCACCCAATATTTGCTCATCATTACGTCCTACCCTAGCATTGAAATCACCTAGGATTAAAATATGATCTGATCCCCAGGGAACTTCTCGCAATTTCCCACGAAGCGTGTCACAAAATCTAACCAGACCTGGTTACCTAGAGCTCCCGGAGGTAAATAAATATTATAAATCTGTAGCCAATTACCGCGAGGAAGCGACAAATAGTGTAACAGGAGTAGGCAACAGATCAGGAGAAGAGAGGCAGGAGGCCATAGAAAATGGATATTTTGCTGCTAGACCAAGGATGGGGAACCTCTGGCCCATGGGCCACTTGCAGCCCACAGGATACGTCTCTCCGGCCCCCATTTAATGTGGCCCACCTTCCTCCACTTCATGGCCCACAAATCTCTCTGGTGGATTGCACTAAAGGGAGCCTTGTAGTGTGGAGAATGCACTGGCAGACGCATACCTCCTTTCACTGACAGGAAATTCTCAGTGGAAGCATTCCTCCCTTCTCTTCATTCACCTCCCGTCACTGTGAGGGAAGGTAGGCTGCTTTTCTACTTCTTTGAGAAGAACCGGCTGCTGCAGAGGTTGGAGACCCAGCAGCGCTTGCCTGCTTGTCCCAACACACCTCCAGTCAGCTCGGCAGCGAATGCACCACTAGAACTGCTCCCTCTTCCCCAGGTTGGTGTGTGTGTGTGCGCGCGCGCATTTGTGGAGTGAGGGGGAGTGAGCGTGTGAGAGAGGAGCTTGTGTGTAAGTGTGAGAGGGTGACTCAGGAGGGTGCTAGTGTAGAGGGGGCAAGTGAGTGTGCGTGTGTGTATGAGAGAAGGGAGTGGGTGAGTTAGGGGGTGCTTGAGTGTGTGAGAGAGAAAGGAAGAGGGGACTTGGGGGCTCTGTGGGGAGGAGTGAGGGATGTGGACAGAAAGGGGGAAGGTAGGTGGGGGTTGAAAAATATTGATTTTTGATTTATTTTTTTTAACTCTGATTACCACTTAATAAACTGTAATTAATTTAATTGGATTTATTTTAATTGTTTCGGATTACATTAGAATTAATTTTAATTCATTTTAATTGGATAATAATTTAATTCATTTTTAATTGTGGCCCCCAGAACATTTTCAAATTGCCAATGTGACCCCCAGACCAAAAAAGGTTCCCCACCCCTGGGCTAAACAATAGTTTTACATAGTCTCACACTTATGGAGAAATGTTGTTTCACTGTTTTGTCTATGAGAAACCTGTTCTGATGCTTCCATTTCCATCGCCGTTGATGCAAGGCAGGGAAGGGGGGACCTTTTTCTTCTCATGGGCCACTCTTAAAATTAGTACAAGCTCCGTGGGCAATATAAGAGGTGGGGGTAGATGTACATAATGGGTCAGGATGAGGGAAGAAAGAGGAGCAGCCAGATCAAGGATAAATCTATGGTTATATCTCCTCTCCTTGAGTGCATGCTTGGCTTCCTTCCCCCTGAGCTCACGATTTCAGTGCTTGAGGAAGATCCACTGGCCAGACCCAAGAATTGGAAAGGGGCCAAATACAAACCAGACGTAGTCCAGGTTTGGCCCATGTGCTGTAGGTTCTCTGACCCTGATTGAAGGGCTTATTTCCCTACATAATTTGCCCCTACACCACAGTCAATTGCTAACAGTCGCACAAATCAGCCCTAGAGAGAAAACCATCCAGGGTAAGCATCTGAGACCACTTGGGGTTCTTTGGCTCATGGAATTAGTTTGTGTGAATCCTCTCAGGAGACAGCCAATCCCCCAGTCACACCCACTTGCATCCCAGACTCTCTCGCTGTTCTCTTTTTGAGCAAGGCCGATGCAAACAATGCAGAGAGTGAACTGAAAATTGCCTAAAATGCAGCATGAAAGCTTTCAGAATCACAGGATAGACTCACTTGTCCCCCGCAGTAGTAGCATAACTGGGGGAAGCAGATGGTAATTCACTTGGGGTGGGGGGTATCTTGTGATAGCTGCAGACGAGGCTGGTTTGTCCACGGGTAAAATGTCTCTAACCGTCACCATCCTCTCAGCCACATTTCATGGAAACATGCCTCAAAAGTTTCAAAATAATGGGCTAGACCGTCATCTGTTGCATGTCAGCTTCATGTCAGTATGGCTTCGATTGAACTTCCACTACTTACACCAGCTGAGGATCTTGTCCAATAAAAATCATCTTGATTATTACTGTCCAATAAAATCATCTGATGATTATGAGCCAAGTGGGCTCTATGTATGAGGATTAGGAGGGATAACTTTCATTATGAGCAGCTGCCTCTGGTGGGCAAAAGTGTAGTGTCTGAGTCACTCCTGCACCCTATAAAATCAGGAGTGAGCTGGGGAAGTAATCCCAAAGGACTCTCACAAGTAGCTGAGAATGAGATTCTATGTTGTATTCAACAAGTGTCTCCTCCAAAGAATCAAGGTTTGGGATTGAGTAAGGAAAACAGGGTGACCAAAAAAAAAAAAAGATACATGGCTGAGCAATACAGATAGGACGTGTGGAAACAATGCGAGGTAGATTGTTATGTTCCTATTCAACTTGTATGACAACTGACATGACATGAGGCCTGTTCTGAGACTCTGATTTGATGTGACCAGAGACATTCAGTAGGATGGCCAGGAAGGACAGACTGCACATCACTAAAGCACAAGCACCAACCGGCTAGAGTAGGCATGGGGAAGAAGGATGCTTTCAACTCTGGATGCATCCAACATTTCAATCCATGCATGCATTACTCCATCACAATAGGACAAATTTACACAAAGGTTGGCAACCAAGCTATCCCAGCTAAAAGTAAACAGGCAATTCAGGTCTCATACCATACGGGTCGAGCATAGTTCACAATGGTGCGGAAACGAGGCTTGACATAGTCATAGTAGCCCATGTTCTTGTGCTCTTCCTGACACCAGACAAGATCAGCTTCAGGATACTTCTCAACCTCTTGCTTGACCAGGTCAAAGGGAAAAGGAGAGATCTAGAAAGAGAGAAGGGGGGAGAGCATATACTGAAAAGCAGCACCAAAGCTTTTCTTTCACTTTGACAGATTTCACATAAGGCAAGAGGATTTATTAGGCAAATACTGTACCACAAATGTTATGTGCTTAGTACCAAACAATGTTAGCAACTAAGGCTGTGATCCACAAGCCACTTACTCTGGAGTAAGTGGCTTGTGGATGACAGCCCTAATTAATAGGGGTTACTTACCAGTAACTCTGTTCTTCAAGACAGCTCCGCGAATTCTCACTAATGGGATCTACTTCCTGCTTCGCAGGCACCAGAAACCTCCTGGTTAGCAGTCTCCAGGCAGAGTAGAGCCTGGAAAAGACTAGAACATGGTGAGGGCTCTGTCCCTCCCTTCCCCCCTCCCGTCCTGAAGAAAATGCGGGCTCCAGATCGCGCGAGACCAGGACCGGATAAAAGGGGGAGGAGCCCTCACCGCCTCAGTTCCTTCCAATCTCGCTGCAGAACAACCAACTAGTGGTGTATCCGAGAACGAAGGGAAGGTGGGCGGGACATGAGAATTCGCGGAGCTCTCTCGAAGAACTGAGTTATTAGTAAGTAACCTCTATTTCTTCTTTGAGGATCTCTGCGATTCTCACTAATGGGATAGTGAGTAGCAGTTGTTATCATCTACCTCAAGGAGGATGGAGGTGAGGATATCAGTCAAACAAAGAATGTAGAACTGCTCTGCCCTGGACACGAGGTCCAGCGAGTAGTGTCTCGTGAACGTATGGATCGAAGACCAAGTAGCAGCCTTGCATGTGTCCTGGATGGGCACACCATACAGGTTTGTGAGGGAGGAGGCCATGGCTCTGGTGGAGTGAGCACGGAGACGGGCAGGCGGATACTTTCCTGCTAGGTCATAGGCCTTTTGGATGCAGAGGAGGATCCATTTAGAGAGTCTCTGTGAGGTGATCCTGACACCAATTCTTTGGCCACCATACGAGATGAAGAGGGTGTCTGAGGCTCTGATCCTGTCTAGTTAGTACGATAGAGCACGTTTGACATCTAAACGATGGAGGATCTGATCAGCACGAGATGCATGTGGCCTCGGGAAAAACACTGGTAGGGATATGGTTTGGTTCAGGTGGAAAGGAGATACCACCTTCGGTATGAAAGCAGGGTCAGTACACAGGTCTACCTTGTCCTTGTGGAATCGTATGTAAGGTGGAGAAGCTCTAAGGGCAGTCAGTTCACTAACTCTTCTGGCAGAAGTTATTGACAGGAGGAATGCTGTTTTGATGGAGAGGTTTTCCATGGAGCAGGTAGTCATTGGTTCGAAGGGAAGGTCCATCAGTTTGGCAAGGACGAGGTTAAGGGCCCACTGGGGGGCCGGGTGGGTGTTAGGAGGAAAGGTGTTCATAATAGCCTTCCAGAATGTCTTCATGAGAGGGTGGGAGAATAAGGCGCTCCCGTTCTCAGGCTGTAGGCGAGATGACAGCTCTGCTAGGTGGACCCTCAGAGATTGGGTTGATAAGTCAGAATCGTGTAGATGTAGAAGGTATTCGAATATGTGAAACACGTGGAGATGAGCCAGAGGGGTGGATCGAGAGGTACACCAAGTGACAAATTGGTTCCATTTGGCAGCATAGCATGCTCGCGTGCAGGTGCGTCTAGAATTCAGGAGTATGTCTGCAATGTTGCGGGGGGCATCCTGGATTATGGACCTATCAGCCAGGTGCAGAGGTGGAGCATTGCAGGGTCGTGGTGGAATATGGTCCCGTGTTGACGGGATAACAGGTGGGGTAGGAGCAGGAGGTGAAAGACGTTGTTGGCCATCTCCTGGAGTGTCTGGAACCAGGGTTGCCTGAACCAGAAGGGTGCAATCAGGATCATATGGGCTTGATCGGCCAGTGCCTTGCAGGGGACATTGTACATCAGAGGGAGAGAGGGAAAGGCATATAGGAAGTCCCCATTCCAGGATATCACGAAGGGTCCGATATTGATCCTGGTTCCGCCCCTGCTTGACTGCAGAACCTGGGGAATTTGGTGTTCTCTTGTGTAGCGAATAGATCTAAGGTGGATGTTTCCCATCTGGTGGAAATGTCGTGGAGTACTGAGTTGCAGAGGGTCAACTCGTGGTAGTCTGTGGTACGGCGGCTGAGCTGATCGGCGATCGTGTTGTCCTGGCCAGCAAGGTGGATGGCGTGAATGTGAATGCCCTGTTTGATACGCTAGAGCCAGATGCTTTGGGCTTCTAGGGACAGGCGAGTGGAGCGTGCCCCCCCCGGTTTATGTACTACATGGCCGTGGAATTGTCAATAATGATGAGGACATTTCTTTTTACTATGTGAGGAAGAAGTGCCTTGAGGGCCCAATGGATGGCCCTGAGCTCGAGCATGTTGATATAGAGCTTCTGCTCCTGAGGGGACCATAGGCCGCTCACCTGTAGGTGGTCCATGTGGGCTCCCCAACCAGTCAGGGAAGCATCGGTGGTTATGGACACCTGCGTAGGAGGTGGCACAAAAGGAATGCCTTGTAGGACATTGTTGTGACATGTCCACCACAGTAGGTCAAGGGTGATCTCGGGTGGAATGGAAATCCGCATATTGAGAGGGTGGACAGCGGGAGTGTAGTCTCGAGCCAGCCACTGTTGGAGGGTGCAGAGGTGTAGCCGGGCATATGGGGTGACTGCGGTTGTAGTAGTGAGGAAAACCTGCAGACGGAGAAAGAAGCGGGCCATCCTTATGTGATGTAATGAGAGAGAGAGTATAGTCTGTCAGATAACCCTGAACCTGTCGAAGGGGAGATAGGCCCTGGACACAGAGATGTCGAGGATGGCCACTATGAATTGGAGTCATTGCGTCAGGACAAGATGTGACTTGCGGTAGTTTACTATGAGTCCAAGGTCTTGTAGTAGTGAGAGAGTCACCTGAAGTTGGTTCAGTGGTGTGTGTCTTGAAGAAGCTACTATTAACCAGTTGTCAAGGTATGGAAAGACTCTGATCCACATCATTTGTAGGTGGGTCGCGACTACTGCGATGCATTTTGTGAATACCCTGGGTGCGGTAGAAAGGCCGAAGGGAAGTACTCTGTATTGGAAGTGTCGATCTCCTACAAGAAAAAGTAAATAACGTCTATGTATTGGATTTATTGAGATGTGGAAGTAAGCGTCCTGCAGATCGAGAGAGGATAGCCAATCTCCTTGGCGGAGTCCCAGCATAATGCTGGGGAAGGTGACCATACGGAACTTGAACCTTTTGATAAATTTATTTAAACGGTGAAGGTTGAGGATAGGTCTGTATCCTTTTTGGGTACGACGAAATAACTGGAGTAAAACCCAGAGTTTCGTTCTGAAGGGGGAACTTCCTCTAGTATCTCTGATAGTATTTGAGTTTGGGGGGGGGGGGGGGAGAGTGAGTAAGGAGGTGGGAGGAAATGACAGAAATTGAATAGAGTACCCAACGGTCAGAGGTTATGGAAGCCCAGGCCTCATAAAAAGGTTGGAGACGGTTACCAACGGTAGTAGAACGCTGGAGGACTCTCTCGATCTGCATTCAATTAAAAACGCTGTTTGAGGTGTTGGGTAGCGGAAGAGGTGGGTGGGGTTCTGCCCTTTGCTCTTTGCTTCATGTACCGCTTTCTGGGTTGGTCGGTTGTTGCTGATGGTATCGTGAGGGGAAATGTCTATTAGCACTGAATGAATAAGGGGCCCGTTGTTTAGACTAGTAGGAGTAAGGGGCGGACAAGGGGTAAACCTCTTCTTAAAAGTATGAATTACTCCAGTAGAGCGAGCCGTCTGAGATGTCTCTTTTATCTTTTTTAAAGTTTCGTCAGTGGTGGCCGCGGATAGGCCCTCACCATCGAAGGGTAGGTCCTCAATTCGTGTTTTGTTTTCTGGGGCTAATGCAGTGGAGCAAAGCCATGCATACCGTCTTAGGGTAATGGCCGAAGCCATTCCTCGAATGTTAGCATCGGCTATATGCATGTTCGCAGTTAGTTGGAATTGGGCTATCTGCATACCCTCTCTTTGCAGTGCTGCAATCTGACTAGGCTCAGAGGCCCTACCTAGTTGGGCCCAGAGCCAATGCTGGTACCCACACATTGCAGAATCATAATTAGAGGTCCTAAGTGACAGGGTTTCAGGTGAGAACATTTTTCTCCCAGTGACGTCGAGACGCCTGCCTTCCCTCTCAGCCGGGGAGGTCTGGATGCCGCCTGATTTGGATCTAAGAAAGGCAGCCGCAATAACAAGAGAGTTGGGGGCCGGGTGCTTATAAAACATGTTGGCTCCCTCCCTAGGGATGGCGTAGAGCGAGTCAGCTAGTTTGTTAGTGGTGGATACTGAAGAGGGTTTGGCCCAGACTGACTTTGATGGTTCCATCAATTGCTCGAACATAGGGAGCATTATATGTTCCGGATCCCCTGTCCCCAAGATTCCAAATACAGGGCCAGATGTCCTCTGTAGTCAACATGAAATTTGGGTCAGATATCGTCTGGGGGAGGAGGCGATATATTTTGATCTTCCTCAGGAATTGAGGTAGAGGTGGAAGAAGGTTCGGAGTCTTCCGATAGAACCTCGGCTTCAGGACGCTGAGGGAAGGGGTCCTGGAGTATAGGTTGGCCAACTAAAGAGTTAAGGAACTCAAATCCAAAGGGATGGTCTGAACATGTGTCCTGTTGAGTTGCAGGAGCTAGCAGTACCAGTGGTACCAGCAGCTGTGCCTGTAGGGTTTCTTGGTGTGAAGCCCGATCCTGTACGGGGTGAGGCTTGGGAGGAGGTCGAGAGACAGTTGCCATGGGCAGTGCTCTTGGTGGTGCCGGTGGTACATATGCGGTAGTAGGCTGAGGTAGTGCGCTCCAGTTGTGCGAAGTCCGACCGTGCCAAGTATGGGGACCAGCTACGTGAGCGGGAACGGTATCGATGAGCTTCATGGTAGTGGTACTGACAGTACCTGGTGTCCCCGTAGGAGCAGTAGGAACATGGCGAACGAGAGTGTCGTTCCCCTATCGCGCCACCTCGTATCGCGATCCCATGTTGAGCTGGCAGGGCTAATCCAATCCCTCACGTAATGGTGGAGAGAGGAACAGGAATGAGAGCGCGCATGGCGGTGGGTGGGTGCGTGAGGGAGAGTGTGACTCCCTATCCCGGTGTAGTTGTTGCAGAACTGGAAGGTTCGTTAGGGCTGCAGGCATGGGTACAGTGAGCCATGGTACCAGTGGAGCAGGTACCGTCCCCTGGGGTGCAGGCAGGTCTGTGGTGCAAGCAGGTCAGTAGAGGCTATTAGGGCAGGTATGGTGCTTAGCTGTACCGAAGGCGGAGCCGGCGAAGCGGAGGGTGGTACCAGGGTGGCCGGTGTGAGGAGCGAAACCGCCGAGTCAGCCAGCCGAGCCTGTTGCTCGAAGGAAGCCGTGTCTACATCCAGCGGGCGAGGTGTCCGTGTCACCTCTGAGCTGTCCGAGAGCTTTTTTTTCTTCTTTTATTCACCATGTCACCTAGTGTGACATTCCTTGGTCTGTGGGGTACCACGAGTCTGGACGGCGGTTCCGACGGCGGGTGCAGAAGGCTGAGTTAGGGATGCAGCAGTTGTTGGAGCAGGAGCAGTCTGAGACTGCGACTCTGTGTTCATGATGTTCTGGGTGGGGAGTCTAAGAGGCCCCTATTCACCACCCTGAAGTGCCTGGCTAGTCAAGATAGCCTGTAAGCGGAGTTCTTGTGCCTTTCTGGTCCTGGACGAAAGGCCTGCGCAGTGCTTGCAGGAGCGAGTATTGTGTCCCTCTCCGAGGCACACCAGGCATCTCTCATGGGGGTCACTGATAGAGAGCGTGGCTGGGCACGAGCTACCTCTCTTGAAGTCCGGTTGCTTTGGCATAGACCGGGCCGCCATGAAGGGCAGTCGGGCTCAGGGCAAGCCCCGTTGAAAGGAATAGGGGATGAGTCCGATCTATTTTTGAATTTCACTTTTTTATATATATATTTTTTTTTAAATGAAAAACGGCAGTGTTCCAAGCGCAATGCGGTTGGTGGTGAGGGCTCCTCCCCCTTTTATCCGGTCTGAGCTCGCGCTTTCTTCAGGATGGGAGGGGGGAAGGGAGGGGCGGAGTCCTCACCATGTTCTAGTCTTTTCCAGGCTCTACTTTGCCTGGAGACTGCTAACTAGGAGGTTTCTTCCGCTGCCTGCAAAGCAGGAAGTAGATCCCATTAATGAGAATCGTGGAGATCCTCGAAGAACAACTAACATTGCCCTACTAACAAAATCCTAGTTATGTTCTAAATTGGAATGGTTCTTTATCAATCCTACCAGGGACAGGACTTAGACCCCTGGCAGGCAGCTCCAATTTTGGGATCTGGGCAAAGGCACTATGAAACAGATTTGCAAAGTCCTTCAGCTAGACAGATGTTTATTCAATATAGAAGAACTGAGAATAAAGCAGCAATACAGCACCTACAACACACTTGCATGTGGCATTTGCCTGCACCTACTCTAACAGCGAGCACACACTCATAAATGCATACATATGAGTTCTTACGTGTCAGAGGTCTCAGGTCTGGTCTCGAGAGGAGAGGCAGGGCGAGGGCCCAGGAGCAGCAGTTGTAGGACTTCCTAAAGAGAAGTCCCAGAGTGGACCAATCATCAAGCTAGTCAGCGCCCTGATAAGGGCTAGTGGACAAGCATCATGACAGGCAACTTCTCTGTCTAGGGACTGGCCTTTTATGCTGTTTCCCTTAGGAGTTATCCAGAGCACGGGGTTAACAGTTCCATGTCAAGAAAGTTCCTCCCATTGGTTATTCAGATGTGGGGGTTCTTTCTGCGTAGTCATTGTTTGGGGTTTGGCATGACCAGATTAGGTCCTGCCTGTCCTCCTTCTGGAAGAAAGACATGACCTTAGGCCATAGATCCCCCACACCCCTTCTCTGAGACATCTCTCTGTCTGATCAAGTCATTTTCCCTTATGCATTGCTTGGTTCTTATCTGCAACCTTGTTCTGGGAATGGACAGTTCTTACTAGTTCTGTTCTTACTGGGGCCTTTCCTTTTGTTGATGACAAGAGTGTATCCCTGTCAGCATATTTCTCTCTCCTCCTGCCAGCCTGTTTCTCATAATATGCATTTTTAATAGTTCCTAAGCTAAAAATGACTATAAAGCATATAGCAAGGAAATAAAGCACATAGGAAACTCATAGGATCCTTTCAATAGTTACAGATGTGTACAATATTCTTTGGGTTACATTTCAACAAAGAATGAGTTACAATGACATTCAATGTCTGTTCTGGCACATTTGTGTCAGAAGAAGCACTTCTGCTTTGGTTACATTGTAGCAAGGAAATTAGCATCTCTGTTAGGCCCAATCCATATCATAATAGTTACACCAAAGTAAGTGGTTTGTGGCATGGCCTAGATGTTCTTGTAAGTACCACACTTAGTTCTGACAGTCATTAAAAGTAATCTCAATGTTATCTGTGCTCCAAATAAGACAAACACTTAACTATACCCTGTATCATCACACTCCTTACTATAGCCTGCCACCGAGACGTTTCGGTGGCAGCACTGGGGCTGACATGTTAAGCAGCTTTCAAAGGATGGAATGCTGTTTTCTGATCAGGTATTGTGTCTGTTTTGTCACACTTTACTTCTGGTTTGGGGCCTGTGTTCCTGTTCCAACTCGCATCTGTAGGAGAAGGGTCACACTCGCACTGCTTTCTGGTTAGCACTCCCTTTTAATACTTTGCATTGATACAGCATTGATATAGCACTGATATAACATATGCATTTATTATCTTGATAATCCTCTCAATACCTTTATAAAGGTAGTGGAACAGGGATACACCACCTGCCTGCAGGGTTAGGCCAGGTGGTGGGCTAAGTCCCTCCAGAGGTGCATCCCCTTAGGGAGTGAGCTGGGCTGCAGCAAGTGTCTAGCCCTTTAACTGACCACATGGCTACTACAAAGCCAATTCAAGTTAGCTCAGTGGCTCCAGCTGGGCATGGCTTTGAAAGCTGCTGAGCCTCAACGACATACAGCTGAGCTTTAAAATTCAAGCGCCCAGGGGAAGGCAAAGAGCAAGGAGAGGGCTCTGCCTCAGGAGGTAGAGCCAGCTGAAGGGGGCCAGGGAGCCTTCCCAATCCTAAGAACCGGCTGGTAAAGGGTGGTCAGAGTCAAGGAACTGCCTGGCAGGGAATGTGCTGAATCAGGGGACCGGCAACATCGGGCATCCACAGGGACTAAGGGCATTTTTACACAGACACTTATCCTGGGATTAGAGCGTTAATTCCGGGATGAGAGGCCTGTCTAAATACAGCATTCAGTTGTTGTAATCCCAGGATCACTGAAAAACCTGCTAATTACAAAACCTCTTTTTCTAGGTTTTGTAACATCCAGTTGTTAAACTATCGTGGGATTAGGTCCGTCTAAACGACTATCCTGGGACAGTCAACTATCCCGTGATTAGTATCAGAAAGTGTTATGGCAAGAGCCGACAGCCTCTCTATTAATGTCTGCCTCTATGGTATCTAGGAGGACATGACTGTGGGGTGATCATATTACCTCCATATCCTTCAACAATGCATTGCCAAGTTTAAATAGCTGCAGAACAAAGGGATGAGTTTCCCTTTTCTTCAACTCAGAAATCAGAAAAATGAAGAAAAATCAGATTTTCTTCAATCCCAGAAATCAGTGCGCTGAGCATGGATGAAAAACACCTCGGGATTGATATTCATTCCAGAGACTCTAATCCTGGGATAACAGCAATGTGCTGTTCAAATGAACTATCCCGGAATGGATTCATCCCGGGATAGTAATGTCTGTGTAAACAGGTACCACTTTGGAATCCCTGGATAACAATTCCAGGATAGTTTTCCTGTATAAAAATGCCCTGAGAGGAACCCAGGGGAATGTGCCAAGGAGGTACTCTACCTCCTACAGAGAAGAAAGAACTGGGAGCTGATACATGGATTGACTTGCACATCTGGTGAAGAAGTGCTACTTCGGGACTGTTGTTTTAAAGGCCAAAAAGAAAGACATGGATCCATCTCATCACCTCGTAATATTTTATAAAGATATCACTAGAAAGAACTGAGCTCATCAGGAGTAAACACTTACAGAGAAACAGCTTTACTCTGACCATTCTTTGGGGGATTCAGTGAGCCCCACACTTTGGGCACCTTGGCAGCAGTCTCTGCGTTTCGTTACTAGGCTATGGAACAGTGATGCAGAGTATGGCGATGGAGAATTGATCTTCAGCAGTACTTCACCAAAAGGGACTGCAGTATTTGGCTATGCCTGATTTACATCTCTTTGTCAGAGACATTTTGATCTAGCAGACAGAGAGCCGGAAGGTAGTGTGCACTAATCCTGTCTCTGCCAATGAGTTGCCAGATGGCCTTGGGTAGATCACTTAACCAACCAAAGTCTCAGTCTTCTCTTCTTTGAGAAGGCAACAACCATCCTTTCCCAACACAACAAAGCAGTTCATGTCCCTGAAGATGTGAAATGCTGTATAAATGCTAAGTGCATAATGGTCCATCCATTAAAGTTAATAGCTCCACTCCCATTGCTTTAATGGTGGGGCACTGGGCCCCAAGCACCACCATTGTCATTGTGCTGTGTGTGTATTAATGGATTACAAAATAGCTCAGTAATCGTTCCAAGGGGGTTTCCACATGTGTTCTATCCACATAGCAAAGGCATGGAGCGCAAAACATGTGAACTCCCAGAGAGGGAGTGACCCATGCCGTGAGGATGTGTGGTGGCCCTGCAAGAGTGTCAGGTTTTTCCAGACCAGGGCTGCTGCTGCTGCTAACAGAGCGTTGTCAGTCCATCAGTAGCAGCCCCACTCAGGAACAGCCAGGGGAACTCTAGCTCCACATTTTATAATGACAATAGGTTAAGGCGGCTCCTGAGGCAGCCCCTCTGGGTTTAGCATACAGCCAGACCACATGATCGCACCAACACTGGTCTTGCAGGATAACCATGGGGCTTGTATAACACATGGCACCACACAGACAAGCTCCCTACGGTCTTCGTTTTGAAATAATCAGGCCTTGGGCTCTTACCTGCTCCAGCCGGCTTATAGCCACCTGCTTCTCCAAGTCTTGATTTTTCCTCTCCCTGACAAGATCATAGTACACCTTCCCAGTGCAGAAAATCACCCGCTTCACCTCACCAGGAGTTTCAGCTGCAGGCCCTTCCTCAGGAATCATCCGCCTGAATCTGGTACCTAGTCACACAGTAAAGATGTGTTACTACTGGGTCCATTCAAGGAAATGAGCTGAGATACATGCTATATCTGCGATTAGCAGAGGTTGTAATTATCAGATGGGAATTACTGTATCCAAGAGACTGTCTGATCCAGCCTCTCCATGTTCCTAGATTTTTTCCTGACCACTGGACATGAGTTATTCACATACAATCCAGATCTAGAAGCAAGTCCAGCAAAAAACTTTCTAATCAACAACAGCTCCTCTCATCAGGAAGAGGGACTTCGGGATTAACCTCCACCTCTATGTAGATAGTGCTTGGGCTCACAATCTATTGAAGTCTACATTTCAGCACGGGTATAATTTTTGCTTTATCAACTGCAGAAGGTATCTTGTTTCCAAGAAAATATTAACTACAGAATCCAAGTTACAGTCCTAAAGCCACGCTGCTGTGAGCAGCCCTGTAGGGGCTACTTATGAGACTATGTATGAGGCTATTTATGAGATACCAGGGTGGGTAAAGTTTCCTAATCCCAAGAACCACATCCATTTACCACAATAGGAACGAAAAGCCGCATGTGGCTCTAGAACCACAGATTGCCCACTTCTAGACTATAGGCTTGTTCTCACAAGCACTTTTTGGAAGTTAACTACCGCCTAACTCACTATAACCTCCCCTATGTTCTCATGAGTTAAAGTGGGTTAAAGTGAGGATAAAGGGGAGATACTTATCTTACCAAAAAAGTATGGGTTTAAGACTGGGGAGTGAGACTCCTATTCCAGGGAAGATGATCTTCAGTACTGGAGGTTGGAAATTACCCCCTATGAAAATCAACTCCAATCCCAGAAAACATCAGCCTTTCTCCTTTTGGGTTCCCCTCAAAGTGCCTTATCTCAGCAGTTTCTTATTACAGCCCCAGCTGCAGGGAGATAGGGTAAGAGAAGAGCTATTTAACCGCTGTTTCCCCTGCTCACAGAAACAGATGCAGAGGGAGGCAGTTACTCCAGAGAACAAACCCTCAGTTATTTTACTTAGTGTTTCAATCTGTGAATAATGTGTCAAAAAAGCTTGAAAGAAAGATCTTTACATGCTTTAACGTTATTTTGCATCCTATATATTGAAACGTAACACAAGACTAATATCCTTGTATTTATTATAAAACCATGCCACCAAAAACCCTTGGTAATGAGGTCAATGGCCTTATGCAAAGCTGGTTCCCTATTCAATAGCAGCATTGATTGTATTATGTGATTAGAACCTTCTGAGACATTAAAAAAGGACCATTCAGTAAACTAGAGAGTATACAAAGTTGCTCCTTTGCATTTTAGACCAAGTATGAGGTATGCCTTTCCGACAGTAAGACCTATTTTCCCCTGTAGATTTGTTTTGTTAAGAAAGCTGGCCGAAGCTTCATTGTTTGAGACATATAAAACTAGCATGGACACTACAGAGCAATAATACACTAGCAATGAGATGGCCTGGAGGATCTAACAGATCTTTTCCACCTGACTTCTATGATTGATTATAACTATTTTTACACCAACCCACTGTGAGGTTGCAAATCGCAGGCATGACCTCCAAGTCTGAACACAACACACCCACATATCAACAGAACAAGCTCTTCTTTGCACCATTTATCTTAGGGAGGAAAACAGGCACAAAGGCCTGAAAGAGAAATTGATTTATGTCTGAATTATCCAGCCTGACTGAATGCCAGAGTTCATCATTGAAGACAACTTTGAATCTGTGCTGGAGAAAGACTTCCTGTTCGCTTCCCTCACTTAACAGCACATAGGCTGCAGAGTTAGAAAGCAGCCCAGCATAACCCCCATAGCAGCAACTTAAAAACATCTGAACTAGCAATTAATTGGTCATACCGGCCCCTCTGGTGGGTTAACATGAAACATCACCACTGAACAATGGCAGCAGGTGAGGAGCCAGATAATGAACAATCAAGAGTCCCAAAATGCCATTCCAGTGAAGTTACCAGTTCAGACATAATTCTACAGGCTCCTTCCAAGGCACTCAAAGCCAGGAAAACCTGCTAATTACAAAACCTCTTTTTCTAGGTTTTGTAACATCCAGTTGTTAAACTATCATGGGATTAGGTCCGTCTAAACGACTATCCTGGGACTCTTCATGCCAAGATCTGGGATTAGCCATAGAAATGACACATACCCCTTCAATCCCCATCCTAGCAGCAATCACAGCATCAGGTCATTCAGAGAGAAGAACAAATGCATGACTACTGGAATGAGCTTGAGTTGTTCATGTGGCAACAAATGCTATAATAGCTACTGAATGCAAGTGAAAAAGGTCAAATCTAAGCTCCAAGGAGGTGAAAGTCTGACCTGTGAGACAACAAAATTATTTTCCCTTTAAATACAATGTGAGAACAAGAGTGCCAGCTGTTCTGCACTTCTCTCTGCAGCTTTCATCCAGAACGGCTAGCCCACCCACCTGCCTTCCAGCCAGCAGACTCCTCTCAGCCACTGCCACTGAAGGCAAGCAACAGCTTCAGTCACTCATTTCCCTCTTCAAATTGGTTAGAAGCAAGGCAGGACAGGATAAGAATAGGAGGAAGTGTCAGGTCAATGAAACCAGAGCTGTAAAGGGAGATGGCTTAAAGCTACAGAGGGGTCAACAGGACAAAAACCATGTCAGCTTTTTAATGGTGGGCGGAGAAGAGGAATTCTTATGGTGCCTTACATGGAGGAGAATACTCCTGCAAAAGAGATGGGGCAAAGCAGTTGATTTTATGATGCATGAAAAAAGACTACCCTAAGTACCGGCAGGGTTAAGCCCACGGGAGCTGGGATAAGTCTTTTCAGGGGTCCAACACCTGGACAGCAGACCAGAGATGGGCAACTTCTAGTCCTTTAAGGGGGTTACTGGCTAACAAGCCAGATAGGAAGGCAGATTGGCCCCAGCTGGAGGCATGGGTTAGCATCAAGGGCAGAGCCAGGAGGCTCATAAGACAGACCACCCAGGAGATGGTTGCAAGAAGCAGAAGCCTCACAAGGGGGCATCTCTGTGTGAACAGAGCTGGCTGGCTGCAAGCCAATGGGGAGCAGAGAGTGCTGGGGAGGAGCTAATGCCTGGAAAGTGCAGCACTGAACACCAGGAAGGAAGTTGCCAAATGCAAGAGCTCAGAAATGGCTAAACCAGGGCTGAAATGGATCAGAGGCTGGAGTCCAGAAAGGAGGACCTGTTGAAAGATTGTTTGCTGGACATTTGTGTATGGGACTTTACTGTTGTGCATGCACTGTAAATAGAACATTGGTCATGGGAAGCACAATATGCTTTGGGAACCCTGCAAAAATTTAGGTCAGACAACCCATCACTTACAATGCACCATCGTATATAGATAATAGAGACTAAGAACTCTCATTATATGGATGCCAGTTGTTTCAGCGAAGGAACTACACTCCAAAATTCAGGCCAGATTCTACCCCACGTGAAACTCCTACTGAACCCATCCGGAGGTGTATGCATTCTCCCCAGTAAGCTCTCTCTTTGGAAGTAGTATTTGGAGTTTTGTGTTCAAAAACTCACACTAGTTGCATACAGATAGATACTAGTGCATTTGTGAAGTCTAAGTGCACCTACCAGATACCATTTCATCAAAAGTGGACTTCGCTTCAGGGTGTCTCAGCAATGACTTGGGTGTAAGGATAATCAGCTGTAAAAATGAAAGTGTTACAATTCATGTACACTTGTTCATGTACCTTTAACAATAAATAGCCAACAAGCATGCTTTTGTTTTTAAATGGTAGGATAGCCATATTGCTTCACAAAGTTACACTGAGTTTTTGTGCAGTCTCTGAAAACAAGTATGGAGAAGAAAGCCATGTGGTCAAAAAGCAATTTAAGGGCAAAGAGAGGTTACCTTCTTTTTCACTCATTTTGTTCATATGCAGGGTAGTCAAAAGAGATACATTTCAGATCAACTTGAAAGTGTGTCTTCTTGCACTATACTGATGGAAAATCCCTATCATGTATCCTTACGCTGCGCACAAACAAAACTCTCAATGTAAACAATGCACTGTCATAATCAGAAAAAAACAACATGCATTTCTCTACTTACTGGTTTTCTAAACGGAAGCAAGATCTGCCTTCTGAGGACATGAAAGTAGTTGGCTGGCGTTGAACAGTTCACCACAATCCAGTTGCAGTCATAGAGCTGGGAAACCTCAAAATCTGCACTATATTCCTAAACAAAGACATTAAAGGCATCAGGAAAGCAATCCGCCTCCTCCACATCTCACCATTCAAACCTAACAATGACATTTACAGGACAAAATATTTGGGGAACTAGCCATCCTAAGGCAACATGTCATGTTCTCTTACAATATAAAAATATAAAAACAATATAAAAATATACAACTATTTTTACCCTGCAGCCTCATTCTGGCCCTCCCAGCCAGACCGTTACCCCTCACGCACAAACACTGCTGCAGTTTGTTGCAGACACCCCTAACTCATGGTTCGTGCAGCATTAAAATAAACTTGGGAGAACTGCAGTAAACAGCTAGACTTCTACATCTGACCTTGGCTTTCAAATGAGACAGCTTAAACGGAGTGTGTTTAATATTTTTTACTGGACTGAAAACCCCAGCAAGCATTTAAGATGAAAAGTAAAATACAATAAGGGTCTTGAAACCATGTTTCCCACGATGACCTGAGTATGACAGAAAGTATGCTGAGTGTTTGGTGGCAATAACCGATTGCTTACATGATAAACCCAATGAAACCTAGTTTAAAATAAATCTCTGGAAGGCTAAGAGAAGGAGGGAGTGGGAGGAAGATGACATTGCCATTGACAAATCAACTTACTGGATAAGCATCGGAATCATCGTTGTTCATCTGCAGAAACCTCTCCGGCCTGGCTGAAGAATGCTCTGGCCCCTGGTAATCACATCATTTAAAGCAACACAACAGTTTAGCTGTCCGTCTAGCTCACTCAATAATTACAGATGGCACAAGAGCTTCCTGCCAGCTTCATCAACATGGAAACACTGGACCAGGCCACCTACTCTGCCTCCCACTCAAAGGAAAAGCGTTGCAGAAGTGACAATCAGTGGGGAGGGAGGCTTTAAAAGGCACAGCATAATGAAGACTCTGAATAAAAGACATGGCAGACACTGCCATATATGGCTACCTTCAGTTAAAGTGGGGATTCCTTGTATGGAGTAAACATAGATATTATCCAGTATAACTGCCATTCCATAAAGGCACATTCCTATCCTAATAAACCCATTCTCTGCTCATTATCTGCACCAATGTCGGCTCTCTCTGTTGAAACACTAAACATAACTAATAGTTATTTGTTGCATGGGGAGGTATGTGTGTATGCACACCTATCCACTAAAGCCTGTACTGTATCCATCAGCTGATTTCGCATGAGCCACCGAACTGTAAAATGGTATGTAGTAAAGTCTCAAAATTATGACTAGCCTGGTTGTCTGCCAGCCAACACTTAAAGGTGAAAGGATTCATATTTCATTATCAAGTCCTGCATACTCCCTCCCCCAAAGCCACTGCATCCTTAATGTTTTATGCTAAGGAAAGAATAAGTCCTTTGTAATGGAAAGCTCCTCTGGGAGGAAAACTAATTTTCTGTCAGTATCTCCGAGTACCCCAAATCACACTGTCACTTGTAGTAAAATCAGAGTATTTCAGAACCTGGGAAAATTCTGGATTCTAAGTGGCTGGGGAAGGAAGAATTTAGAGAAGGTAAAATACTGGAATGTCAATGCTCTCAAGTTAGGTGAATTATTCACTGCTCAGAGCCATATTTCACATGGGGATGTTTAGGGGCTTATCCAGGGACTACATCCGGGCTCAGATGCTGCAGTCCTTACTCAAACCAAGCTGAATCCATTTGGGAGTACTGCCTGAACTGCGGAGTCCTTTTTATATGCCTCTGTACAGAAAAACACCAGATAGACATGTACATGTAGCAGCAGCATATCAAAGTGTAAGAACTGAATGGAGTTAAATTTAGAGAAAGAAGAAGAAATATCTTAATGCCAAACTACACAGAAACAAAAACAAAAAAACCACAACGAGCCACACAAAGCAGATGAGCATTGCTGTAACTTGCATGCATTAATAGAAATACTGTGAAATGCAATAACCTTGACAATGTATTGATGAATGCGCTTTCAAAAGAAAGAACTCGTCAAGTGGCAGAAGGCACAGTAATTTCAGAGGTCACAGACTTACTCTGGAGTAAGTTGCTCGTGCATCACAGCCATAATCATTTATAATCTTTAAGAATCTTTGTAATTAATAAAAGAGACTGTTGCAAAGGCAACTTACATTTTATACCTAGCACTAACCACTAAAATATTTAAATAGCTCATTCTATTAAGCGACACTGAGAAAAGCAGTGGTTGCGCTACTGAAAGGATTTTTTCCCCCTGAAGAAATTCAGTGAACCTCAAAATAATTGCTTGGGGTTTGGAGGGGGTTGTGTTTTGCTGTTTAAGGGGGGTTTTTAGGCAGCAAGTTTTGTTGGGAAACACAAAACACTGTAAATTTGCACAGACTTCCCTCTAAAGATTATACAGAGATAAATTAATTTTAACCAGTGACTGATTTGTTTCATGGCAAAACAAAAAAAAGAAAACCAAATCTTTTAAAACCCCCATTAGAATTCCAGGCCACCCTCTTCAGAGTTTGCTTAAAGATCTTTGCACTTAAAATTGGAATTTTTCATATTTGCAAAGCTCTAAAGAATTGTCTTTTTGCATTCTCTCACACACATTTTATTCATGTTTAATAAGACATTAAAATTTTCTATGCAGTAGATAAAAACTGCCTGAAATCACTGCAGCATAGTTTACCTAGTGATATGGAAGATAGTGGGTGGGACGGAGAGACTATGGCCCTTTTTAAATGGGACGCTGTACGGGGGGTGCCAGTGCAGGGAGTGGGTGGTGGGTTGGGAGAGTGGACAGGCACACACCCATCTCCACCCACCTCCACACATGGAGCGATCGCCATTCTGGCCAATAGTTCCGTGGGTGGGCTATAGGTGGAGGTGGGTGTACTGCGGGAGCGCGTGGCTGTCGCAGCAGTCACATAAGTGGCACTCGCTCATGACCACGCAGTGGATTCGTGTGGACATGTATGGGCTCATCTCGTGTAAAAAGGGCATATTGACGACACTTTCCTTGTGTTCTCATTCGCAGTTTTTGAAGGACAGGAAAACAGTTCAACCTGTCAACAGTATGCTATTTCCCAAAGAAATGATCCTAAGATCCTGAAAGTAAAGTGGCATCTGCCCATGTTGAATTTAGTAGGTCATCTAAAATAATTCAACTTATCAGAACTTCAGCTTAAGCAGACCTTAAAGAAATAGATGTGTCCTTGGTACTGTATGCTGTCCAGTATTCCAAAGCAAGCAAGCAATATTGAAAAATGCTGCTAAAAATCTTTATTAAAGCTGGAAACAATACTAAGTCCATATAAACTGGAGTGGCGGTTTTCGTTCTTAACTTCAACTACAAAAGATAAAATTTGACAAAGAGGTACTGTGATCTTTTGGGAGGGGAGAGCTGATCAGCTGTAAAGTAGCATTTTCCCTTTCCTGTCTGCTCTGCAAGCACTGTTACGTGTTAAGAATCTGTTAAATGGTGGTTAACACACTGCCCCTTCCTTTCTAAGCCCCAGACCCAGTACACTTTTCATTTAGGACCAAAGATGGGATTGGAACCACTAAGTTGAGGTATGCAGGATAAAAAGCAAATGTATTAACTTTCACTTAACATACTCTTAACATTTAATAGGGCGTTTAGCGCAGCAACTTTTGAGATATCAGGAAATTGGAGAAGGGAAGATAAAGGCTTTGCAAACTGTGTCACATTTATTTGACTTATGGTAGGTAGAAAAGAGCAGTTTGACTTTAAAAGAAATCTGAGTGAACTAAGTTTAACCACTGTGGATTCCACTGGACACTTGATTGCTGCTGAGAAAACAGCCTGAGTTCCGCAATCTGTCTCTTGTTACTCCATGTTCGTACACACGGACTGTGCCAACTACTCAAAGCCTTACCATTCCTTCCATTCCATGGGGCAACAGCAGCACAATCCCGTTGTGGCGAACCCATTTGGCCTGTCCTGAGCTGATAAACTGGTCGATTATACATTGTGCCATATTGTGAAAGTCACCAAACTGGGCTTCCCAGCAAACCAGAGCATTGGGACTTGCCATGGCAAAGCCAAGCTCAAAACCTTTAAAAAAAGAAAAAGAAAAGTAAGCAAGAAAAAGACACAGATCAAGTGTATCATCACATTCTAGTCTCCATAATAAAAAAATAGCCCCTGCAACCAACATTCCTCCTACAACCAACTAAACAAATGAGACTAAGAGCAGAATGTGTCAAGAAATTTTAGTACTTGGGGCACCATAAGCAGCATTTTCAAGAAAACTCTCTCTGTTGAAGTGCCGACAACTGTTTGTACATACATAAACTTGATCCAGCAAACTTCTCCTCATACCAGCTCTCCTAGAAATGCAGAAACCTTAGTTGCTATGAAAACACTGCATTTTTCTCTGGTAATGAGAATATTCTTCAACACATATTTAAGTAGCTACCTTTCACTAAAACAATTATTTTTGAGAGCCCAAATTCATAAACAGTCCACCTTCTGCATCACCCAAATTTACACAATGCTATGAATACTTATGCATTCAAGCAGATGTAAAATGTAATTACTAGCTGCAACAGGTCTTTTTAAACAATAGTGCTGATCCTTGCCTTGTGCTGCAAGTTTTACACTATCAAATGGCATCTAATACTTTGTAATGGGCATCTTGAAAACACATATTCTAAGTAGCATTTAGCTGCTTTTCTATTCTCCCATCATCATGCCTCCCAACATTTCAAGCAGCCAAAGAGGGACAAGCCCTGAGCCCTCAGCCAATAAGCTCTGCCCATCAGTGAATAAGCTCCACCCTTTCCTGTACTTACACACGCGTGAGTACACATCTCCCAACATACCAAGTGTATAGGGACAGAAACTCTCTTACTTATTCCACCTATTTCCTGTCATTCAATCATCTCCCCATTGTTCCCTCAAGTGCTTTTCCTGGGAAACAACCAGGAAAGAGGTGCCCGAGGCTTGAATTCCGGTCTTTTTGTCTCCTTCCCCTGAAATAGGGACTTTAACTCCTTCAAAGGGGACAATGGAATTCAGCACCCAAAGAGGGGACTGTCAAGTAGGGTTGCCACCTATGTATATTTTTCCAGGCCACTTATGAAAAATACATATTGCAGGACCTGCACTGGCCTGGAAAAATATACCTAGGTGGCAACCTTTCTGTCAGGTGATATGAATTGGTCGTTCCTCTTTTTCTTTCCTTTGTGCTTTAGATTTTATAACCAAGTCAACAGGTCTGCAACTGTATATTCAAGAGCAAGGGACATTGCACAAAGTGGGTAGGGTGGGGAGGCGTGTCACAGCAACACATAGGCAGCTGGTGCTTAAAATTATTTGTTGGGACTTGAAGGAGTAGAAGTGGGAGACGTTCGGTCCCAATCCATGCCCATTGCTGGACAGTCTGATTTTTCGTATACACTGTAGCGTAAAATAAACTGGATCACTTCTTGCCCGTTTCTAAAACCTGGCATGCTCCAAGCACATTGGTGCCCCCTCCACAGGCTGTGTGGGCATCCTAAAGAATCTGGACGAGTCTTTTATCCCACTGAACAAAATTTGTGGCTGTGCCATAGTTTCAGTTCTGCTGCAGGAACTAGCACAACTACTGCTTAAGCCAGAAAAATGAACCATTTATAAAATTATAAGATAAAATTATTTGAATACAAGTCAGCTCCTGTAATTTCTGCTCAGCAGCCATGCGAAGACCAATTTACAGCAAACTGCTAAGATATTCGCAGCCACTACGAGGCTTTGTTGAGCAGCTTTAAAATTTAAGATTTCAAGCAGAGACAGAGTTCGGTTAACTATAATGCAGGTCACACTGACTTATTTTTTAAGGACCCATCTTAACTAACAGGGAGGTATTCTTTTTTACTTCTGACTCAAAATTAATGGCTCAAGATGTCTATTTGTCAAAACCCCTCTCCCACTCACCCTGGCTCCTATCACAAGATTAGTAAAAGCACAAATATTCCTATAGCAATGTAAAATAATGTCACATTGAGGCTAATTATCACATTACAACAGAATCCCAGAATGATAGGGCTGGAAGGAACCTCAATGGGTATCTAGGCCAGCTTCCCTGCTTTTAAGCACAACCCACTGTACCTACACTGTTCCTGAGAGATGCCTGTCTAACCTATTATTAAAGGTCTCCAGGAGCCTCCACAACCTCCCATAGCAAGTTATTCCACTGCCTAACTGCCCTGATAAACGGAAAATTCTTCTTAATGTTTAGCCTAATTCTTTTCTCTTACATTTAACGCCATTCCTTCTAGTCCATTCCTTATATTAGCAGCACAGACAATAACTGGGCACCATTTTGCTCATCATAGCTCTTCAGATATTTGAAAACTAATCATGTCCCCCCACCTTAACCTTCTTATTGCAAAAAAGGTGTGTGTGTGTGTCTTTCCCTCAAAAGAAGAAGAAATCAGTGTAAGGGAAAACTCCAAGGTAGGAGATGTGTGGACTGGAACCTCCTAGAGCGCTGTGACTGAAACAACCACAACTATTTCAGGAGGCTGGGAAAGCACAAGTGCAGAACCAGGGTTCTGTGTATTCCACAAAATAAAGTCAACATTCTTTAACCAGGAAATCCGAATTCTGGAGTAATAAATACTATGTAAAAAGTTCTGAATGGAAATCATTACTCCCAGCATGCCATTCCTCCAATTTTTGGACACATGTACAAAAAACAAAACAAAGCCCACAAACCCAATGCCACACAGACTTCTCAGCTGGGAGCACTCCTTCTCTGCAGCAGGTCCTCATGGGCTGTGCCTATCAGACAGCTGTGTAGGGGTGGGTGGGTCCATGCAAGCAGCTGACAGTGCAAGGCAGAGCCCCATTGGCTAGCACATAAAGCCCTTTTATTCAGGTTGTAATTCTGTACCGCTGCTAGACACAGCTTTGGTGAGAAACTGAAAAAGTGCCAAATTCCATGAAAACTGTTATAACTGTGGAAGGGTACAATTCCTGGGGATGGTTAAAGAGGTTCCTGCCACACATTCCGATAGAATGTGATATATACTCCTCTCCACCAGCCTCTCATGTTGCTAGAAAATATAGGTGGCCTGGAGCAAGCAGTTCTGGATGCAAAGACAAACCACTTGAAATCTAACAGGGGTAGATCTGGGGTGCGAGGCTGAGCCACTTTTTTTTACAGCTGTATGACTAATTGTCCATCTACCCCAATATCAAAGACAACATCTCATGGCAATCAAGTTAGTAAGCAAGGTTTACCTGGTTTATTTCACAATCTGGCAAAATTGAGTGTATTTTTAATTGCTTGTGTAGGATGCAGTCAGGTATGCTAGCCTACAGCATCTTATTTCTATGGCACTTTCAGTGTTTGAACCGCTTGACAATCCTTGTCTAGTTCACCTTCACAACAACCCTGTGAGGTAGGTCATTATTATTCCCATTTTAGAGATGAGGAACCAACGCTTAGAGATAATTCCAGGTCCAGCGACTTTACATAATCTAAACAATCAGTTAACTAGCATGATCTGAATATTATGAGCGAAATTTTCAAAAACCCAACACCCTTTGAAAGTCAATGAGAGCTGGGCACCTAATTACCATGCGTGCCTTTGGAAATTTCCAGCTAAATATCAAGCATGGGTAAAACACAGCAGCATATGTTCTTAATGAGTAATATTTGCAAAGACAGCGTAAGACCGGTGCGGAAGCCATGAAATAAACATAGAAGAAGAACTCTGGGCACAGCCAGCCGCTGGCTGTGATAAATCTTATCTCCATACCTTTAATTAGAAAAGTTTTGTGAGCTCTGCGACTCATGCTGGCTGACAGGGGCCAACTTGGCATCTTGATATTCTCCGCACACAGTAGGCTGCCACTTCAAACCCACCAGCAAGTGCTCACTGACAGGTCTCCTGTACTTGTCATTTGCGATTTACACACTTGGTGACTGGAGGCTGCAGTCCCTCCAGGAAAGGCTTTCCTAGGGGACTTTTTGGACTGGCTCATGGGGCACTGTATAAATACAGTTGGCAAAGCATACCCACCTCCAGTGTGGGGAGCAGGAGGGCTTTAGCATCATTAACTCTCACATGCAAAAAGAACAACAATAGACTTTTAACAAACAGAAAAAAGAAAATTGAAACAACAAATTAAAATCCCAAAGAAACCAGCATGTTCTGTACAGATTTTAACACCCCAATCCATGATCTCTTTAGTCCTAATGTTAGCCCTTAGTACCAGTGCAAGGCCTGTTGAGGTGAATGGAACCAACTTGGTACTAAAAAAGTGCTGAGAGTCAGCAGCCTGTTTGTTCATGCAGCCCAAAATAGTCCGATTTCCCTCCATTTAACTTCTCATATATTTACCACTTCTGTCACTGTGTTCCATCCTGTCTCCTGCCCTCCTTGACCACAGAGTCCTATAGATAAACAGTTTTTAAAAAATGGGGGACATGCTCTAGTCATCTCACCTCTTGACTATTCCAACCTCCTCACTGACCTTCCCTACTCTTGCCTTGACCTTCTCAATTCTGTTCAACATTCTTCTGCCAAAGTCATATATTTCTTTTATTTATGTATTTATTTGGCTTTATATCCCACCCTTTCCTGCAGCATTCAAAAATATAAACAATCAATAAAAATGAAACCTATAAAATTCCAATTAAAACCACTCTTACCCCTACTCCAACATATCCTATTCCCACCCGCCAAAAGCCCAGCCGAAAAATAGGTCTTGCATTGTCTTCTGAAGATGTTCAGGCGTTGGCTTTGGTGAACTTCCAGGGGAAGGGAATTCCAAAGCTGTGGGGCACACACCAAGAAGAGTTCTCTGCGTGCTGTGTTGTTTGAACCTGGTGCAGGGATGGAACTTGCAAGAGGGCACCCTGGCTGACCTAAGGGAGCTTGGTGGAACATAGGAGGGAAGGCAGTCTTTTAGATATGCAGGACCCAAGCCATTAAGGGCTTTATAGGTCAAAACCAGCACTCTGAACTGTGCCCAGCACATTACTGGCAGTCAGTACACACTTTGGTGCACTGATGTAACGTGCTCCTGGAAACTCACCCCAGTCAGAAAGTGAGCTGCCACATTCTGCACCAGCTGCAATATACAAACATTCTTCAAGGTCAGCCCCACATAGAGCTCACTGCAGCAGTCTAGCTTCAAGGTTACAAAAGCATGGATGTCAGTGGCCAGATCCAAAACAGACTGAAAAGGATGAAGCCTCCCCTCACCAGATGGCGTTTGTGGAAATCGTTCCTGGCCACCGCCACAACTGGATGTTCCAGGTGCAACAAAAGATCCAGGAGCACCCAAGGCTGCAAACCTGAGTTACCAGAAGAGCTTAAGGATGGTGCTGGTCTCTATCCTTGCCACGGGTGTTGCTATCCACACCAAATCGCAGGGCTGGCCAACCATCATTACTTCAGTCATGTCTAGATTCAGTTTCAATTGGCTTGCCCACAACCAGTCCCCAATGGCAGCCAAGCACCGCATATACAGTGCTTGGGTCGGATGAAAAAGAGAGAACTGGTTGTCATCAGTATACAGATGACACTGCACCCCAAATCTATGCAGAATCACACCTAGTGGCCTTAAATACACATTGAACAAGACAGACAGAACAGATACCTGGGTGCGGACGACAAGCAAGCACCCATTGCCACCTGCTGGGAGCTCCCTGACAAGAAAGACTGGAACCACTCAAGAGCAGCCCCACGGTCCTCTGTCAGGTTCTGATGGCAGCCTCAACACCACTTCATGATTCACTGTGTCAAAGGCCACTGAAAGATCTAACAGGATCAGGGTACAATTTCCCCCTGTTGATCTCTACACAGTCATCATCGACCAAAGCCAAAAGCTCAGTTTCAGTGCCATATCCAGGACAAAAACTGGACCGACAACGGTCCAGGAATCTGGTAGTATCCAGATGTGCCTGAAAACCGATTCAATAGCCTTATCTAAAAACAGGAAGTTACAGACAGGATGGTAACTGGTCAGAAAATCAGCATCAAGTAATGGTTTCTTGAGTAGGGGCTAGATAACCACAGTCTTACGGTCATCCAACACCCTAGCCTTTCAAAAGGAGGCACTGACAACCCAAGCCATCAAAGGCTCCATTGACTTCTGGCTGGCATTCA
This sequence comes from Sphenodon punctatus, assembly GCA_003113815.1. Classification (NCBI taxonomy): domain Eukaryota; kingdom Metazoa; phylum Chordata; class Lepidosauria; order Sphenodontia; family Sphenodontidae; genus Sphenodon; species Sphenodon punctatus. The sequence continues at coordinate 272,247 of QEPC01006793.1, read as the reverse complement.
CCTTGCCCACCATTTTGATAAAGTTAAACCCCTCCCCTTACTCCCTCTACTTGCTCCCTCTCCCCCTTCGAATCGGTCCCAAACTCCTTGCCCTTGCCCTCAAGCTGTTCCTGGCCGTGCTCCTCTGTCTTTCTACCCTCATTTCTCAGTACATTCCCAGTCCAGAATTTCACTCCTCCTCTGCCACCACCCTCATGCACCCCGGTCGCTGCTCTCTAAATCGTCTTGTCCGGATTACAGAGGTATCAATGTTTAAGGGGGGTAGGGAGGAGGAGATTCTACTGTGACAGGAGCACAGTGCATTTAGAAGTTGCAGGACACACAGGACCCACAAAAAATAAGAAAGGATCTAGAATAGTGAGGTCAGGCTAAGTGAGTTTCAACTATATATGCACTGTAAGCATCCACTCTGAAGCGACTAGTGTCAAGAGACCATGATTCAGCAAAGCGCACACTTCACTTCATCCCCATTCATCCAAAGTGCTTAGCAGGCACATTCCTAACTTTTAGTGTTGGCTTCAGTAGTTCTAGTGTGTTTTGTTGAATCAAAGTCTGAAGGAGGAGTATACTGGCAGGCATCTGGGTGTTAAGCAGAAGCAGCTCCCAGGTTGGTTGGCTGATTGGTAGGTAAATAAGCTGGATAATTTGGATGTGTTAAGGCAGGGAAAGAACTTCTACATGAGTATATGCAGGAATTATTTTTCATTTACAGAGAGCCTATTTTACACAACTTTCTTTCTGCAATTCTATTCCAGATGTTTGGCCATATTTTGATGAAAGGAATTCAATGAACCGACTGGTATCCGTGGTGCTGAACTCAGTGAATGGCCGATCCGTGACTCCAGCAGATGTTCTCCTTCTCTTCGTGCCAACAGGAGCTTGATGGTTCAAAGGACTGGGCTTCACTTTGCTTCAAGGCACTTTGATTGATCATCAGTATGTACTACTTCCTAGCAAATGGCTCCCCTGCCCTCCATCTCCTTATTAATCCACATCTCAATACTATCTACCAAGAGAAATTGCAAACATCAGCCCCTCCTTTCTCCTGTGTTAGGGCATGCTGTTTCCAGAGCAGCTGAAAGAGCCAGAATCTGTATACCTCTTCTACCATAAGCTCTCAAAGGTATTTAGAAGAGAGATTTCCCCAGATAGGGTTGAATCCCATTCTAATTTTAAGCAAGCATTAAGAGACCATTTCTGCTGATTGGGTGACACAGTTGAGAAAATATGTAGTGTGGCTAATTTGTTCAAGGCTTATTTTGCATATATGCTGCTCACTCTATTCGGATAGGGGTAGCCTAGCTTTCAGGTGAGATATGAAACGGAGGTCCCGGCCACTTGCTGCCATCAGTAATCCCACTGGACTTAGCATATGAGCAGGGATCTTAGCCCCTGTATCTTGCCTAAAGTCCAACCCACATGGTTGCTTTCTGCCTACCTAAATTACCCCTTCATTTTCAAATTAATATGGTGCCCTTACTCACTTTTCCTAAACTGTTGTTCAGTGTTGTGGGTACTGTTAAGCACTGCTGCGTTCCACTCCAGGGATGGCTGCATTTATGGATGAGACCAAATGGATCAGATACATTGGTCTCTTATGAGACCTCGGAAGGGTTTATTGTGAGGCTTTAGCATCACGTTAACATTGGTAAAGCCAGAGAAGCCTAGTGGATGAAGCATTATACTTGGACTTGAGAGACCAGGGCAGGCTCAAATCCTGTCTTTACCATTAATTCACTGGGTGACACTGGGCAAGACACTGTCTCCCAGCCCTTGTACCCCATCTGTAAAATGGGAGCAACAAGGATCTGCCTCACAGGCTTGTTGCAAAAAGTAACTAAATAAGGATTATTAAACACTGAAAAAGCTATAGAAATTAATAATAATAAAGTGGTTTGAGACATGCCTCTCAAGTGTCCCAGATTTTTAAGAACATCCCTGATTCCTCACCTCTTTTGTTATCTGTCCTGCAGTCCTAGAAAACTGCTGTAAAGTCCCACATTAGAAAGAGAGGGGTGAGGGAGAGCAATTTGCATGCCATCAGTGGGGACAATGCAGTGGCGGCTGGTGGGTTCTGAGGCTGGTGGGAACTGGGCGCGGCCAACCCAACAACAGGCGTGGTCAACCCAACAATAGGTGGGGCCAACCCTAAAACTGCACACTTACATGATCAATGGAACAGAACATGCACACAAGGATACACATTCACAGAAGGAATAGAACATGCACACAAGGATAGCAGTTTTAGCAAACCACAATAGAGCCAAGTGAGCCCATTGTGCATGGGGGCAAACAGGGCTTGTCCTTCTTAGATTATAAGCCCATTGGGCAGGGACCCGAGTCCAATAACCAGAATGTGTTCAATGGCAGGACATCAGGACAATAGCAGAGAAAACAGAAGTACCATGATAGCTTGCCCCGATTACAGAAATTTCCAATACCTTACTTAAGGTGCAATTCAAGCAACATTACAATATCTGAAATAGGTCACAACTGAAATGCACAGAAAATGTTTCACAAGCCAACAGGATTATGTGAAATCCTAGACGGCACACCATAAACGCTGTATAGAGTTTTACAAAGGGAGAAGAGGCATGCACAGTTCAGGAGAGGGCAGGAAGCACCTACCATGTGGCATTCAACGAAAGGACACACCAAAATGCATGGAAAATGCAGGAAAACAGGATTATGTGTAATCGCAAGATGTACACCATAAATGCTGCAATTGGTCCCTGAGAAGGAAAATATTCCCCACCTCTGATTTAGCACTTTGAAAATCCTCCCTAGTTCAGTCAGAGTGGAGCTAGGTGTTTGCTAGATATGCTTTTTCTGGCAGAAGGAGGGCTGTGTAAACTGTAAAACTCACTTGGCACAGGGGTGAGGAGGCCAAGCAGTTAAGGAAACTGTTGGGGTAGAGCTTGGACATAAAGACTGGTAGGGCAAGGGTTTGTCTGGCTTATGAGAGAGTCTATTGTATGGATACGAGCCCTGAAATTTTTAAGCTGTTTTTTTTTTCCCAACCCAGCTTCATAGTTAGCAATGGACTGCTCTGAATTTGTATATACACATATATGCAATTTTAATGCAAATTGGGTCCTGCATTGTCCCACATTTTGAGAGTCACAGTCTCTCATTTCAGAGTTCAGGTGTTGAAAGGTATGCTTTGAGATCCTTGAACAAAGGAGGGAGCAGAAGTGAAAAGGTTTATTAGGCCAGCTCCTGCTGCTTCCCCCCACTGATTTCTTTTCCCTTTTGTCACTACAGCAGATGCAGAGGTGTTGAGAAGCCATGTCAACTTGCACATCATGTTATGCTGTGCTTCCCCCCCTCAGCAACTTGCATGACTGTCACAAGTAGTATTGTCTTTAGATTAACAGAAATAGGGCTGAAGTTTAATTAATTGTGATTTTCAATAGCAAAGAGTCTTCGGGCATGATAATTTTAAAAAGAATTAGCAATTGTTTTCGAGATGGCAACACACTGCTTGTTAGGATAATGTCAGTTACAATGAAAGCCATGAGAAAAGGCTTGCTGTTATGTTTACAACTGGGGACTGGCAACAGGTCTCATAGCCTTGACAGCATTAACTTGAATCCTGCCTGGGATAGCGGATGCTAACAGACATAATGCTAGCCACTTGTTTTCAGCATAAGCACAGATTGGGTGTTACACTGATTTGTGGAAAACATGCACTCATCGCAGGTTGGATTCAGAGGTATCATGGTTGCAGCGACCACACATCTGTGCTATCATATAGCTGCTGGAAGTGCACTTCCCCACTTCCAGTCTGTAGTAATCCAAGAGCTCATAGAAACATCCTACCATCTGAGCAAGAGCTGGTGGGAGGAGATACTTGTGTAGCCGCTGTAACACACAACGGCATTAGTGTCTGTAGGAGCAACTACAGGATCAGGATGATGTCAGCGATTTCAACGTACAGTAGATATCCATGGATTTAGCACAACATCTAGTAACACCCAGTGAGTAAAAGGCAGTTGCTATGCAATTTATGAAGACCCCGGAACTAAGGTTATTTGATTCCACCTGTCCTGTCTTTAGATTGTAAGCTCTTGGGCAGGGACCGTGTCTATCTTATTTTCTGTTAAGCGCCAAGTACATTGCTGGCGCTATCTAAACACTAATAAATAAAATAATAATAATAATAATCTCCTATGGAAGTTTCAGTCAAGCATGGTATTTGCTATTTCACCATTTGCAATCAATCAGTGTCCTGCAACATTATTCGTGGCCACCTTCCACCCCACATCTGGAAGCATTTCAACCACAACCAAACAATCAGATATTAGTTGTAAAAATCTGGTAGAGGTTTAGTCTGAAGATGATGCTTTAGAAAACACTGAAATTATCCACTTGTTTTGTAGTTAGATTGTTATTCTTGCCCTCTTCTGGCATTTATGTGATGTTCAAATAAATTCTATTCCTGTCTTCTGCTTGGTGGCATCACACACCACCACAATTTGTCATGCCAGACCACATTATCGCTAAGAATGCCAAATTCCACCTAAGCCACATTCTGTGAGAGAACTGAAGACAGAAGCTCGGTTACAAGTGACATTCCCAAGTTAAAACAAAGAGTGTAAACAGAACCACGATTCTGAAGTGGTTTGGTGCTGATGCAAATCTTTTGCACTGATGCAAATCCAGAAAGTAAGCAAGCAAGCGGAACTCGCATCGGCACACCATACAGCTTCGGGATCATGCTGTTCATAACGGAACTGCTCTGAATACATTATACAACCCTCAGCACCTGCTATATCTACACCCATTGCCACCCTGTACAGGAACACAAGTGATCTTCTGTGTTCAAAGGTAACTAGACTGTACTGGTTTTACCTCCGAGGCAAATCAGTCTGGTCAGAAAATCGTTTTAGTGGAGCAATTGTACCCCAGGTGCTCCTAACAGCCTCAACAATAATTCAGTGCAAAGATCACAGCTGTGAACAGGTGCCAGCTCTCTGTTGCTGCACCTGCCAGGGAAACCATTTGTGGCTTCATCATGCAGGGCTATTCAATCCATTTTTACTTAATTAGCTCTAATCCACAGAAACTAAAGGGAATTCCCAAATGTTTCTAGATTCTCGCTTGTTTACAGAGTCACAAATTACATTAATGAGCCTAACTCTTTTTTCTCCCTTCATTGTTGTATAGACTTCCAGATATTCCAAAACCAACTTTATTTATTATTATCATCATCATCATCAAGCATTTATATAGTGCCAGCAGTGTACCTGGTGCTTTACAAAGTAATTGAATAGACACGGTCCCTGCCCTAGGGCTTACAATCCGAGAGATGTTGGGGTGGGGGAGGAGATGAAGGAAGGGGAACAGGGGGAGAGACAAGGAGTGTAACATTCACAAAGATACAAGGTCCCAGGTGCACGCACTTGGCTTGGTTACATCAAGAATGATGGCTGCTTGGTCCATGTGGCGAAGATAGGAGTACACAGACCTAGGAAATAGATTGTACTGGATGGAGGGTATCAGCAGGAGTTAGGTGAGGGGAGCAAGAAGTCAGGGAGGGCAGAGCGGAAGAGGTGGGTCTTGAGGAGGGATCTAAAAGGTTCGAAGGGAGGGGGTGAGGCGGATGTGGGCAGGGAGGCAGTTCCAGGCATGGGGGGCAGCTAGGGAGAAGGGATGAAGGCGGTTAGGGGAGCAGGGGAGGCGTGGGAGGGCGAGAGAGGGGACAGAGGAGGAGCAGAGTTCACAGACTGGAGTACGGAGGGAAATTAGCGCAGAGAGGTAGGGGGGAGCAAAATTGTGAAGAGCTTTATAGGTGAAGACTAGGAGCTTGTGCAGGATTCGTTCAGGAAGGGGCAGCCAGTGAAGAGAGGAGAGGAGGGGCTGCACGTGGTCGAAGCGATGAGCGAGGTGGATGACTTTGGCAGCAGAGTTTTGGACAGAGATAAGGGGAGAAAGGGGAGAGCAGGGGAGGCCAGAGAAGGAGGTTACAGTAATCAAGGCAAGAGATGACCGGGGCATGAACAAGGGTTTTGGCAGAGGAGACAGAGAGAAAAGGGCGAATCGTAGCAATGTTATGGAGGGAGAAGCGACAGGATTTGACAACAGAGTCGATGTAGGGTTTAAAAGAAAGGGGTGAGTCAAAGATGAAGTCTAAGCTATGGGCTTGGGGGACGGGAAGGATGGTGACCCCATCGATGAGGATAGACAGGGAAGAGGGAGAGGAAGGATGAGGGAGGAAGATAAGGAGTTCAGTTTTAGTCATGTTGAGTT
>QEPC01006793.1:241257-265845 GCA_003113815.1 Sphenodon punctatus | reverse complement strand
TAGAGGTGATATTGGAAGCCATGGGAGGCAATGAGTTTTCCTAGGGACAGGGTATAGATAGAGAAGAGGAGAGGGCCAAGGACAGAGCCTTGGGGAACACCAACCAAGAGTGGAAGGGAGGAGGAGGTGGAGTTGGCAAGAGACACACTGAAGGAGCGGTCAGAGAGGTAGGAGGAGAACCAGTCGAGGACGGAGCCATGGAAGCCAAGGGAGTGAAGTGAATCCAGCAAGAGTGAGTGGTCAACAGTATCAAAGGCAACAGAGAGGTCAAGGAGGACAAGAATGGAATAGAGGCGATTAGATTTAGCCATTAGAAGATTGTTGGTGATCTTAGTGAAAGCAATTTCATTGGAGTGAAGGGGCGGAAGCCAGATTGGAGGGGGTCAAGGGAGAAGTTCATGGAGAGGAAGTCGAGGCAGTGGGAGTAGACAACACGTTCAAGAAGATTGGAAGCAAAAGGAAGGAGTGAGACAGGACAGTAGCTAGAAGGGTCAGAGGGGTCAAGAGTGGACTTTCTGAGGATAGGGGAGACAGTGGCGTGCTTGATGGCAGATGGGGAAGGAGCCAGTAGAGAGGGAGAGGTCGATGATGTGCAGGAGGGAAGAGGTGACAGTGGAAACAATGGAGGTCAGGAGGCGGGAGGGGATGGGGTCAAGGGAGCAAGTGGAAGAATTAGAGGAGGAGAGCAGGGAGGAGATTTCCTCAAGGGAGGTGGGAGGGAAGGAGGACAAGAGAGAAAGAGAGGGAGTAGGGAGAGGAGAGGAGAGGGAAGCAATGTTGACGCTGCTCTTGTCTATCTTGGAGGTGAACAAGGAAGTAAGATCCTGAGCAGAAAGGGAAGAGGGAGGAGGAGGACAGGGGGGCTTGAGAAGGGAGTCAAAGGTGGAGAACAGGCGGCAAGGGTTCAGAGAACTCAATGCAGGAGGCGTAGTAATTCTGTCTAGCGAGGGAGACAGCAGAAGTAAGGGAGGAGAGAGAGAATTTGAAGTGAAGTCAGCATGAGAGTGGGATTTGCGCCAAAGGCGTTCAGCAGCACGGGTGCAGGAGTGGAGGTGGTGGATACTGGGGGTGAGCCAACGACGGGGGTTGTGGGAGCGGGAAGGACAGGAGGAGAGGGGGGCAAGGGAGTCAAGGGTGGAGGAGAGAGAGGCATTGAAAGCAGAAATGGCAGAGTCAGGGGAGGAGGAGGAGGAGAAGACTGAGGGGAGAAGGGGGGAGAGAGAGGAGGCACAGACCAGGGGGTTAATGGTCTGCAGGTCATGGAAGGGGCATGGAGAAGGGGAAGAGGAAGGGGGACAGTGGGAGACATTGAAAGAGGCAAGGAAGTGGTCAGAAATGGGATGAGGATCTAAGGAGAGATCAGAGACAGAGCAGTTCCTAGAGAAGATGAGGTCAACAGAATGGCTGTTAGCGTGGGTGGGGGAGTTACTCCAAAGGTGGAGGTTGAAGGAGGAGGCTAGTGAGAGGAAGCGAGAGATGGAGGGCTGGGAAGTTACTTCAATTTGTATTTTGATGTTACTGAGGATGAGAGTTGGGGTATCGTCGGAGAGGAAGAAAGTGAGCCAGGACTCAAATTCAGAAAGAAAGGAAGAGAGCACGCCAGGGGAGCGGTAGATGACAGCGACACGGAGATGAAGCGGGGAGTAGAGGTGCACAGAGTGAGCCTCAAAGGAAGGGAAAGAGATAGAGGGGGGAAGAGAAAGTGACAAGAAAGTGACAAGAAACTTCTTGTTGAGCTTTGCTGCATACATGATGTAAAAATAGCAAGCAGGTGAGCTTGATGTGGGAACAACTGGATGAAAGTCTATGGCTTGGATCATGCAGGAGTCTATAGCCATAATAGTCTCCCCACACCCGATTTAAAATGTGAACCTCTTCATCTTCCTCTCTCGAAGCAGCAACCCTTATAAACAGGAAAGTTTATAATGGAGTTCTTTTGTTTATAATAAAGGATACTTACTAGGGATGGGAAAAATTGGAATTGGATTAATCAGATTCACCCAATTTGTATTGCTTCAGATTGCTTTAGATTAATCCAATTCCAGCGCAAGAACCAATACGCATTGCATTGCCCATTGAAATGAATAGGTTCAGTTTCCCACTGACTTCAATGGGAAACGTTTTCCCACTGAAGTCAATGGGGGTAAAAATACAAATCAATTCCAAATCTGATCAGATTCAAATTTGAAGCAATTGAATTCAATTCCAATTTTAATCCAGTTCCAGTTTTCCATCTGATATTCCATCACTAATACCTACTCCTAAAAGGAAGAAGATGCTAACTTACCCAACCTGGAAAGCTCCCTTTCACCATCTATGCAATAATTAAGCAAAGTATAAATAAACCGGGGTGTGCGCGTGTGTGTGCACGTGCGTGTGTGTGCACGTGAGGGGACAGAATGTTTTTCTTATTTGCTGGAACAAAAATATAAAATACAATTCTATAACTTTTTCCCCTCTAAAATTTAGCACTTGAAACTAGCACTAAACACATCATTATGAATTGTAATAATGTGCTCACTCCTCTCCCAAGAGGGACATAATCTGTCCTTCATGTAGAAAGCATCCTGGCTACTTCAAAAAGTTAAAAAATCTTACTAAGAAATTAGATTATAAATCATCTGTTTGACTGACATTCTTTGTACAAGTAATAAACATCCACACAGTGACCTCCCTACAGAACATTAACACCCGTCTATAAATACACTGCATAAATGTAAACATTTCCAAAGGCATGATAGATGGTAAATGTTAACAACACTCATTATTTCTCAAAAAAGGGAATGTAGTCAATAGTATTGCTCCCTCTTCCCTGAGCAGTGGGAATCTTAGGGGCCTTTTTAGGGTTGATTTTCTTCTGAGGAAAGAGAAATGGAGGAATTTTTCCAGTTTGTAGAATTCTGTTGATTTACAGGTTTAAGCACTGGGGATTAATGGATGGGAAGCAGCACTCAGCACAGGCACTACCCTCTCCAAGACAGTCATGCAAGTCCAAGGCCCCCCAGAAACACTTGTCAACAGATGCAGTTCCACCAGCATCTGTTGCAGGCAGCTTCTGTCCCAGCCAAACTCTAACGCAGAATTTCTCAAACTATAGTTTATAATGCCAAGTGGGAACACACTCTGCAGATGGGGTAACAATCCCGATCTATATGGCCGTTTTTACACAGACGGACACCCTTCCCCCGCTCGGTGTGTGCGGGGGAGGCTATCCTTGTGGGGGGGGGAGGAGGCTAGTGGTGGGCGGGAGGTACGCTCGGTGTCTGCTTGGTGTTCGCCCGTGTGAACACCAAGTGGGATGGTGGGTGTGCATGCACGCTCTCACGCAACACCCACCTCCACCCATCACATACCCATCTCCACCCACGGAGCCCTCCGGAAAACTGGAGGCAGGTCCGTGGGTGGAGATGGGTGTGTGTATGTGTAAACCGACATATCCCCACCTCCACCCACTGCGGCAAGACACCCATCCCCCCACCCACCTCCCTCCATGTAAAAACAGCCTATATTTGGGATACTAAACAATATGAACCCTAACAGATCTTCATACATTCAAAATGACCACAAAACAGGCTTCTAGTATTAATGCATACTGTTGTGAATTGGCATAGGCCTAACAATTTCCTTGCTACAATGTAACCAAAGCAAAAGTGCTTCTTTTGACACAAGTATGCCAGGACAGACATTGAATGTTATTGTAACTCATTCTTTGCTGAAATGTAACCAAAGCATGCTGGATTTACATTTATGATACTGTAATTGAATGAAACTTTTGTGTAAGCCATTGTGCTTATTTAAGATTATGTAGAATGTTAAGTTAGGTAAGACATTAGTTGGTTTTAATGTTAAGAATATGTAGAATGTTATAAGTTAATTAAGACAGTTAGCAGATGCATTGATTCATTGATTTAGATAAGGAACAACATGTGCTAGGAGTAAACGGTCAAATGGTCAAGAGGAAGTAAATTATGTGAGTTGGTGTGAAGGAGGCAATATTCCTGTCTATTAGGTGCCTGAGAGAAAGCAGAGAACTTGTCTTCCCAAGCAAACTGGATAGTTTATAACTCACAGGAACATTGGGAAGGTCAAAGGCTGATAACAGAATCAAACGTTACCAGAGAGAGGAAGATGACTTGGTCAGACTATAAAGGCGCCTCCAAGAGGGGGTTGTGGGGTGCTCAGGGCCAGGGAGTCAGGCCCTCCCTCCGGAAGGAGGAGGGGTAGGACCCTATTTGTCAGGGTAAACCCCCAAGCCAATGACTAAGCAGAAGGTACCCCAGATCTGAGCAACCAATGGGAGTGCTCCACAGGCTTAGCACTGACAACCCCGCACTCTGGATAATCATAAGGCAGTCACTAGATTAAAAGGCTAGCTTTAGACAGAGAAGTTGCCTTTCATGGTGCTTGTCCGCTAGCCCTTATCAGGGCGCTGCCTAGCTTGATGATTGGCCCTCTTTGGGACTTCTCCCTAGGAAGTCCTGCAACTTGCTCCACAGCTAGGCTCTCTCTCTCTCAAGGCTTTTGGGCCCTCTGCCCGCCCTCCTTCTGGAACCAGACCGTGGACGTCTGATCACGTAAGAATATATGCTTTGTATGTATTTGAAGTAGTCAGAGTAGGTGAGGGATCATATGTTAAAGATGCAAATGCTTCATTTATAATTGGTATGTTAAATTGTGTTGCTATCATTGAATAAAAGGTCTATTTGATTGAACAAAAGAGTCATTACTAGAAATAGAAAGAGGAGTAGTTCCCCACCCTCTCAAACACAGTAGTATTTCCACTTGATCCCGGAAATTGAAAGGGACCTGCTTCACCAGGGTGCAGAAGAGCAGCTGAAACCCTTTAAGAAAGGGACCTGCTTCACCAGAGTGCAGAAAAGCAGCTGAACCCCTTTCATTTCTTTTCAATACTAATGCTATGCATTCTTTTCTTCCATTTTACTTTTGCATTAGTTGTAAGCTGACTTATTCAGAGTCAATCAAACTTCCTATAATGACTTTTATTTTAACAGCCCTCTTCCTCTCTCAGTTGATACAGCATTATCCATGAAAGTGAAAGATCTGTCCAAGACACAGCACAGCTTGCTAATAGGAACACAGATCGATGTAAGAACTATGCTCAGAATACCATTTAATACACAAGGCTGGAATAGTTATACCTGTTATCCAAGGGTGATTTCGGACGAGACGAGGCAGCATTCGCCCCGTCCCGGAATCACCCTTCTGATTCCCCGCCGGAATCAGCCCGTCACGTCCAACAGACGTGCTGGCTGATCCCGGCGGGGAATCGGGGAGGGGGTGGGGCTGCGTGGCGCAACATGCAGACACACGGCCCCGCCCGTCCCATGTTCCCCTGCTGCCTGCCCTCTGGGGAGACGGGTGGGCGCCGCGGCCAATGCGGGCGCCCGAATTGACCACAGCCTGGAATCCCACCGGGGATTCCGGGCCATGGTTGCCGTCTAGACGAGACGGGCCCCTTCATCACGGCGGGGAATCACGTTCACCACGCAATCGGCGCCGGCCCCACCGGTCCCGATTGCGTGGTGAATGTGATTCCCCGCCGTGCTTGACCATGGTTAACATCTGGGGGGGAACTTCTGGTTCCCCAACAGACGTTACCAGGCCATTCCCCACCACAGGGTATTGACTGTGGTTGAGTGTGATCTCGTAATGTCTGAAAATACCCCAAGACGCTCTTGATCACGGTCAAAGCTCCACTTCTCTCCTAGTTGTCATTATTACCTATCTGTTTTCAGTGCAAGATAATCTAGCTATAATCCCCAATGCCATTCGGGAGATGGTTCTACTTCCAGAAGAACCACACCTCTAAAATTGGGGTGGTAGCTTTTTAGATGTGACCAAGACACAAAATGTAACACGGCAAATTATTTCAATTCTAGGTTTGAATTGGCCTGTTCAAAATTCTTTCCCTGTGAAACTTTGAATAGGCTGTCACCACATACTCTCCACAAATGAATTTTAGGATAACAACTCATAGCTGTTATAGCAGCAGGAGCTGTATAAGAAGAATGACTACTATGGGCGGATTCAGACGTGTCTTTAAATCGCACAGAATCCTCAGCGGCATCGTGCGATTTAAAAAACCCCGCACTTCCGGGCTGGTGTGAACGCGCTGAGCGCGCACATTTGCACTTAGCCCAAATGTTTGGAGTGCGGATTGAAAAGTTGCTCCGAGCAGCTTTTCAAACCGCGCTCCAAACATTCGGGCTAGGTGCAAATGTGCGCGCTCAGCACATTCACACCAGCCCGGAAGTGCGGGGTTTTTTAAATCGCACGATGCCGCCGAGGCTTCTGTGCGATTTAAAGACACGTCTGAATCCGCCCTTAGTTTCAGATCTGTACCTCAGTAGCACTTATGGGGCAGGAGTCTCCAGAAGGATTTCTGAATTTTTACTGGATGTCTTTGCATACCCCCACAGTTAGATTTCAAGGAATTTATAATCTAAACAAAATTGCTCCCAATTAGCAGAGACATAATTTCCCACATTACCTCATTGCACACAAGGGAAAAATACAAATGCATTAATATGCCAGATGATATTTACCCAGACATACCTAAGACTCCATATTCCGAAAGAGAGCTATTGCACACGGTGTAGGGGGCTTGCTGTTCCCACAGGTGATTCATAGGAACACATGTCCTCTTGTCAATATCTTGATCATGGAGCACGTGGTGGCGATGGCTGCAAATGTTTTTTTTAAAAAGAAAATAAATTTAGAAATATTTTCCATAATGGGTTATGTGTGTACTTCCTAAATACTAAATGTATACATTTCTAATACAGCTTTCTTTAGAGAGGAAAAAAAAAAACTTAGACACAACAGCCCTGACCCCACATCAGGTCAGACAAGAGAAGAGAATGGGGTACAACTGTACCAGGCCCACAAATACTATGGGGGGCGGGGGGGAGAGGGAGACAAAAGCTACAAGAATTTTCTTTTTTTTCTTTTTTAATTAAAGAAATCTTTTATTAATATTCAACAGTCTTGTACATATATTGTCAGCAGTTTAGCAATATGTCATCCCTCATTTCCCCGCTAAGTAGTACTCTGGTACATCAAGTTATATATATCGGTCAAACAACAGTGTCATATCATTCTTAGATAAGTCCAACTCTTCAATGGCTCCTAATATATTAAACTATTTTGCCTCATATTTATTATTTTTCTTCTCTCGCGCTTTTTCATATTTCTCCTCCTTTTCTAGCTCCTTGTCTTGCAGGTTCATCGCCATTCTGTCCATTGTAAATATGTGCCATACCCGGCAGAACCACTCTTGGAAAGGTAGGTATCCCTCAGTCTTCCAGTGCCTTGCTATTACTGCTGCCAAGCATAGAGTTCTCAACGTTTCCTGGTGTGTTTTCAACGTTTTGTTGTCAGGATACAGCCCCAGGATTCCAATTTCTGGGCGAAACGGGACTACCCCCTTATTTACTTTATTTAAAATTATCCAAATTTTTCTCCAGAAGGCCTTTACATAAGCACAATCCCATAAGCAATGTAATAGATCCGCCTGCTGACCACATCCCTTCCAACACATACCCTTCCCATATCTATCACCCCCATATCCAAGCTGTACTGGTGTTAGATAAAACCTGGTAGTGGCCTTGAGCTGTGTGTCTCTCACTTCCAGGGCTGTCGCACAGGTATACATATGGCCCCTTATTATTCCTTTTTCTTTTTCTGTACATTGCTTATTAAGATCGCTTTCCCACCTTGACAGATATAGGTGTTTGGGGGGGATATACTATCGATTTGAGGTCCTGATAAATCCTAGAGAGTTTAACCTTGCTTCCTGTTAAACTAAACAGTGTCTTTTCTATTTCTTTGCGTCTCCTAGCAAAGTCTTCTTTTAGGTCTATTTGCGTCAAGACACTTTTCAGCTGCAAATATTGAAATATGTCTATATTCGTCTGTGTTACTTTTTCTAGTTCTCTTAGGGGTTTAAATTTGTCTTTGTTAAATAATTGTGATGCTAATTTGATTCCCTTCTTCTCTAGCTGTTTAATTAGAATGTGGGCTACCTGTTCTTCTCTCATCTCTATGCGTCTAATTGGTGAGTATGGTGTTGCATTACTCTGTAATCCTAATTTCCTCATCACCCCTTTCCATGTAATAAGTAATGGGCTCGCGAATGGGTGTCCCCTGGCACTCTCCCCAATCAATTTCCCCTCGTCCACCACCAGTTCTGCTAGGGAAACTGGCTGAATTATTTCTCTTTCTATCTCACACCACTCAGGCTGTTTTGGGCAATGATACCAATACTGGATCGCTCTCAGGATTGCTGCTTTATAATAGAGCTTTACATCTGGTGTGTTTAACCCTCCTTTCCCCTTATCAGTAAACATTGTGTCCTTTTTAATTCTTGGTTTCTTCCCCCTCCAAATTAGTTGCATAACCTTGTCATCTACTTGTTTAAAGAATATTTTTGGTAGTTTTATTGGTAGGGCCAGAAATTTATATATGAATTTAGGTATACCAATCATTCTGAATAAATTTATTCTCCTGAGCCAGGAGCATTCCAACTTTTTCTATTTTTCAAAGTCCCTTTTGATCTGCTCTACTATTCCAGGGAAGTTGGCCTTATAGAGGTCCTTGCACTTCTGCGTTATTATTACCCCCAGATATTTAATCCCACTAGACTTTTCCAGGAATGGGCTAGCTTCTATAATTTTCTTCCTATCTCCCTCTGTTTGCGCAAATATCAGTGCCTGTGACTTTTCGTTGTTGATTTTATATCCCAATACCCTTCCAAAGCTTTCTATAGTGTGCATAAGGTGCGGTATGGATATTAATGGTTCTCTGATGTACAGAATTAAGTCGTCAGCAAATAGAGACAACTTATATTCTTTCTGGCCCACTCTCATACCCTTAACGTTTTTATTCTGTCGAATTGCCACCGCCAGCCCTTCAATAGCCATGTCAAATAGAAGAGATGACAGCGGGCATCCTTGCCTCGTGCCCCTTTGGATCTCGAAAGGACTTGTGACTTTCCCATTTATTTTTAGCTGTGATCTGGGGTGGGCATATATAGCCATTACCAATTTTAGGAAGTTACCCCCAGTTCTCACCTTTTAAAAAATTTCAAACAGAAATTTATGTTGTACATAATCAAACGCCTTTTCTGCATCAGCAGAAATTATAATGGAATTCAAGGTACTAGCCTTTATTTCCTGAGAGTATATCAGGTTTATCACTTTTCTGATGTTATCCATCCCTTGTCTACGGTGAATAAATCCGGCTTGGTCAGCATGTATAAATTCTCCTGCTATTGCTGCTAATCTTGTAGCCAATATTTTGGCAAATATTTTAAAATCATTATTCAGAAGGGAGATTGGGCGGTAACTGCCACACTCGTTCGCGGGTCTTCCTGGCTTAAGCACTACTGTGATCTGTGCGACGTAAAAAATAGGGGGCATTTTTCTTGTCTGCAGGATTTTGTTATAAACAACTTCCGTTAAGTGCGGGGCCAACTCCCCACTAAACGTTTTGTAGAATTCCGCAGGGAACCCCTCCGGTCCATTAGCTTTATTGGCTTGCATGTTTTTTGCATGTTCCCTACTGCATTATGTTCAGTAAATACTAGGGGTATAATATACGCTGCCCAACACTTCCTTAAGTCATTTTTATACGTAAGTACGTGATCAATTTTGGAGTATGAATTATGTATTTGGGAATAGTAGGTGTATTCTCTACTTTTTTTGTTTATGTGCCTCCAGGTATCGACTATGCCTTGCAAATCTACTAGCTCCCCTATGTTCCTGTGTCCTTTATTCCTAGGTGTGGTCCTTGAGAGATCTAAACTAGTTAGGGGTATGTTCAGGTCTCCCATAATTATCAGTGTTCCTTTGGTGTTTTGGGTTATTACTAGTATATATATATATATATATATATATATATATATATATATATATATATATAAAGTAATTTCCTTAGTCTTTATTTGGGCCATAAATATTAGCTATGGTGATCCATGTATTTTGTATCTGTCCTGTTAATAACAAAAATCTTCCCTCTGTATCTTTCATACTATTTGCCAATTTAAAGTCACACCTTTTATTTATACCTATTAGAACACCAGCTTTTTTCTTAGCAGCACATGAGGCTTCTAATAGAATTACGCTTTTGTTCGCGAACCTATGCACCTCTTTTTCCAGTAGATGGGTTTCCTGTAGACAGAATATATCTATGTTATTTTCCTTTATTAATTCCCTTACTCTTTTCCTTTTGTGTGGTGAATTGAGGCCGCTTACATTAAGGGATAACATACTGAGACTAGTCATACTCCTTAAAATTTTTCTTGAACTTTTGATTCCCTTTAACCTGTGCTGCTGGTTGACCATCACCCATTTCAACATTCTTAGGAGTACATGTCTTACTTACATGCCCCCTATTTAGCATCCCCCTCCCAACCAAAAGACTCTCAGACCTCCCCTTTCCCCAACTTCCCCTCTCTCCCTCCCCCCTCCCAACCTGCCCCCCTTACCCTCTCTTCCCCGCTCCCAGTCCCCCATTGCGCACTCTCAGAGCTTGATCTATGCTCTCCCTTCCCCAACAGAAAGAAAAACTTGCCCCCTTTAACGTGAGAGCTTTAACCCCCTCCAAACCTGTTCACAGCAGGAGTCTCACATGAGACTCATTTACCATTTCAAATTTCTGACTCCAGATAGTCTTTTTCTAAGCCAGTCTTTTCTTTTTTCCCTTCCAAAAATATCAGTCTTGCCCATTTGGAGGTAATTGTAGGAAGGTCTCAAGATCCTCTGTAGCCTTGAATGATTTCTGTTTTCCATTCACATTTAAAACCATTCTTACTGGAAACTTTAATACAGGCTTCCATCCTCTTTCATTTAATTCAGGGAAATATTTCTCCCATTTTCTTCTTTTAGCCATAGTTTCCATGGCATAGCCAAGGAAGATTTTTATAACTTCATCCCTGTATTTCATATCCTTTTTCATTCTGGCTTTTTTCAATATCTCCTCCTTAATAGTTCATAAACTCATAGCTCATAAACGTAGCAATGATGGTTCTAGGTCTTGGGAAATTTTTGCTAGGCTGTCTCCCTGTTCTATGGGCTCTGATGATTTCTGGGTTTTGCAGTTGCTGATCCTCTGGGAACTGCTCTCTCAGAAAGTTCCCACAGCAGCTTTTTCACCTCCTGGGTCTCCCACCCTTCAGGGAAGCCCACAAATCTTAGACTGTCTCTCCGTGATCTATTTTCTAGGTCCTCTGTTTTTATCAGCAGAGTCTGTACTTTTTCTTGGAGATCTGTGGCCTTTTCCTCAGTTGCTATAGCCTGATCTTCCAGTGAGGAAACTCTTTCCTCTACTGTGTCAATCCTCTGCTCCAGTCTCTCCAGCTTCTTATTTCCCGCTTCCACCGAAGCTCTTAACTTTGCCATATCTCTCTTAAATTCCCTTTTTATTTCCATGAGGAGTTTTAAAAATAGTTTTCTCTCCTACCTCTTCCTCTGGTTCAGTTTCATCAGGGGTTTCTTCCCCCTCTGTTGCTGTCACCGCCACCATAATTTCCCGCTCTTTTGCAGAGGCCTCTCCTCCAGCTCTTTCCCCCGGGCGCTGGGGTTTCTTTCATGGCTTTTTTCTTCTCTCCCTTACTTCCCCCTGCCATCCTCTTTCTTTTTTTTTTTTTTAAGGTTTCTTTGCCTTTTTAGTTGATTTGGGGCCGTTTTTTTGCCGTGGTTGGAGGAGCGCTCGTGCTGCCCTGCTGCTGCTTAGCCGCGCATGCGCAGATCAAGAATTTTCTTTCTTCACATACATTAAAATACAATGAGTAAAATAATAATTGCACGAATGTGTGTAAATAAGTTCCCAGTATGGTCTCCAGAAATTGACTTGAAAACTTTTGAGGTGGGGGGAGGGAGAGGAATAGGGACCCCCCCCAGCTACCAGGATGTAACAGACTCCAAACTTCTCTCAGGCCTGCACACCACTGAAGTCAAGTCAGCTTTGCACCGATTTCACTGCATATAAGATCAGTCCTTACATTCTGACCATTTTACAGCTGTAACTAGCTCTGTTTCACCCCATTGTAGAGATCCAAATTAGCTCCTGTTTGAATATTAGACGCACCACCATAAAATAGGATACAGACTCCCCAAGGCAACGGATGTTCTTCCATTGCTCATTTGGGTGGAGAAGATTCTAACACACTCAGCAGATAAACAAGTTGTGAAAATATATTAGGACTACAGGATAATATTTGCTAAAAATACATTTAACAGTGCATGGGATTTGTATTTGTAATATTTTCCTCCTCTCTTCTATCTGTAATGTTGTGGAAACACATCAGAGATGTATGTCAGAACAAGTTTCACAAATGTATAACTGTATTAAGGTTGTCTGTACATTTCTAATCATCTTATGAAGGGGTTTGAAAATTTTAAAAAATACATTTAAAAGGTTAAAAATAAAATATCATTACAAGTTAAAAATAAAATTCCTTAAAATGTTTTAAGTGTTCCAGTTTAAAAGAGCCTTATGTTGTCTCTTTTCAGTACATAGTCCTTCAGATGTGTTGCTTACGTTCCATAATATATAAAACGTGGAAGCCGCTGTGCAGAGGGGAAGCTCTCTTGCAGATTAGAGATAGCTGGGAAATTCTATTAGTCATCACCCTAAGATGTACCTAGTTTGTCTTTTACAACAGCTTTCACCTACTGAGTATATCACAGGGCCAAGATTTGTTTGAAAGAGTTGCATCCTCCTCCCTGCTCACTCCTCACCGTTGAGAGCCCTCTCGAGCTTCATTAATCAGCATTAGAATGGTGCACCAAGGAACATTATCAAAACAAAGATGACTGAAGTAATTACTGCAATCTATTAACTCCCTGAGCAGGACTAACTGAGTGAATCACACCAATATGTTCAGCTCTACAACCACTGAGGCAAGGAGGGCTATTACATTGATAATAGCTATTATGTTGTGCGTAGCTGCCGATGCTGAACAAATTAAGGACAGAAGCATTCTGCAGCCTTCTCTGTTCTAATGCATCTTAGCAAAACAGCTCACAAGTCTAGATAGAAATTAATTACTAGCACAAGATCAGAGGCAGGCAGGACCCTAGGAGACAGATGCAACACTGAACACAGGGGGTGGGGGTGTAACTCTCCATGAAAGGAGTTCTTCCTACACACTCTCCCACAAACCTACAAAGAACCCCCCTCCCCCAACTCTAATGTGCAATAAGCAGTCTGAGTAGACAAATACCTGGCCTCTGCTAAGAGAATAAACAGTTATCAAACAATTACACAAATTACGACACCAGCAAGACGTTAACAGGAACTTGATGGTTTTGTTCTAACCCGCCACATACAATGGGATCCATTTAAAGTCGAACTTGCATAACTCACATTTCTGGTGCAGTTGAAGAAATATGCTTTCTAACAAATCTAACAGGTCTCAAATGTATTGCTTCTTGAACTGAATGTGTCAAATTCTGTACCATGATAACTCAAAGTTTTCAAGAGGCTAGAGTACAGTAGAATCCAGGTAGTCTCAACATCACAATATCTCAAATTCCTCTTTGTAACAGGGTGCAGTGCCCTGGAGTAAGTCCCCACAGGATGAGGCCCCAAACAGTACAGGTCTTTAAGGAATTAGCTGTACAAAGTTGTTATTCTCCACATAACCCTCTAGCAGTCCATAGTATCACACAGTTCTCCAACACAGTAACAGGCCCGAAGTCTCTCCCAGCCAGGCACGGAACCCCTGGCTAGTACTCACTGTCTCAGGGTGTTAGGTTCCTTCAGTTCAGCACTCCACTTCCTGGCTGCTCTCACTTATCCTCTCCTGCAGAGTTCAGGACCACGGCCAGCAGTCTTCAGGGAGCTCCTCCCCGTTCAGCTTCCAGGCACAGACTGCCCTCCTCAGCAAGCTGTCTCTTTATACAGGCAGAGTGGGTGTGGCTAAGGACCCACTCTCTCCAGGCTTAAAGGGCCAGTCACTCATAGCCTCAATACTCTTCTTCAAGGGGTAGCGGTCCTACCCCACTACTCCATACACCACCTTTTCTCCCTGGTCAGATGTCAGTAGTGCACTGTAAAACTGATATCTTGAATTTTCCATGGAGAAAATAGTGGGTATCTTGAAACAGAATCTGGGCTTGTCAGGCAGGATGGAAGCGGAGAAAACTGGTGCTCAATCTCTAAGCACCAGACTCCTCCAGGTACCTTGAATCGAGGAACCCAGAGTTTTAGCTGCCAGGGATGTCTGTGTGTCAATGAAGAATAAAGAATAGAGGAAAGGCTTAATGGTGTAGTACATACCACAAAGTACAGAACAACAGCTAACTAACACCAGGAAAAACAGACTGATGGTTCTAGTAGAGGGAAAAGAATTCCTCACAGTTCATTCAAATAACGAACAGTTAACAATGTGCAAAAAGAGAAAAAGACCACAAGGAAATGAACCAAGTTCAAGGCAAGATCATGGAGGGATGAAAAGTCCAACGTTTCGCCACTGTGTGGCTTTTCAGGAATTTCTCTCCGATCTTGAAGATGTATTCTTGAGGTCTCTTGTAACAGCACAAAGTACTCTCGAGTAAGGGATCATATATTATATAAAAGACAAATCATCTTCTTAAGACAGGCAAAGTTCGCTCTCAATTACTTTTATGGATTGCGTGTTCAGTGCCTTCTGACGGCAACGGCCTAGTCATTTAGCGCTGGGGGGGAAAAAAAGGAAATTTCCCCTCCTTTTTTTTACTGCTGGCCCAGAAGACAATTTATGATCCCTTACTCGAGAGGGCTAGCTCAGCTAAATGCTGAGTCAGACCCGGTCCACAGGTGTTCTTGGGTGCTGCCCTCCTCCCAAACAGCACCTGCAAGGCTGTTTAGTGGGCTCAGTTCCCATAAAGTGGTAGCACCCTATTGAACATGTGGTTATGTGGGATATCAGAAGATTAGAGGATAGGAACATGAGGAGTTGGTACAATTTAACTTATATGGAAAGGAAGGCTTTAGACTCATTACAAAAAAATGTGAATATTGTTATCAAACCACCAGATAAAGGTGGGGCTATAGTGGTTTTGGATAAAGATGACTATTGTCAAGAAGTGTAGAGACAATATGGGGATTCTCAAGAGTACAGCTCTATTCATCATGATCCCACCAATAAGAGTCTTAAAGTCACTGGAACCTGTGTGGTGGAAGCCGTGAATTGGGGTACATATAGGAGGAGGTTGCTGAATTCCTTATTAGGTTTAATTCTAGGGATCCAGTGTTTTACATCTTGCCCAAAATTCATAAACCTGGGTTCCCTCCCCCAGGTCGACCTATAGTTTCAGGTTCCAACTCTGTATTGGAAGCTATTGCTCAATTTTTGGATTTTGATTTAAGACCATACGTATCATAGGCTTCCTCTTATATCCGGGACACAAGACATTTTGTGACCCGGACTGAGAATTGGGGTCATAAGAAAGTGTTCAATTTACTTATCATGGATGTCAGTGCTCTATATACCTCGATTCCATATGATGGAGCATGTAATGTAGTGGAATATTATTTATTGCAGGAATTGCATCAATGTCCTCCTACACATTTTTTACTTGATTTATTAGATTTAGTCCTTGAAAAGAATTTTGTTTTTGTTTTTTGGATCAGTTTTACTTTCAAATTAAAGGTGTGGCGATGGGGAGTTCAGCAGCTCCAACATAGTAAATCTTTATATGAGAAAATTGGAGGAGGACATAATTCTGTATGATTTGCATAATCCCTACAGGCAATATATTCTATTCTATGGTAGATATATGGATGACATTTTAATTATTTTGGATAAAGATTTGAATATTGATGTGTTTGGTCACTGGATGAACTCCATCAATGAATTTACTAGTCATACAGATCCTTATGAGGTATCATTCTTAGATGTAGTAGTTAGTAAGCATAATGATCCTTTAAGAGTACAGAATTATTCAAAGCCAACTAATAGGAATTCCTTCATTATTCCAGTTGTCATCCAAGACATCTTAGGGATAACTTACCTTTTGGACAGTTCCTTCGTTTGAAGCCAAATTGTACTGACCCAAGTGATTATGTCAAATATGCGGATAAATTTAGTGTTCAATTGGCGGACACAGGATATCAGTTATTCAGAAAACACGTAGACGAGCAGCACATGTAACCCAAGATAGTTTACTTTTGAAACAGTCATGTAGATCAACAGAGGATTTTTTGGTCAGTAGAGTCCTCAAATTTATCTTACTCTCTCAAATATATAATCTTTAAACATTGGCATCTGAAAAAGGAAATACCAATGTGTGAGATTTCCCCTTGCAGTGCCTTTAGGAGGAAAAAAAACTTATCAGATGAAGTGGTTCATTCAGATATGGCTTGGTCTACAGATAAGAGAGATAGGATCTGTGGTCATTTCAAATGTGGGCACTGTTCAGCGTGTGCCCAAACTTTAGAAATTCGACAGATAGATTGATTTATTCCAGTCATTTCACCAATTGCGGTTCTGTCTATGTCATTTATGTAGTGAAATGTCCTTGTGGTTTGCTTTATGTGGAATGGACTTCAAGACAATTGAGAATTAGAATCCTGTAACACAGAAGCAAGATCAAGTGTAAGCATTTAGAAGCCCCTATGGTCTTGCATTTTATAGAAAAATATCACTCTCCTACAGATATGACGGTCTTTGCATTGGAACACATTATAGTTAGCCCCCCAAAAGGACAGGATATTAACAGAGTGTTATTACAAAGAGAATCCTTTTGGATATTCACTTTGAATTCCTTGTCTCCCAGAGGACTGAATGACAAAATTGACTATTCGGCCTTCCTTTAGAATACGGTTGCCATACCTCCCCTTTAAGTCCAGGATGCTTGTGAAAAATACATGGTGCAGGGCTGCACTGGAACCAAAGTAGCCCTGCACC
This sequence comes from Sphenodon punctatus, assembly GCA_003113815.1. NCBI lineage: Eukaryota > Metazoa > Chordata > Lepidosauria > Sphenodontia > Sphenodontidae > Sphenodon > Sphenodon punctatus. The sequence goes on along the minus strand of QEPC01006793.1, from coordinate 248,930 downwards.
ATGTATTTTTCATAAGCATCCTGTATTAAAGGGGAGGTCTGGCAAATCTATTTTAGAAGCACATATCTGTTTGAGCATTTTATATCGATCAGGATACAAGCACTATTCATTTTCTGGTTTTGAGATCAATTAGATCCTTTTCTGGGTTTTGACGGTTTTAAAATATATTTACTTAGTAGTGCCATGTATACAGCATTTTAATTTTTTTATTTTCTATCTTCCTGTATATGTATGATGTCTACTTTGACTTGAGCAGGATGGTAGCAATCAAATTAAACACCTATCTATCATCACATAAAAGGAACGATAAGGTATCACACCAGCCTAGTTACTCACCACTTACTTGGGCTTTGGAGAACAGAAGCTTAAATACAGCAAGCTCCAGAAAGGATTTAAATGATTTCATTTCTCCCTTTAGATAAACTAGTAAGTTTCACAGGCTGTTTTGAGGCTTGGTGTCACTCCCTTTAGATAAATCTACAAGCGCTCCAGACTTTTTTGAGACTTTGGTATATTCTCTGGCAAGTTTATTCATTTATTGAGTCTCTATGTAAAACAGGGAGAGCAGGTATTATACCTGCCTGTCCACTTGCTGCCTGCTTAAACTTTGGAGAACAGAAGCATAAACATAGCAAGCTTCAGAAAGGATTGGAGGAGATATGACTCTGTTGCTCCCCTTAGATGAGTAAGTTAGTTTTACAGGCTTTTTTGAGGCTCTCTCTCACTCCCCTTGAATCGAGGAACCCAGAGTCTTACCTGCCAAGGTTAATACCTGTAAGTACCCCAGGCTGTTTTGAGGCTGCGGTATATACTTTTAGGTAGGTGATTAATCTGATTGCTAAGGTATTACACCTGCCTAGTCTCTTACTGCTTATTTAAACCTTGGAGAACAGCAGCTCAAATACAGCAGACTTCAGAAAAGATTGAAGGAGATGCGATCTTGTTGCTCCCCTTACATTAACAAGTAATAGGCTGTTTTGAGGCTTTGTATCACTCTCTTTAGATAAACCTGTAAGTGCCCCAGGCTTTTTTGAAAAGTTGGTATTTTAATTTTTTTAAAGTGTATTCATTCATTGAGTCCCTTTATGTAAAGCAGGGAAAACAGGTATCACACCTGCCTCCTCACTTACTGATTGCTTACGCCTTGGATAACAGAAGCATAAATATAACAGGCTTCAGAAAGGACTGGTGGAGATGTGACTTTGTTGCCCTCTTTAGATGAACAACTACGTTTTATAGGCTAGTTTGTGGTTCTGTGTTATTCCCTTTAGATAAATCTGTAAGTACCCCAGACTGCTTTGAGACTGTGGTATATATCTTTTAGGATAGTTCATTTATTTATTAAATCTCCTTTTGTAAAATAGGGAGAACAGTTTTTTTTTACTGTTTACCTGTTGTTGTAATTCAGAGGGAATAGATACAGCAGAATAGCCTTAAGCTGCTTTGAGACTCTGATGTATTCTTGGGAAAGTCGAACCATCTATTGAGTCTCTTTATGAGGGCCCTTTATGTGAAACAGGGAGAATAGGTTTATCTGCTTACCTGCTTATGTAAAACAGAGAGAACAGACCAAGGCTGCTTTGAGACTCTAGTATATTCTTTGGCAAGTCCATTCATTTATTGAGTCTATTCATGTAAAATAGGGAGGACAGAGATACAAGTTCCTTGCATGAATGGAGGTGATCTCTCTGTCAGATCTTTTATGGGTATTTGATTTTTGTATACACAAGCTACTTGTATAATTCAAGCAGACATATAACAGTGATGTATTTATTTTGGATTGTGGTTCATTCACTCTATTTGAGTTTTCATTCTTGATAAAGTCAAGCAAACGAAACAAGCAACTTCTCCGGGAGCTCACAGACTGATCAACTGACTCTCTTCAGCTGCCAATGGATGGACTACTTCAGTGGACTGCTTGATTTCCTTCAACTGTTAATGAATGTTTATTGTTCTGATCTGCTTTATCTGCCACTTTTGTTGGTTGTATATTTGTAGAGACAACATTATTTATACAATTCTTTATTTATGCTGTGTGGGTCTTTGTCTGTTTGGACATTTTTGTTGTGGCTATTCGGGAGGAGGACAGCGTCCAAGAACACCTGTGGACTGGGACTGACTCAGAATTTAGCTGAGCTAGCCCTCAGTTCAGGGGAACTGTTCGAGAGTGCAGAGACAGAGTTGCTTGTGGGCAGACTTGAGGTTCACACTCTTTAACCCAAGGACGGACAGACGGACAAACAAACAAACAAGCTAGCTTACAAACAAACAAAGCAGCCTAACCTACCTCACAAGGTTGTTGTGAGGATTACTAGATGAGTTAATTAGTTTAATGTTAATGGTTAGAAGTTAACGGTTAAAGTTAATAAGTTGAAAATGTAAGCCACCCTGAGTCCAAGGGAAAGGGTGGGATACAAATTGAAATAAGTAAATAAATGGATTTTATATTATCAAAGCGCGTGCTGTCTTGCTTCCTGTCTTCACATTCCTCCTTTAACTTCCTTCAATCAGGCTTCTGCCCTCTCCACTCAACTGGGACTGCTCTTACTAAAATCACCAATGACCTTCTCTTAGCTAATTCTAATGGCCTCTATTCCATTCTTGTTCTTCTCAATCTCTCTGCCAATTTTGTCACTGTTGACCATGGCCACCTCCTGGATTTGCTACGCTCCCTTGGTTTCCGGGACTCTGTTCTCGACGGTTCTCTCTGTATCTCTCGAACCGCTCCTTCAACGTTTCACCTGTTCGTACCTCCTCTATGTTGCTTCCCCCCTCTGTGGGAGTTCCTCAAGGCTCTGTCCTGGGCCCTCTTCTCTTCTACCTTTAAACTATTTCTCTGGGTAAACTCATTGAAACCCACAGCTTTCAGTATCACCTGTATGTTAACGACACACAACTCTCTCTCTCTCTCTCCCTCCCTCTAGTCCTGCACTCTCCCCTTCCATCCAGTCTCGTATCGCTGACAGAGACATCTCTGCCTGGATGTCTTGCTGCCACCTCAAGCTTAATATGGCTAAGACTGACCTCATCTTTCCCCCAAAATGTTCCCCTCCTACTTCCCTCTCATTTTCTATTGAGGGAGTCACCATCCAGCCGGTCCCTCAGGAGCATAGCCTGGGATTCATCTTTGACTCCTCCCTCTCCTTTACACCTCAGATCTAGGCTGTTGCTGCTAAATCATGTTGTTTTGCTCTGTATAGTATTGATAAAATCTGGCCCTGCCTTACTGTTTCCACTGCAAAAACCCTAGTTCATGTTCTAGTCATCTCTCAACTACTGCAACTTCCTCCTTACTGGTCTCCCCCAGTTCTAATCTCGCCCCCCTTATCTCAATTCAATGCTCTGCTGCCAAAGTCATCCACCTTGCCTGTTGCTTTGACCATGTTCAGTCCCTCCTCTCCACCCTACACTGGCTCCCTTTATGTGAACACATTATTTATTACTTTCATTATTATTATTACAGCATTTTTACCCCACCTCTCCAGCATTAAGCAGCCCAAGGTGGCTTACAGATAAAAGCTTTTTAAACAGCCACATATACAATATTATAAAACAAATACAAAACCCAATAAAATACTACCAAATGGGGGTGCCACTGAAAAATGAAAGATCCCCCCCCCCTCCCCTACCCATCATCTTTTGCAAAGGCCTGGCGGAACAGCCAGGTCTTATAATAATGGCGGAAGGAGGTAAGGTCCAGTCTGGACAGCAACTTTGGGGACTGTCCGGATGTCACAGCCCAGGTTAGAAGCCAACACCGCCTGGGGCAATCCCAGGCCAACATCTGGTGGTGAGTGTTTTCATGTGCCGCCAAGCCAAAGTCTGCCCAAATCACATCTGGTTTTACCAAATATTATTCGTCATGTGGGGAAGCTGCCTCCTTGTCCCTGAACAGCCAAAGCCCTTTATTTAAACACAATCTCTTGGTCGTGCCCCCATCCCAAATTAATGTTTCAACCTTGCTGCCCAGTGAAATCTGTCTGAACAGTAAGTGTGATGAGTTTATACAGTTTGTTTTTCCTCTTACACTTTGTACCATTCAATACACTCTGATCATGCCTGATTTTCCTAATTACATCCTGTAAGTTCCAACTGCCCCTTAAATTGTAATTAAGATATATATTCATACTGCTCCAGCAGGACTACTCAGCAGATCCTACTTAGTGATAAAGGCAAATATGATGCCAGGAGTAAAGCAAGGGCATTCAAATCAAACATTCATAAGCACGAAAAGCTTCAAAAGTTCAATTGTTTTATTCAAACTTTTTAGCTATCTGCTAAAAGGCAGGATATGTAGCTAATCAGGAAAACACAGTGCTAATCAGAACAAAAGCCTCTTCCTAAGCTTATCCATTTAAAAATGCTTCTCCTCAGCTGCACATGATGTTATTTGTGTATTCCTTATGCTATTACCCAACAAGCAGGTTGTTACTCCCTTACTTCATCGCAGCTACATACGAACAAGCCAGAGTGACTGCTCTCAAATATAAAATCCTCCTGCAAGTTAAGCTATAGACTTTGCGGAACTATGCTGCATCTTCATAAGCATTCGTTAACCCTCCTCTTAAGAGGGCTGACTAATTCCCCAATTCAGCAAGGTCTGGAGCATTTCATTTCCACTGAAATCCAGGACAATGGAGCACACTCAGTTTCTACAAAGAAGCATTGAGCACCTCACAGGATTTGATCCAAAACTGGAAGTGGGGGGGGGGGGGGAGAAGTCTGCAGGAAATGTCTTTTTCCAAGTACTGATTCTGCTACAATTTCCTTGAAAATTCAGAAAGTTTTGACACCAAATGGAGCTCAGTAGAGACATGTGGCACTGCACAGCAGAAGAAACCTGGTTGACGTAACAGTGTTCATCACTGCCTACTGCGGGCATTCACAATGAAGCACAGGGCAGCTGCTAGTTCATTCACTACCAGCAATAAGCTCTGTATCAAAACATTCAATTCATACATCATCAATATTTTATTCCTCTGAGACACCAGGTGGAGTTGGGGGGGGGGGGGGGGGGGGGAAGAGATCACAGAAGTAACCCTCACATTTGCATGATCATATTTTACACTGAAGTACTTACAGTGCCAATTAATTTACAGCATTTCAATACAAAAGATCTTGTTTTACTTAAAGAACATCGCTGTTTTAGCAAAAGGGTTTGCTAAAATGATTTCATTGCTCCAAGCAGCTAGCAAAGAACAGTTAATGACTGGCATTTAAGTAGCGACCAGAGTGGCAGAAACTCTTTGTAGAAATCCTCGCACAGTAAACAAGTGCAATAAACGATTTGCTCTTCCAGAAGCAAGAGAATGAGGGAAAGCAGGAATCACAGCTGGAAGGCCCATCATGCATTGCAATGCAAAGTAATGTTGTCCTTGTATACAGCAGTATGAATAATTCATGCCAAAAATAGTAACAGCTGCAGCATGGAAGTATCGAGCTCTAAATGAATGCTCTTATTATTATTTTACTGTAACCAAGTCAAGAGCGTGTACCTGAGTTATCGCATCCTCATGAATGTCGCATCCCTTGTCTCTCACTCTGTTCCCCCTTCCCCTCAGTCTCCCCTCCCGTGTCTTTAGATTGTAAGGTCTCGGGCAGGGACCGTGCCTATCTCGTTTTTTGTAAAGCGCCAGGTACATCACTGGTGCTATATAAATGCTAATAATAATAATAATAATAATAATAAATAATTCCTTCACACTGATTCCATAAGACATGGGAAATCCACTACAGTAACTTTTCACATTGACTTTTGAAAATTCAGGGTCATCTTCTGCATTGCTTAGTGCTCTAACGCCAAGAGCCCCATCTTTGGGCAGATGTACATTTTCTTTTAGGATGAGATGAAACCTACAAAACTGGATTACATCTTTCAGAAAATTTTAGATCCCCAGCTCATGCAGCCTTGTTGGGCTCATCCTTGAAATCTTGTCCTCCCTTAGCTTTCATGACTGTCCTCTCTTGATTCTCCTCCTCTCCCTCAGATAATTCCTTCAAGTCCCATTAGGTGGTTCTCCTCCACTCTTATACAATTCTCTGCAGGAGCCCTCCAGGCTTCAGCCTTCAAACCACTACTTATATCTTTCTTCACACCCCCACCCTAAGCATTCTTACCAAGCAATCGCCTCCATTCAATTACTTACAAAACTACCTTCCTTTTCCCCACTGAAGATGTCAAATTTCTTCTTCCATAACATAACTGTTACAAATATCCCATAAAACACAGAGATTAATTCATTTGTTAGCCAATAAGCCCCCTTAAAGGACTTCAGGCTAGTATCGGAACCTATATGAGCACTCCAAGTTGTATTTCCATGAAGTTCTCTGTCATTTTTATACTGGGCATCAGGCATATTGATACTTACCTAAAGGTGCCCCTTTCCACATCCTGCCCACTCAACCGGACATGAATTCCTTCTTTTAGCAAAGATCCAAAAGCCATGTACTCTCCCAAAGCCCAGTCAACAACTCGGTTCTTGGTCATTTCCATCCGGCCTTTCAAAATCCGAGAAAGCCCTATATTAAGAAGGTAGAAATAAGAATCAGGAATTTTATTTATTTATTTTCAAATTTTTACCCCACACCCTCCTGTTAAAAGCAGCTCAGGACGGCTAACAATACACATTTACAAATATATAAAAAATACAAGTAGTATAAATATAATAAAAATAATATGTATCTATCATAAGATACAGGCCTCTGCTAGAAGAGAGTTCCACAGCCTCCGCGCAGCCACTGAGAACCCTCTCCATAGTCACCCTGTCCCCTAAGATACCTGGGGGACTTCGAGAGTGGCGCTCCTGGTCGACCGCAGGGGTCGATCCAGAGCACAGGGAGTGTGGTGAACCTGCGGATAAGAGGGGCCTAGGCCATATAGGGCTTTATAGGTAAGCACTAACACCTTGAATCGGGCTCGGAAGACTATAGGCAGCTAGTGGAAAGAACGGAGCACTGGTGTAATATGCTCACGGTGACCTGTCCCCGTAAGGAGCAGCTGTAGATCTCAAATACCACAAGGCTTATTATATTCACCCCATCTTTAGAGTACAGACTAGATCGGGGGGGGGGGGGGCAACGCAACCCGTAAAGCTTGAAGCATTACCTCCAAGACAAACCATAGGCCCAAAAATATTTATCATCTAAGTGACTGCACTTTTCTTACTTTAAGCCCCCGTGAAGCTGTACTCTGTCTAATCTTGAATCTGTCCAAAATTCCTATAAATATTGGGGCCAATCCTGAAACCCTACACATAAGCGTGCAGTTTGCACACGCACTATAGTCCCCATAGCAGGGCTGTGCTTGGGATGCATCCAAGTCACGCACACATCACGTGTGCCATGTGTGCACTGTATGGGGATTGGCCCCACAATTATTTTTGTATTGTTTATGTAGCGCTAGCAATGTACCAGAACTGTACAAATCATTAGAGAAAGGTTTTGTGGCAGGCTGTGCTGGCCCCAAGGGGTTGATGTGAAGGTCTCAATAAATCTTAAGAATGGGGCAGAGCCCCTTAACTAATTCCCTGGTTTGCAGGCCCCTCTGGTAGTTTTGCTGCACAATTGCCTGATGCTGATGCTGATGCTGATGCAGCAGCAGCAAGCATTTATATAGCGCCAGCAATGTACCTGGCGATTTACAAAGTAATTGAATAGACATGGTCCCTGCCCTA
>QEPC01006793.1:228624-240384 GCA_003113815.1 Sphenodon punctatus | reverse complement strand
CTAGATATAAGGAGTTCAGTTTTAGGCATGTTGAGTGTGAATTATATTGAGACATCCAGACAGAGATGTCGGAGAGAGAGCTGGTGAGGCTAGCTTGAACAGATGGAGAGAGGGAGTAGAGAGATAGAGTTGAGTGTCATCAGCATAGAGGTGATACTGGAAGCCATGGGAGGCAATGAGTTTGCCTAGGGACAGGGTATAGATAGAGAAGAGGAGAGGGTCAAGGACAGAGCCTTGGGGAACACCAACCAAGAGGGGAAGGGAAGAGGAGGTGGAGTTGGCAAGAGACACATTCAAGGAGCGGTCAGAGAGGTAGGAGGACATCCAGTTGAGGATGGAACCACGGAAGACAAAGGAGCGAAGTGAGTCCAGCAAGAGTGAGTGGTCGACAGTATCGAAGGCAGCAGAGAGGTCAAGGAGGACAAAATGGAGTAGAGGCAATTAGATTTAGCCACAAGAAGATCGTTGCTGATCTTAGTGAAAGCAATTTCATTGGAGTGAAGCGGTGGAAGCCAGTTTGGAGGGGGTCAAGGGAGGAGTTCATGGAGAGGAAGTCGAGGCAGCGGGAGTAGACAACACGTTCAAGAAGCTTGGAAGCAAGAGGAAGGAGTGAGACAGAACGGTAACTAGAAGGGTCAGAGGGGCCAAGAGTGGACTTTTTGAGGATAGGAGAGACAGTGGCGTGCTTGAAGGCAGACGGGAAGGAGTCAGTAGAGAGGGAGGGGTAAAACTGAGGGAAGAATGGGTGAGAGAGAGGAGGCAAAGTCCAGGGGGTTAATGGCCTGCAGGTCAAGGAAGGGGCGTGAAGACGTGGAAGAGGAAGGGAGACAGTGGGAAACATTGAAAGAAGCAAGGAAGCAGTCAGGGATCGAAGAGAGATCAGAGATAGGGCAGTTTGTAGAGAAGACAAGGTCAAGAGAATGGCCTTTTGTTAGTGTGGGTGGGGGAGTTGGTTCAAAAGGTGGAGGTTTTGACCTTTAAAGTCTTTCACGGCTTTGGTCCTGCCTAGCCTCGTCCTCTGGATCCCTGCAGTTGTGCACTATCAGAGAGTCTGGACAGGACAGGAGGACGTTCTCGGCGGTCGCACCGTTGCTCTGGAATTCCCTCCCCGTGGAGGTTCACTGTCCTCAGCCCGAATCTTCTCGCCTTCCAATGAGATTGCAAGACTTGGCTCTTGTGCCGGGTGTTCGGCGAGGGAGGGATGGGTGGATTAGCTGGGTGGGGGTAGGATGTTACGCACAAGTCTGAGCCGGGGTTTTATTCTGTTTCTATATTGTTATTTATATTTATGCACTGTATCATATTGTGATGTGTTTTATGACTGTAAGACACCCCAAGTCGCTTTTGCCAGAGTGGGTGGGGTAGAAATACCATAATAAATAAATATCCCCCCCTCCCAATTCACTGTAAGAGTGACTCCAATACAAAGGGGCCTGAGAGCCCCCCCAGCCTCCCCCTCCTCTTGGCCCCCTCAGCCTTCTCCTCCTTGCACCATCCCCCCACCTGAGCTCACTGTGAAGTGGCTACCAGGGGCCGAGAAGCGGGTTCATTCAGGGCGGGTTAACAGAAAAACACGTTTTTTACAAAACCCAATTATTGAGGTTTTGTAACATCCAGATGTTAAACTACCCCGTGATTACGTCTGTCTAAATGACTTATCTCGGGATAGTCAACTATCCTGAAATTAGCGGCACAGAGTCCTACGGCAAGAGCTGGCATCCTATATCGGAATAAAATTATCACTGGATAGAAATGTCCGTGTAAATAGGTACCACTTTGTAATCACTGGATAACAATTCCAAGAGAGTTTCCTCCTAATCCCATGATAGATTGTCCATCTGAAAACCCAGAGACCGGGGTTCAGGGGACTAATCTGGACCCTCTGCAGTGCAACAGACCAGGAACCTGGTATTGCTCAGAAGCACGATCAGGATCTGGTGGCAGAGGTTAGAGATGACCTGTTAAATGGGAGTGTAAGTTTAGGGCCCCAGGAGGGAGGGTCAAACGAGTTGGGATGAAAGCAGAAGCGGTGTTCTTGAGGGGATAAGCTGACTGGAGGAAGAGCTGACCCAGGCATACTCCTCCTATTAGAAGATGATAGCACAGATGGTAAAAACGGAATAGGAACTGGCATGCCTCAAGGTGAAGAAAAAAGGCTTAGAGTCCCAGCAATGGGATGAGACTGAAAGAGAACCTGGCTCCAGCAGGATATCCAGAAGCTTCTTAGCAAGCAGGTGACTGAGGCTACTCTGAAGGAGAAGACTCCCTGCACCAAAGAATCCACCAGCTGGAGAAGGAGACAGCCGGACGTGGTTTCTGGGCCTGTACTGGCCCAAATAGTGCAGGCCAGGTACTCAGTGCAGCATCAGCCTAGGATTGGGAACTGGGGAGGGTGGCAATGGTCTGTAAAGGCAATTTGGGCTACTGAAGGTATCTGGTGTCCTTCTTGGCCAGCATAGAGAGTGTGTCCATCTTGTGTTTGAAGACCGGGATAGATTGGGAATTCTGCTGGTGTACTGACCACCCTACTGCACAGTGGACTCCCTGATTGCTCTAGCTGAGCTGGTGTCTTTCAGTGGCAGAACAGGATTTCATGGCTGCCATGACAACTATAGGTCTATCCCAGATAATATCTGGCCCAACACATGGGCAGGGCCTCGAGGGAAACGCGGGTCTGCGAATCGCAGATTTCCCGCGGAATTCCCCTCCCCCCGCGGAATCTCCTGCCCCGCTTACCCCAGCGCAGAATTTCCAGCCTGCGCTGCGGGGACGCGGGGCAGGAGATTCTACGGGGGAAGGGGAATGAACAAACCCTCGGGGCTTCCCCTCCCCAGCCTCCCCACTTGCCAGGGCCCTTTAATTTGCTTACCAGGGATGGCAGCAGCAGCTGCTCCGTCCAGCGCGCTCTTTTCCTGCTCGTACTTCCTGGCCCCTCCCGACGGGGCTCTCAGGGCGACGCAGCCAGATGACGTCATCCGGCTGCGTCGCCCTGAGAGGCCCCGTCGGGAGGGGCCAGGAAGTACGAGCAGGAAAAGAGCGCGCTGGACGGAGCAGCTGCTGCTGCCATCCCTGGTAAGACAATTCCTTTTGGGTTTTTTTTGGGGGGTGGGTGGGAGTCAAGCACGCCCCAGCAGCTGGGGAGGGCAAGCCCCGGCAGCTGGGGAGGGGAAGCCCTGAGGGTTTACCAGTGCGGGGGGAGGAGGAGGCAAACCAAGCCCCCCCCCCCCCGCATGGTAAATCGCGCCGAGGCGCAGAATTGGCCCCTGACTCCCGCGGAATTTTTTTTTAAATTCCGCGGAAGAATCGGGGCCCTGCACATGGGGCTGGACAGGCTTTGTATTTAATGTTTTGCACCAGCCTGGAAATAAGGAGTTCCGATTGTTGAGGGTGTTGTTATGACAGTTGTCATGATCAGACTATTACCTTCTGAGGGCCCACATCCCTGACCTCCTTTGTCTCTGTTGGGGTGGTGGACCAGTTAGGTTGGTCTGTCCTTGGAGACTAATTGATCCAACAGGATTCCAGAACTCTTTGGGGGATTTACCTGCTGACTCAGACAGCCTCTCTGTCGATGGCCTGGTTAATCTGCAGTACAGTATATCAATTTGGACACAGTGGCACCTAGGCATCCACAGCGACAGCGCAGATATCCCTGGTATACAGAGGGACAGGGGCTACTAAAGCAGGAGGGTAGGTGGCTAGAGTAGAGGTGGCACTCGACTCGTGCCAAAGCTAACCAACTGCAATACAGATGGTTTCTGAAGGACTATGCCATGGCGGTGGTAGTGAAGAAAGTTTTCTTTGCAGCTGCCATAGTGTCTGTAAAGCGTTGTCCGGCGGAGTTCTTCCAGGTAGTGAATAGCCTGTTAAATTCTGGCTGTCTCCACCTGAAGTTAAGAGCCATTAGTTGTCTGCTATGATGAGTTTGCCACCTACTTTGCAGATAAAGTTGCTCATATTTGGCATGACTTGGGAACTGCTAATTTGGGTGCATGTCAACGTTGGGGGCTGGGGAGGCTTGGTCCTGTACAGTTTGCTTGGATTGTTGTGATATGAATTTTGGCCCAACAAAGATGCCAATTTCCTTACTACAATGTAACCAAAGCAAAAGTGGTGGTTTTTTTGACACAAATGTGCCAGAAGACATTGTAACTCATTCTTTGTTGAAATGTAACCAAAAGTATATTGTACACATCTGTAACTATTGAAAGGATGCTATGAGTTTCCCATATGCTTTATTTGCTTGCTATATGCTTTATAGTGATTTTTAGCTTAGGAACTATTAAAAATGCATATTATGAGAAACAGGCTGGCAGGAGGAGAGAGAAATATTCTGACAGGGATATATTCTTGTCATCAACAAAAGGAAAGGCCCCAGTAAGAACAGAACTAGTAAGAATTGTCCGTTCCCAGAACAAGGTTGCAGGTAAGAACCAAGCAATGCAATAAGGGAAAATGACTTGATCAGACAGAAAGACGCCTCAGAGAAGGGGTGTGGGGAATCTATGGCCTAAGGTCATGTCTTTCTTCTGGAAGGAGGACAGGAAGGACCTAATCTGGTCATGCCAAACCCCAAACAGTGACGAACAGGGAAGGACCCCCAAACCTGAATAGCAAAGGGGAGGAACTTTCTTGACGTGGAACTGTTAGCCCCGTGCTTTGGATAACTCATAAGGGAAACAGAATAAAAGGCCAGTCCCTGGACAGAGAAGTTGCCTTTCATGATGCTTGTCTGCTAGCCCTTATAAGGGCACCAGCTAGCTTGATGATTGGTCCACTTTGGGACTCCTCTAGCTAGGGAGTCCTACAACTGCTTCGTTTGCGCCCCCTTCCTCCCCTCCTTCTGAAACCAGACCGCGGACCTCTGATCACGTAAGAATACATGCTTTCTATGTGTTTTAAGTAGTCAGAGTAGGTGAGGGCTCATATGTTAAAGGTGCAAATGCTTCATTGATAATTGGTATGTTAAACTGTGTTCCATGAATAAAAGATCCATTTGATTGAACAGAGTCATTATTAGAAATAGCAGAGGAGTAATTCCCCACCCTCTCAAAACAGTAGTATTTTCACTTGGTCTCGAGAGAATTAAAAGGGAATCTGCCTCACCCGCCGTGCAGAAAAGCAGCTGAAGCCCTTTTAGGAAAGGGCCTGCTTCACCAGGGTTCAGAAAGGCAGTGAACCCCTTTTATTTCTTTTCAGGATCTGCTTCAGTTAGTCTCACCCACCATGGCAGAGGGTGTGGCTTGGAGTGGTGAGGATGACCAGCTGTGAATTAGATCCATGTCCAACCTTGCTAGTGAAAGATAACTTTGGGGCCACTGCTGGCTGGGGTTGTCAATGCCTCCACTTGGGAGGGCAGAGTGCCAGACAGCCTCAAAACTACAGTTGTCCAACACCTGCTCAAGAAACCATCTTTTCACATGGAATCCACTGCCAGCTATCGCCGGTCTCTAATTTTCCCTTTTTAGGAAAGGTTATTGAATGGGTAGTTGCCTGTCTCACACCTTCAGGTGCATCTTAATGCTATTGAATTCCTGGACTAATGTCACTCAGGATTTCATCCTGAGCATGGCACTGAGACGGCACTTGTGACCTTGGTTGACTAACTCTGCTTGGAAATCGACAGGGGCAACTGTACCCCAAGAACGTTAATACCACCATACTGGGTCAGACCAATGGTCCATCAAGCCCATCCCGTCTCTAACAGTGGCCAATCTCTGTCGCTTGGGAGAAGTATTCAATCAGATCACAATGGGCAATCTATTCCCTGTTGTACACTCCCCAATAAGAAACTACGTCCCCAAACCTACTTTGCTAATGGCTGTTAATGGACCTACTCTCTATGAACTTATCCAATTCATTTCGAAACCCGGGTATACTACTGGCCTTGACCACATTACCTGGCAACAAATTCCACAAATTAATTGTGAGGTGAGTTTTAAAAAAATACTCTTTTATTTGTTTTTAAATCTACCACGAATTAGTTTTATACATGTCCTTTAGTACTATTTGAGAGGGTAAATAATGGTTCCTCTATTTAGGCATTCCACACCACTCATGATTTTATAAACTTCTATCATATCCCCTCTCAGTCACTCTTCTCCAAGCTGGCGAGCCCTAACCTGTCAAGCCTCTCTTTGTACAAGAGCCATTCACCCTTTATCTTTTTTGTTGTCCTTCTCTGTACCTTTCCTATTTCTACTATATATTTTTTTTGAGATGGGTGACCAGAACTGCACACAATATTCAAGGTGTGATCACACCGTAGATTTATTTAGAGACATTAGGATATTTTCATTTTTCAGTTTTATTCTCTAGCCCTTTCTGAATAATTCCTAGCATCCTATTTACGGCTGCTGCCACACATTGAGCTAAGGATTTCAATGTATTGTCCACATTAACTCCAAGATCCTTTTCCTGAGTGGTAACCCCTAATTTAGAACCCAGGATTGTGACACAGTTTGGATTATTTTTCCCTATGTGCATCTCTTTGCACTTTCCAACATTAATTATCATCTGCCATTTAGTTGCTCAGTCACCCAGTCTCAAAAACTTCCTGCAATTCTTCACAGTCTGCTTGGGTTTTAACTACCTTAAATAACTTTGTGACATCTACAAATTTGTTCACCTCACTTTTTACTCCTTCCAGACTGTATTAATAAATAAATAATGTATTAATAAATACATTAAACAACACTGGTCTCAGTACAGATCCCTAGTGCACTTCACTATTTACTTCTCTCAATTGCAAAAACTGGTCATTTAGTCCTACTCTTTGCTTCCTATCCTTTACTGCACCATAACGGGACGCTGCCTCCTATCCTATGACTATTTAATTTCCTCAAGAGCCTCTCATCAGGGACCTTTTCAGATGTCATCAGACATCTAATGAAAATCCAGATACACCCTTATCCGTATGCTTATTTTCACCCTCAGAAATTCCAATACATTAGTGAAGCATGACTTCCCTTTGCTAAATCTCTTCCCCATCATATCGTGTTTATCAATATGCCCAGTAATTCTGTTTTTCTTAACCGTTTCCAACAGTTTGCCCAGCATAAACGTCAGGCTCACCAGTCTGTAATTTCCAGGATCACCTCTGGAGCCCTTTTTAAATATTGGCATTACATTTGCTACTCTGCAGTCCTTGAGTACAGTAGCAGATTTTAGCTATAGGTTACAAATTACCAATAGTAGATCTGCAATTTCATATTTGAGTTCCTTCAGAACTCAAGGGTGAATACCATCTGGTCCTGGTGATTTGTTACTATTTTAGCGTGTCAATTTGCCCTAGAACCTCTTCCATAGTCATGTTGATTTTTGATGATTCTTCCAATTCATCACAAAAAATAGTGCCAGCATGGGGATCTCCCCAACATCTTCTGCAGTGAAGACTGAAGCAAAGAATTAATTCAGTTTCTCTGCAATGTTCTTATCCTCCCTGAGCGCCCCTTTCACCCTCCAGTCCTTGAAAAAGCTTTTATTATTTATTTCTGCATCTCTGGCAAGTCACTCTTCAATTCCCTCTTGGCCTGCAAGTTTTACATCTAATTTGGCAGTGCTTATGTGCTTTCCCATTTTCTTCATGGGGACTAGCTTTCCATTTTTTAAAAAGGAAACCTTTTTGGCTCCAATAACCTCCTTTACCTCACCATTTAGCCATGCAGGCAGATGTCTGGTCCTCTTGCTACCTTTTTTAATTTTTGGAATACATTCAATCTGGGCTTCTAAGATAATATTTTTAAATAGACTGTGCTTCCCGCAGAAATTTCATCCTCGCAATTGCTCTTTTTAGTTCCCCTCTAACCAGGTCCTGCACCTCATATAGGACGAGATTCAAAGTAGCTCCTCAATGACCAGTTGGCTCCAAGAAGCAGTCATTTATGGCATCTAGAAATTTTACTTCTACATCACGCCCCAAAGAGACATTTACCCAGTCAATATTAGGTAACTGAAATCACCCATTATTATTGTGTTTCCAACTTTAGTAGCCTGTCTAATTTCTATTAGCATTTCATAGTCAGGGTCACCGTCCTGATTGGGGGTTGACAGCAGTGGAAGTATACTATACACTTCCCTGTTTTGAATGGAATTTCTATCCATAGAGATTCCAGAGTACAGTTCATTTTCCTGTAAAATTTTAATCCTGCTTGACTCAATGCTCTCTTTTCTACTCTGTCACTTTGATTTATTTTATACCCTGGTATTACAGTGTCCCATTGGTTATCCTCATTCCACTGGGCCTCTGAGATTCCTATTATGTCTATGGATGAAAACAGACACACAGTCAGTGCGCCAGCCGGGACAGGTCAGGGAACAGAATAAACGTTTCATGAGGAGTGATGTGCAGCTGGTCCCACCCCCACCCTGCGGTCAGCACCCCTTCCCCCACCATGATGGGCAGTCATGGCTGCCAATAACAGGCTGCCATAGCTGGTGGCCTGGCAACCCCCTACACCAGGTCAGCACGGAAACAGAGGCACCTGCCCAGTTCAGCCCACACATGGACGCCCCCAACCCTGCCACTTGGTGTTTGGATGGGTATGCTGGGGGGCATCTTTGTACACGGCCGGCGGAGGATGTTCACTCATGTGAACACTGAGCGGGATGGGTGGGGGTGCATGTGCGCTCCCACACAACACCCACCTCCAACCATCACCCACCCACCTCCGCACATGGAATCCCTCCGGAAAACCAGAGGAAGTCCCATGGGTGGAGGTGGGTGTTTGTCCACGTAAAGGGACACCCACCCACCGCGCCAAAAAAACCATAACCCTACCCACCCCCATCTGTGTAAAAAGGACCCTATGGTCTGCTTGGGTGGCCCTTGGGCAAGGACTGTGGACCTGGTTCCTTCCGGTCCCATGTTTCCGGGCCAGCCACCTATCCTATCAGGGTCTGTACTAGGCCTATATCTGGCAGCCTGGAAACAGATACACAGATGAGGCGCTCACCCAGGCAGGCGAAACCAGGCCAGCATCATGTCTATTAACACTATAGATCTTAATTTAATGCCATACAATCTAATGCTCCCATCTTACTTTTTAGACTTCTAGCATGTGTATATAGACATTTAAAAACGTATTCTTTTTATTCTTATTCTGCTCATTATAAGTAACTCAGTTATTTTGGAATCATTTAAATTTGTTCAGCATAGATTTCCACCTGAGCTCTCTTGGCTTCTTTCCTATCCTCTGTATTAGGATACTCTAATTCTCCTGAATTAACAGCATCCTTTGGAGATGCCTTGGCCTATACCATGCGTTCTTCCAGTGTCTGTCAGATTTTAGTTTTAAAACTGGTCTCTCTCTTTTTTAATTTTTAGCACCACCGGGTTCCCTTTTGGTTAAAATTGGAGCCCATCCCATTGATTTAGGCTGCCCCTTCCCTCAAAAGTCCCCCAGTTCCTAATGAACCTAAAACCCTATTTTCTGCACCATTGTCTCATCCACGCACTGAGACTCTGGAGCTGTACCTGCCTCTGGGGTCCTGCGTTTGAAAGCGAGAGAATGTCTGAGAATGCTACCCTGGAGGTTCTGGACTTCAGTCTCCTACCTAGAAACCTAAAGCCGAGCCTGTTCACCCTCCAGAAACTCCTCCTTAAATTTTCCTATGTCACTGGTACCCATATCTAACACGACAACCAGCTCCTCCCAGAACTCTGTAGAATTCTGTCTAGGTGGCGGATGAGGTCTGCTACCTTTACACCAGGGCAGGCAACTTACCATGACGTCCTAATGGCCACCAGCAACCCAGCTATTTATTTTGTTTATTTATATTTATTTATTTTCTTTTAATTTAATTCATTTTAATTTAATTATTTTATTTTATTAGCTTAATAAAATAAAGTAACTTTTATTTTCCTACTTTATTTCCCTGCGTTTTTTGGAAACCTACACTGGGTTTACAATCTTTTCCCTGGGTTTGTTAAAGGATTCCCTGCTGATTTTGTTAGATCTTTCTACGGCCTTTGATACAGTTGATCATGGGGTGTTGTTGACAAAGCTGTGAGACCCGGCAAGGGTTCTTGGAACTGCCCTTGAGTGGTTCCACTCACTCCTGTCTGGGAGAACCCAGAGGATGGTGATGGGTGATGGCTCTTCATCCCCTCAAGAGTTCTCTTGTGGGGTCTCACAGGGTTCCATCTTCTCCCCACTCCTATTCAATGTGTATCAGAGGCCCCTGGGCGAAGTCGTATGGAGATTTCGAGTGAAGTTCCATCAGTATGCGGATGACATCCAACTTCCTCTTTTTCATCTGACCCAGGTCCTGCAGTCTCGGGGTTTACCCAGTGCCTGGCTGCTGCTGGGAACTGGATGTGGGCGAGATGACTGAAACTGAATCCAAACAAGATCGATGAGCTGATGGTTGGCTGATGTTGTCACTTGGGAGGTATAGGGACCCCTGTTATTGATGGGATCCAGTCTCATTTGGTCACTCAGGTTTGCAGTCTTGGGGTGCTCTTAGATCCATTGCTGCACATGGAATGCTATCTTGTGGAGGTGATCAGAAGCACTTTTCACCAATTGCACTGGTGAAATGTTCAGCAAGGATAAAGGAGAGAAGGATGATCAGTGGCCGGATCAAATTCGGATCCGGTCACCATCATCCATGTCTTTGTAACCTGGAGGCTAGACTACTGCAATGCATTCTGCGTGGAGCTGCCTTTGATGACTGTTTGGATGCTGCAGCTGGTGCAGAATGTGGTGGCCCATCTTCGGTCTGGGGCAGATTGCTGGGAGCACATTACACCAGTGCTCCAGAGTCTGCAATGGCTGCCAATAGCTTTGAGCACAAGTCAAGGGGCTGGTTTTGACCTATAAAGCCCAGCTTGGGCCTCAAGTATCTGAAAGACAGTCTCTTCCCTCATGTCCCATCACAGACTCTGAGGTCAGCCAGAAGCACCCTCTTATGTATACCATCTCCTCATTAAGTTTCTCCAACAATGGTGTGCAGAGAAGCATTCATGGTGGCTGCTCCACAATTATGGAACTCTCTCTCATTGGAGATTCGTCTAAGTCGAGCCTGCTCATCTCCCAGAAATGATGTAAGACATTTTTGTTTGGCTGGCCATTTGGCAGGCAGGTATAGGGTTGGGTGGGATTGGGGTGGGGGTGGGGTGAGGGTTGTAGGGGGTTAAAAGGGATTTTTAGCTGTTTTTATATGCTGTAAGCAGCCCGGAGCCTGATTGGGAAGGGCAGCATGTAAATTTGAATAAATTAAAAATAAATAAATAAAATAAAATAAAATAAAATTCAATGTTACTGGGTTCCCTATACAGATTCTCTTCCCCCTTGCCCCTGATATTAACAGTCACTTTCAGGAGATTTTCTGTCTCATCTCCATGTTGTCTTCCCTGTAGCCCCACTGATCTGAAATCCGTCTTAATTACGCCATCCATCACATTTCAACTCTCTTCTTCCTCAAATGACCCCTTTTCCAGCAGGTCTCTCCCCTCCCTTGTACAGAAAAGTTCAATAATCCAAAGAAACTTGTGTGCTACTTTACTCCCCAATTGCTCTTTGACACTTGCCAGTTGTCACCTGTGACTTTCTATCAAACGTCTCTTTAGATTGTGAATTCTTTGTGCATGCACAGCCACAGGCCAAAGGTGCACGCCCGCCCCCAGAAGCCATTGCAGCGCTCATCCCCTCCAGGTGAGCGAGGCTCCACCCCACAGCCACAGGCCAAAGGTGCACGCCCGCCCCCAGAAGCCATTGCAGCGCTCATCCCCTCCAGGTGAGCGAGGCTCCACCCCAC
>QEPC01006793.1:177347-224816 GCA_003113815.1 Sphenodon punctatus | reverse complement strand
CTGAATGTTTGTTTGTCTTCTCCCATGTCTCTCCCACTGTCCCCTCTCCTTGTCTCCCCCTCCTTGTCTTTTAGATTGTAAGCCACAGGCAGGGACCGCATCTGATTGTATGTTCTGTACAGCGCCAGGTTTTGCAACTGGCGCTTAATAAATGTTTAATAATAATAATAATAATAATAATAATGTCTTCAGACCCAGATTCAGCTGTACCTCTCTTTTTCAACTGACCCAGACCCTGCCGTCTCATTGCTATCCCAGTGTTTGGAGTCCGTGGCAGAATGGATGCGGCAGAGCAGACTGAAGCTCAACCCCGATAAGACGGAGGTGATGTTGGTGGGGAGAGCGAGGGAGGTAGCGGCCCCCCGATTGTGGGGGTTCGCTCTCCTATAGCTCAGCAGGTCCAGAGTCTGGGGGTGATATTGGATGTGGATTTCCACCTGGAGCGTTGCATCTAGTGCGGAGGCTGCGTCCATACGTCTCCGGCCCGGACCTGGCCTCCCTCATCCATGCCTTTGTCACCTCGAGGCTGGACTACTGCAACGTGCTCTACGTGGGGCTTCCCTTGTTCCTGGTTTGGAGGCTGCAGCTAGTGCAGAATGCAGCGGCCCGGCTCCTTTCGGGGACGGGTCGTTGGGAACACATAACACCTGTACTCCAGACTCTGCACTGGTTGCCAATAGCATGCCGAGCCAGGTTCAAGGTTTTGGTGTTGATCTATAAGGCCCTTCACGGTCTGGGCCCCTCATACCTCAGGGACCGCCTCGCCCTCCACACCCCAGAGCGGCTCCTTCGGTCGGCCGGGGGTGCCTTCTTGGAGGTCTCCCGCGTTAAGCAGGGGGCCACAATGGAGAGGGTATTTTCAGTGGCCGCGCCTCTGGCGCTCCCTCCCAGAGGAAGCTCGCCTGGCCCCAAGGCTTTTGACATTCCGGCGAAGTTGTAAAACCTGGCTGTTCGCCCAGGCCTTTGGGGAGGGGGGGTTAGAGGGTTTTATCTCCCTTACCCTATTTATTGTTTTATTGAGATTCCCGGCCCTGTTTTAATACTTTGAATATTGTTTTTTGATATGTTTTAATTGTTTTTAGCTATGTTTTATATGCGATTGTTCTTACTGTAAGCCATCCCAAGCTGTTTTAGGAGGGGCGGGGTAGAAATGTAATCAATAAATAAGTAAAGAATGTAACACAATATTGGTGCTATTCAGACGAGCATAATATACTTTCCCATGAATGTCTCAAAATGTAGTAACATGGATTTAGCAAAATATTTTTATATTAAGAAACATAAAAATGGTTACATTTGAGGATTGAATACCATAGTAGCATTCAACAACAGAAGTTCTCCTACATACACTTCCTGATGAGTAATTATATTTAATAAAAATATAATAAATAAATAAAAAATATTTGTTTGTTAAATGCCACAAACATTTGAGATGCTTAACTGAAAGTGCTGCCATAGAATCTTCTAAAGAATTTTAATTATATTAAATACTCCCAGTCAAAAATTCCCAGAGGAAGAAAACAAAACAGATATGCAGTCATCAAAAATTACTTCAAACCTCAAGTATCTCATTGGGTTCTTTTTCATTGAGCGCAGTTTAACCTATTTTTAGGGATCCAGGTTCAGATGAAATGTCCTGTGTCAGAGATCAGTTGAGAGAAAGAGAGAGTCTCTGGCAAGCAGAACCACAGATGGACTATTACCTACACTCACAATCTCAGCAGTGGCATTTGCAACAAAAAGGAGAAGTGGAAGAGCACTTTTGGTCAAGTGGAAGAGCACTGAGATATTTGAAGGGAACATCTCCCACTCTAACCTCCCAATCCCTCACCACCTCTAGCTGGTGGCCCACCTCCTGGATCATGACACAGCTCTGAAGACCAGAATTTGAGAACTGCAACCTTAAAAGAAATCACCAGCTCACAGAGAAATAGAAAGCTACATTATGCTGAGATGTAACTTACATGGATGTGTTAGTAATGTTAAAGGTCACTCAGGCTGCTCTAGTTGCTAAAGGATACATGCCCCAAGTTTTTAATCATAATGTGTTCAACTGGTACCCAAAATTAACCCTCAGGTAATATTAAATTAATTAAAGTGTCCCCAGTAATCCAGAGTCTTACACAATGCATGTCAGACCTTTAAAGTTAACACTACATTGATTGCTTCCACTCAATGAACCTGAAAATGATAATTAGCAATCCCATTAACACAGCTTGTACCAGCATTTAATATGTCTGAAGGAAAAGGCATGGATACAAGTTCCTATGTTTTCTGCTAATACCGAGCATATTTATGATGTGTATTAGCACTACTTTTAAAAACTTTTGGGGGAGGGCAGGGGAAGGGGGAAGCAGATAATCTACAGATGATCCTACTCAGAAAACAAGGCAAATTTCCTGCAGTAAGGGAGTTTGAAGGGTGAATTTGGGGCACCACTAAGACACAGAGATTAAACCCAGTCCTACATTACTGAACCACTTAGCACTGTCCAGTGAGAGGTCCACATGCCTAATTCTTATAGTCATTGCTACAGAACTCAGCCTTAGTGTCAGAAGGGAGGATCTCCTCACCACAATAGTAAATTTTAAATTTCAAATTTGATTTATTGTTTAGCCGTAGGCTGTAACTGTTAGGGTAGGGGGGTTTAGGAAGAGAGGGAGATGGTACCCTGCAACTCAATCGCACTCGTCTAGACCCGAAACCCGGGCCGGTGTGGGCAATCCCTTTTACGGATGAGAAGACACCCCTCAGGTTCATATAGGGCCCAAAACCTCTGCACGAGAGACGTGGCCTATGTCATCATAGGGGGGGGAACCAGCAAGGCCCTGAGGATTGCCCCCACCGTCCGTGGGGCTGTAAACACAGCACCTATCCCCACTATCGTCACACACACACCGATCACGTGTAGTAAAAGGGAATAGCGGGGAACACGTGCACAAGATCGTGGAGGGACTTGGGCAAGACTCACAAGAGGGTATGGGGGTTAGGGCGCCACCGAAATTCACACACACGTAGACAGATAGGGGGACACAGGGGCCCTGAGGGAATCGTGCTCCCAATTTCCCAACACACACCACCCACACCTCTGACCTCCCCTTCCTCCTTACCTCCTTCCCCGCACTCGCACTCACACGCACACTCCACGCACACACCAACACCCACGCTCCGTCTCCTTCTCCTTCTTCACAATACTTCTAAGTAGTTCAACGCTGGGGCCAGTCTCGCAGCAATGCTGTTCACCGGCAGCGTTTTGGTGAGACTGGCCCTCCTTAAATACCCTATGAAGGCCCCGCCCTCTGACGCAGCCTCTCTGAGCGTCTTCGCGCTGGTCCTGGCTCCGCCCCTCCTCTCTCAGCTGTGCCTGATCCCTGCAGGGTTTCCTTGGAGCTTGCTGCTTCTGCGCACTGCGGTGGCCTACTCTCCACGCTACCTGAGCGTGGCAGCGTTTCCCCCACCTCGTCCCTGCCGCTACATGGGGGCGTGGTTTCCTGTGGTTGCGGGGAACGCCGCGGCACCGCCGCCTGGCTTCTAAGGCGTCCCCGCACCCCTAGTCTCCGCCGTTTCGGGGCCCATCGCCGTGAGACCCTGACAGTAACAATGGATAAATAAATAAATAAAAATTAAAATAAATAAAAATTAAAAATTAAAGATACACATTGCAACAAAATAAAGTAGCGTATAAAAACCCAACACAGAAAACAAATTAAAAGAAAGGGGTAACCAAATGCCTTACCCTTCATGGGGCTTACAGGAACACACTTAGGCCCTCCTGTACACAAGCCCCCGTAGGATTCCCCATTTGAGGCTTTAAGTAAGAGCTAGCCAATAGCCTCCCCTAAGACCTTGTATCAATACAGCCAAAGTCCAAACCATGTGTTGAATTCAAAACTACATATACATACAATAGTATTAGTCTTCCAGGATGCTGCATCTATCAGTGCTACATGATTAAATGTCTCCTTGCATAGTAGAATTTAGCAAAACGTGTTCACACCAGTCCAAGGATATTCATAAGCTCTTCAGTAATTAGTAGTGGTTTCCATGAGGCCATAAGTGATCCGCTGCGGCTGCTGTAAAGCAGGCTTCAATCCCTGCTAGTATCACAGCCATCTCGAGTGGATAACTAATATGTATATAGGCATAGAGCATCCTGTCTTGGAACAGGGGACTGGACTAGATGATCCTCAAGATCCCTCTCAACCCTATGAGCTTTATGTGCTGCTGGAGGGGAAAGAACATTCGGTACGTGTGTATTAAGGCTATCGGCCCCTAGCCCTTTTTCTCCCTGGAGCTGGCCACAGCACGAGGGAGGACAAAAGCCACCACCTTTTGCATTTGCAGCCATAGCTAGCACAGCTAACCCACCATGCACGTGCCAGGCTGCAACCATTTTCAAGGACACATGGGGATCTGTGGGAAATTTTGGAAACTGTTGCATCAGAGCCTGGTTCTTCTCTAACACAAGTAGTATTTTCTATGCTGGCAGGACTGAGCGATGTCCATGGACGAAGATGTTCTTTACCCATAAGAAAACCTCTATGGGTGGTCTTCCCAACTATCATGGGCCTCATATTGTAAAGGCAGAGTCTGAGATCTAGACAATCCACTTCAGGAAGCTAACCAAGTTTATACTTCTGGCACAGAAGCATGTTTCCACACTGGACTGTGGAAAGTAGTTAGTAGAATCTTTGCTGTTACTTTCCCACCTGTCAAAAGGTGCTGTGTATGAACTATGAAGACAAGCCATCTTCCTCTCCCTTGTCCACGCACTTTACAGTAATGGCAACCTTGCTACTTATGTGCCAAACCACTCAAGATGACAAAATACAAAGCAAGCAATGCTAAAAAAAAACACTGGGGGGGGGAGGGGGAGCAAAGAATCTATCTGACCTCCGTGTATTTTGAATCCCTCAAGGGGCACAGAGCTAGCAACACTTCCAATGTGATTCAGCATGTCTTCTGAGATGCCAGTTGGAGGACAAGTCATGCTCTTTGGCTCTCCATCCACAGTAAAGAAACCTAAAGGAAAAAGCACTTTGAGTATTTTGAGTAAAACATCATAGATGTAATCCAGAACTCATTTGCATGCAGCTTCTGCATGATTTCCATGCGGTTTGTGCATGTGCCAATGTCCCCATAATGGGGTGCATGCGGGATGTACTCAGGTTGCACACGTATGCTCATCCGCAGGGTTTGGGATCAGCCCCATGAATGTAATAATATAAGTGACTGTAGACTTCCGATTATTGACAGAAAGTTTGAAGTATTTGCAATAAAAATGTAATATCATAACTAATTTTACAATTAGAAATGCTTCTATGTTAGTGCAGGACACTGCCAGTCTGGTTAGAGCCATTTCTACTCCATTAAAAATAAAGAATCAACTATTCTCAGGCCCCAAGTAAGATCTCACAGACATCTCTCTTATTTTACCATTTTACTCTCATTTGCTGGGAGTAAAATTCATCCTTAGGCAGAGTGCCTATGTGAGACCCACTTAAACCCTCAAAGGAGTAGGGCATGGGTTTTATCTATGGGGTGGCTTTCATGTGGAAGGGAATAAAGGAAGGGGATGTTAGAGATAAAGCATGATTTTGCTAGAAGACTGAAAGCTTTTACCCTCACAGTGTGTAAATACTGCTTTTGATGCAGCCATCTAATGCTCTTCCAGCAACTGTAGCTGCCAATCTGCTCTATAATCCACTGCCCTTCGTTTTGTTTGCCTATGAATACCAAACTCTTTTCTGCAATGAGTGATGAAGGGCTCAGCAAGGGCAGAAGAGATTTTATTCCAACGGTGGACAAAATATAGCACCAACACCACAGCGACACTTACAAAGATCCCTCTTACCTGGCCAAGGTGAGTCAAGCCAGTGCTTAATATGTAAAATTTTCTTATCCTTCGATCTAGCATAAGCTTCTTCACAGATCCGATCATATTTTGCAATTTCTTCCTGCAGAATGGGAAAGAAGCTCTCTTTAGGAAATATCAGTGATAAACACACACATCACACAGGTCAATTTACAGAAAGTACCTACTGTGTGATAGTGACTAAACTGCCTCAAAACCCAATAGACAAATTCCCCATCAACTCCACTGTAAATCCAAAGGAGTCAACCATAGCTCCTGCAGTGAAACTTGGCTCTCAGCACTATGCAAGGCAGGCAAATTCTTCAGAAGGCAGGCCTATAATAGAAGTACTAGGCAAGGCAGGCAAATTCTTCAGAAGACAGGCCAAGCACACTGGAAAAGCAGGTGGTACTGTAGATCATGAACAAATGGAAACCCGATCTCCTGCATACTAGTGTGCAATCATACCTAGGAAGATTAAGGTAATCAAATCATGCACTATACAGTATAATATTACTGCAACAGGGATCAGAAAGGAATTGTGCATATAACAGATGTAACTTCACTGTGTAACTGTCCAGGTACAGTATTTGGGGAACATGGTCAGATTCTGCTTCCTCTAGAAGCAGGGATAGGCCACAGTGTTCCTAAAGCCCTACACCAGGCTAAGTGATACATTGGCCAGTCTAGAATCCTATGGAATGAAAAGCTTGCACAATATTTCCCACTGCAACATTTAGTTTTGCCCTACTATCTTGCCTCTTAAGCATTATGTTCTCTCTGAAAACTATGAAGATTTAGCCAGCCTGATATTAGTGGCTAATATAACAAAATCAGTACCATTTAATATTCTTCCATTTTAGTTTTGGTTCTTACTTTTAGATCTTTTCAGTTTAGAACTCTGAGAACAACATTTTGAATCCAACTTGACGTACAAAAAGTAACTCTGTTGTCCTACTCCAAGCCCTAAGCAAACACTAACTTGTTTTATACAATTGGTGTTATTAAAGACGCTCCAATAAGAAGCTCCATGACTAGACATAATCCTAACCATGAACTTCCAAGTTCCTCAAAAGTAGGGCTTATCCCTGTTGTCCCGTCTGTCTCAGTGGTTTGCCATTTCCTATGGTCAATGAAGTATTAACAAAAGGCAATGTTAGCAACATTAATAAGCATGTGAACAAGGGAGACCTGTTAGATATAGTGCACCTGAATTTCCAGAAAGCATTTGATAAGGTCCCACCATAAAAGACTCTTGAGAAAATTAAAAAGACATGGGATAGGAAGTAGTGCCTTACTATGGATCAGTAACTGGTTAAAAGATAGGAAGCAAAAAGTAGGACTGAATGGTCAGTTTTCACAATGGAGAGATGTAAAAAGTGATGTGCCCCAAGGATCTGTACTGGGACCTGTGCTGTTTAATGTATTCATTAATGATCTGGAAAAGGGTGTTAAGAGTGAAGTGATCAAATCTGAAGATGACACCAGGTTATTCAAGGTAGTTAAAACATGAGCAGACTGAAGAACTGCAACAGGATCTTACGAGACTGGGTGCCTGGGCATCTAAACGGCAGATGAGATTTAAGGTGGACAAGTGCAAAGTGATGCACACAGAGAAAAATAATCCAGACTATGTGTACACAATGATGTGTATTAAACTAGGAGTTTACCACTAAGGAAAAGGATCTGGGAGCGATTGTGAACAATATACTGAAATCCTCAGCGCAGTGTGCAGCAGCAGTCAAAAAAGCAAACAGAACGTTAGGAGTTATTCGCAAAGGGATAGAGAATAAAACAGAGGATGTTTTAATGCCTCTATACAAATCAATGGTGTGACCGCACCTGGAATATTGTGTGCAGTTCTGGTTGCCCCATCTCAGAAAAGACATAGCTGAACTAGAAAAGGTACAGAGAAGGGCAACGAGAATGATAAAGAGAATGGAACGGCTTCTGTACAAAGAGAGGCTTGACAAGCTGGGTCTCTTCAGCTTAGAGAAGACAGAGGGGACATGATAGAGGTTTATAAAAGCTTGAGTGGTGTGGAATGAGTAGATAGGGAATGGTAATATTTATCCTCTCAAACAGTACTAAAACTAGGGGACACTATGAAACTAGCTGCTGGTGGATTAAAAACAAATAAAAGGAAGTACTTTTTCACTCAACACATAATTAACTTACGGAATTTGTTGCCAGAGGACAGTGTCAAAGCCATTAGTATAGCTGGGTTTTTAAAACTTATTTTAAAAATAAGTTCTTGGAGAGTAGGTCCATTAATGGCTATTAACCAAGTAGCTTACAGGATGAACTTCTTACTGTCAGGAGTTGGGAGTGAACAATGGGGAATGGATTGCCCATTGTGACTGTTGGTTCTTCTCCCACATGATCGAGATTGGCCACTGTCGGAGAACAGGATGCTGGGCTTGATGGACCATTGTTTGACTCAGTATAGCATTTCTTATGTTCTTAATAGCTCTACCTGTACTGAGATATTCAGTATCTAGATCAGCATTGCTTAAACTGATTGAGAACATGATTTTCCAGGTACTGTGTATATTATTATTATTACTTATTTATATAGTGTCATCAATTTGCCTGATGCTGCATAAGCATGATTAGAGACAACTCCCTGTCCTAAGAGCCTAACAACCTAGAATGGACAGGGGGTTGAGGGGAGGACATACGGCGAGAGACGGGGATACATTATGGACGTAAACAGACAGTAGCTCTGGCTCTGCTCTGCCCCACCCACGGGTGGCCCATCCATCTAAAGGCAGGTCGGCAGATGTGCAGGTGTAACAGAGACAGAGCAGACCACGCCACAATGTGGTGGCCCGCCTCCTTACTGGGACAGGCCACAGCCATGCTTGTGATGCTATGGAACATCCTGGAGCACTACCAGAAGAGCGGGTTGCCAAGTCTCGGGACAGTGGCCCATGGCAGAGCTGCAGTCTGTCTGCTCAGCAGACAGCCAATGTAGCTCCACTCTCAGCTGCCAGTTGTCCCAGACAACACCACAGTCGCAGGCATCAACCTAGAGTGTTGGACAATCCACCCGCAACTCTATGATGTGGGGAAGGGAGCACCGGACGAGCAGATGGTGGGCTGCGGAAGCCACCAGGTCTGTGTAAACCCAACCCAGGCAGGGCTGTACATGGGCAGACACCCTTGGAGCTGCTCCAGGGGTGATCAGTCCAAGGTCTGTCTAAAAACGCCCAATGAAATTGAAGGTGCATGCGCTTAGTTACAAGGGGAGGATAAAATGACTGAAGGACAGTTTGGTAAAAGGAGAAGCATAAACGAATGATCTATGGAGAGGAAGAGCTAGGAAAAGCCTGACAAGAGAGAGAGGATTGAAGGAGGGATCTGAAGCAATAGCGGGAGCAGTACATATTTCTTTGGGGAAGGAGTTCCAGGCATGGGGGCAAAGACAATTTAAAGAGCAGGAGCTTCTGGGGCAAGTGGGGAGTGGTAGAGGAGGAGTGAAGATCTTGGGTGGGAACATAGTGGGAAATGAGGGCAGAAAGATAGGTAGGAAGAAGGCTATGAAGGGCTTGAAAGCGAGGACAAGAAGTTTGTGCTGGATGTGAAGGGACAGAGGGAGCCAACGGAGGGTGGAGAGGACTACTGAAAGGAAGTCTCATTGCTGTCCCGGTGCTTGGCCGCTGTGGGGAATTGGATGAGGTTGAGCCGAATGAAACTCAATCTTGATAAGACAGAGATGATGTTAGTGGGCGGGACTGGTGATCTGGGTGAAGAGGTCTGCCTTGTTATCAGGGGTGTCTGTCATTCTTTGGCTTCACCTGTGCGGAGGCTGAGGGTGTTCCTGGATCTGCAGCTACACCTGGATTTCCAAGCGTTGACTGTGGCCAGGACACCTACTGCCAATTACATCTGGTGAAGAGCTCCGCCCATGTGTCTCGGACTCTGATCTCAACACTATCATCCATGCGTTCATCACCTTAAGGCTAGACAATTGCAATGTACTCTACGTGAAGCTGCCCTTGGTGACAGTACAGAAGCTGCAGCTAGTGCACAATGCGGTGGCCCGCCTCCTTACTGGGACAGGCCACAGGGAGCACATAACACTTGTGCTCCGAGCACTGCACTGGCTGCCTATTATCTTCTGGGCCAAATTCAAGGTGCTGGTGTTGACCTACAAAGCCTTTCAAGGCCTAGGCCCTGTTTATCTGAACAATTGCCTCGCCCTCTGGGCGGTCCCTGTGGTCATCCGGGGCGGGTGGGCCTCCTGGAAGTCCCATGTTATCAGCAAGTTTGGACTGACAGGAGGGCGTTCTCAGCGGCTGCGCCATCGCTCTGGAATTCCCTCCCAGTGGAGGTTCGGCTCAGCCTGAATTTTCTCGCCTTCTGATGAAATTGTCAGACCTGGCTCTTCTGCCAGGTATTTGGTGGGGGAGGGGAGTAGGTTAGATGGGTTGGGGGGAGGGAACTTTTTTGTTTTTTATGCACTAGCCAGAGTTTTATAAGAATTTGTAGTGTTATTTATTTTGTTATATTGTTGTATTTTTATTGTGATTATTGTTTTACTATTTTATAACTTGTAAGTCACCCCAATTCGCTTTGCGAGAGGGGCAGAGTATAAATGGAAAAATAAATAAAGTATTAATATATTACCTACAGTAATATGAAGTGCAGCATTCCTATTTTTCTTGGTGTGACAACTGGCCCTAAGCAGTGACAGGATTAGGGCCTGGGTAAATCCTGGTGGGAATGCAGCCTTCCCAAGTAGCTGAGAATGACTGTCCCTTTAGGGGAGTTGGCTGCCTCCACACAGTACATGCCTCAGCTAGTTGCCTGCTATGACTGAAGAAAGAGTTCAGTAAGCTCGGAGCTGGCCAAGGTACTGATCCCAAGAACAGGTCTGCCCAAGAGCCCAGGAAGAGGCTTGGTCGAGTATTGTAGGACTGGAGCCCTAGAGGATGACTTGCTGTAGCACTGCAGGGAGAGATTTATGGACCTTGTGTGGATATCTGGGACGTCTACGGTCTGTAAATAAGCCAGCGCTTAGCGATGGAAAAAGCTTGAAATAGTATGGTTTATTCAAGTGGAAAGGGGGAAAGAGGGGAGGCCTATAGCCCAGAGTCACCATACCACACAACAGTAACTATGTATTAAGCTAATCTCACCAACACTCACTAAGCCTTGAGCGTTAGACATTAGGTAAAATTTTCAAAAAGCGTAAGTTTCATTTTCAAGAGCGACCCCAGGGACTGAGTCTAAACCTTGAAAGTTAGCCTCCCAAGGATTTTCAATAATCTCCGATCACTTGGATATTTTTAAGAATTTTATATACCAAGTTTTCATCTTTAAATTTTAACTGTCAAAATTATTTTAAGTTTGCACTTCTCTTTGCACACAAAAAACTTCTACTCTCTCCATAAAAAATAAAAAAGTCCAAGTCAAATGTACAAAAAACCTCAAAGAATTAAGGCAGCAGAGTAGTTAAGCAAACAGCAGGCGATAGCAGTGTTGCTTGTCTTTGCAAATAGCATCCCAAATGGTCCTTTACTCCACCGATACGCAATACCTCGAACTCCTGCAGTGTTACAGTCCCATCAGCAATCAGCTTGTCAGCATACTTCTTCAGCACCGGCACCTGCTTGTGAATCTGCTTGTACATCAAGGGCTGGGTGAACATGGGTTCATCCATTTCGTTGTGTCCTCGCCTTCGGTAACAAACCTACAGATTAAGTAAATAAAATAAATAAATAAATAAATATGGACTTCAGTCAACTGAATGCGGCATGCAGTTGAGCTATTAACTTTCATGGCTTCCTAGAAATCTGTGATGCTTAAAGCTTTAAAATTCCTGCTTACACAGAAGCTTAAAGATAACAACAGACATTGGGGGCAGGCTTTGGGCTTGTTGATACAGCACTCTTTTAGAATAGATAGTGCCACAAACCCACATTTTGAGCATGAAATCCTTGAGGATTCCTTGTTCTCTGTCACCTGATCCAAGGGACTGGCCATTGAAGTGAAGGGAAAAGCTGTGTGAATGCACTGCAACAGGGCAAGGCAAACACACAGGTTGAGGAACAAGAGGTGAGTTTGGAAAGGGGGAGGATGTTGTGTGAATGAGCACTCTCTCTCTTATCATGCATATGTAACACACAAAGCAAAATGGGGCCCTTGTATTAGGGCCTCTAGAGTGTACTGTAGTACTGATATACGGTGGGGAAAGCAGCTGAATATCACCATTCAAGCAATTAAAAAGCGAAAAAGACCACACAGACACTCAAGAACATCTCTGAAGTTACTCTAAAATACGAAGCAACTTACTAATATACATAGAGAAGAATCAAGAGTAAGCGAGTACTTACCAGATCTACAACCACATCTTTATTAAACGTGTTTCTCCACTCTGCAGCTACACTGCACACATACATTACTGCTTCAGGGTCATCAGCATTCACATGGAAAATGGGTGCATTGACCACACGAGCAACATCAGTCGGGTACGGAGACGAGCGGGCCATTCGTGGATCTGTGGTGAAGCCAATCTAAAAAGCCAAATGCTCCCATTAAAACAAAAGCAAAATATAGATGCTCTCTCATTTTAAGTATACAGCTTTAGTATGTTTAATACAGCTATTTATGTGAAAGTGTTCTAATGCTTTTCAGTTAGGACAGGGAAGTTTTTGCATGTCATAAGTCTCATTTT
Source organism: Sphenodon punctatus (assembly GCA_003113815.1). Classification (NCBI taxonomy): domain Eukaryota; kingdom Metazoa; phylum Chordata; class Lepidosauria; order Sphenodontia; family Sphenodontidae; genus Sphenodon; species Sphenodon punctatus. The sequence goes on along the minus strand of QEPC01006793.1, from coordinate 212,280 downwards.
ACTGAGCAGATGTAGCATTATTTTTTTTTTAAATTATATTTTTATTGAATGTTGTTCGCCGCCCTGGGCTGCCCTGAGGGCAGGAGGGGCGGGATATAATTTTTAAATAAATAAATAAAATACATATATTATTATTATTATTATTATTATTTAAATAAAAATAAAAACAACAACACTTATTTAGTTCCCTTGAAGGGCATGACTCCAACATTCAGTAATTGCCAGATATCTAGAACATCTACAGAACAAGCCAGCCAGAGAAAAAAGGATGGCACACATCATCCACCATTAGAAAAACAGAAAGGATCATGCTGAAAGCTGTTAATTGGACACAAACTACTTAGGAAATTCTCTGCTTTTCACCTGATTGTTAACCACAACATGGACAGTGCCATTTGTGGTATAAGATGGAAGGTCACTAAGATGAAAGGTTTCATAAACCACCCCTTGTCCTGCAAAGGCAGCATCTCCATGTAACAATATGGACATAACCTAAGGTAAGAAGAGTAAAAGAAAATAAATACAGCATTAGACATGAAGAAATGTTTGTCCAGTCTGAGTGTACTTTCTTCCTAGCACAATTAAAGCTATAACCTGTCTGATGCTTTCAGCTCAGGAAATCATTGAATAAATCTAACAATCAGAGATTAGGAAACTGGCACCTCGAGATTCTGTGCTAATTTAAAATTACTAGTACAAGTTCCAAAGGTGGCAAATCCATTTTATAAATTAAATGCTGCCTTAATGGTTCTGTCTCTTACTTCCTCGCACCCACATCTCATCAGCTGAATTGCAGCTGTTCCTTAGAATCTCAGCAGCCAAGACCACTGAGCACCAGCTAGCCAGCCAATTGCAAAGCAGGAGCGGTGCGTGTGTATCCCACAGCCACATGAAGATTTTGGTAGGTAGCTCTTGGGGTTGGGAACTTCGGCGACCCCTGATCTATTTAAACACACACACAGAGCAAAAGCTATCATCCTAGCATCCATGCAGTGTTACCTTCTTTCCTTCAGTATCCCCTCGGTAAAACTGCTCAGCTTTGGTCTTCCCCTGTACAACAGGGTCCACTGCTTCTAAATGAGATGGGTTAGCCACAAGTGACAAAGTGATTTTCTTATTTGTTGCTCGGTTGATCCTCTCATGATACATTCCCAGATGATATTTTACATCCCCAGATCCCTAGGACACAAGAGACAGTCAAGATTCACATATGCACACACAAAGTCATACAAACAAACTTCCAGTCCAATGTGTTTAAAGTGTCCACCTTATTATGCAACGTGAACCCGTATAGCTAGTTATGTACATGCCCGTACTGTCATTTTATTGAAATTGATTTTTCAATTGCACAAATTTTCATATTTGCTTCTGTTGTTCTTATCATCTCAAACGTCAGCATGCACAACCTATTCAGCATTAAGTGAGCACTGACAGTGTTCTCAACTCTACAAAACAGATGAAAGCCCCAAATTACACAAAAATCCTGTGTGTTAACTCTTCACCCTATGCTGTTAAATCGCACTGACTTTCATTATGATTTCAGTCTAAGGCCACAATCCTCAAACTGCTTTCTCTGAAGATGTTCCACTAAAATCAACAGTGCTGTTCCAGGATAAGTGGTTTGAAGATTGTGAATTAAGTACTCAGGTTACTCTGAAAATGGGAAATTGGGGGAGTCTTACTCTTAGCACGTAGAAGTCTTTTCCACATTTGAAAAATGGGCTGCAGTGCAGTGTTTTGTAAAGAACAAAGCTGTCATTGTGAACTTAGTTGATTCCAATTACTTCTACTAGAAAAAACTATGACCCATTAAAAGTGTTTTAACAACTGTGTATATTATGCAGACAAAAAGTAGAGAAAGGGTGTCAAGAATAATTTAACAAATTATATATACGCCATAATATATCTTACCTCATCAGCTGCTTCAAGTTTTGGATCAAACTGGCAAAAGATCTGCTCCAATTCTTTCCGGATAACATTGGCCAATACATTCAACCTACCTCTTTTGAGGGGAAGGGAATAAAATTAGGTGTTTTAAAGAAGTCAGAAAGTTGGTCAAACAAATTTTGTTGAACATGAGCACAGAGTGTGGGTTATAATTTTGGAGGAGGAAAGATTTTTTCAGCACACCCCCCCCCCAAAAAAAATGATACAAAAGGGAGTAGCTAGTGTATTTCTGGCAGCACTGCCAGGGTGCCAGGGTGTTTAATGATATGCTGTGGATTTTCTTAGTTGTGTGGTTCTCTGTCCCTACTGTCACAGACCATCAATACAGGAGATTCTCCTAGCCACCTCTGAAAACTCTTTGGACTTCTTCTCTCATCCTCTACAAGAATTTCTCCTCTTCAACGAGGGCAGAAACAAAATACGTCATTTTATATTTGCAAATATCATTTGTATGTTCAGGTAAGCTCTCGGACAGGGACCACATCTATCTTATTCTTTGTAAAGTGCCAGGTACATCGCTGGTGCTATATAAATGCTTATAATAATAATAAACAAACAATAGTTATACCTTTATTAAATTTGGATACTGCGTTATCCATTTCTTCATTTACGGATTTCAATTACTTTGGTTTTCAGTATTTTGCAACAGTATTGTTGTGCAACAGTGATAAATAGAACCATCAAAGTGAATCAAGTGCCAAAACTGAGTAACTAAAATACCCAAGACAAAATAATCAAGACAAATATCTGAATCCAAAACCAAGGAAGACATGAATGGAGCTTTGTATCTACTTTGGATTTGAAGTGGCCAAATTTGTTAAATCTAGTATTTGCTTTGAGTATTCATTTCATCTCTACTTTCAACAAAATCCTGTGGTATTACAGCTACTTTTAACTCGAAAGATTTGGGTGTTTGTTTTTTAGAGCTGCCCATTGTGTCTTACATTAATTATACACATACAAACACATACCTGTTCTTGAACAGAATATTTGCTTCGCCTATTTAAATTATTTCTTCCCCTTCCTATGCAAGATCTTTCCCCACTGTAGCCTTTCCTCCAATTTTTCACACTGCTTTTCAGAGTGAAAAAACAGGTACTTCCTACTTGTCCAGTCTCCTCAGTTCTATCCTCTTTGCACAAGGAATAAGCACTAGACCTGCTAGAGTTGCTTTCTGGTTTAGCCCAGGTCCTTTACTCCTCTCCAGTTGTGAAAGCTTTAGGCCACAGTCCACCACAATTACTCTGGACTAGTATCCCATAAGGATGGCTCAAAAGACTGCTCCCTTGGAAGTCTGTGCTACTGTTACTCTAAGTAGGGCTTCAGTAGGGCTTCTTCATCAACCTCTCAAATTCCATTAGACATCCAGTTTCTTAACAAAGAGCCGCAGTCTAAAATCAGCATTTAATACACTGTGCAAATAAGTCTATTATTCAACTGTCTTGTCTTTACTTTTCAGATGAGCAGTTACCTGTGAGGCATTCCCATTATAACGTACTCAATTCCCATTTCACTCGATTTGTCAATGATGGTTTTAAGAGCAGGAATCATTACTTCGCACCCTTCCAAACCAAAGCGCTTCTCTGAAGACCACTTGCGAGCAAGGAAATCTTCAAATCTGTCCAAAAGAAAAGAGAGAGACAGATATTGTAGCACTAAGGAACTACTACAGTTGATATTTCTTTAAAGCAAACAATGGTCTTTTAGAAGACTAAAGCACAATAGGTGCAGCCACACAAGACTTTGTGGGAAGGCTACCAATGCCTTGGGTAGCCTTAACCCATGAGATGCAGTGCACTGTGTGGCTGGCAGCCACCACATGTTCCCCACACAGGGTGAGGCAAGCAGCTGGCTGCTACGCAATGCGTCCTCAGAAAAAGTCCAAGGATGTGTCACGTAACAGCCTTACCCAAATGGGTAAAGCTGCCCAAGGCAGGGCAACTCGTGTGGTTAGTTGCATGTGCCCCATCGTGGGGCGAGCTCCATGGCGGGGCTTTGAGTGGCAGGCGCTGTCGCCCACCGCTTGCTGCCACATCATGGTCAGGGGCAGGATCTTGCTTGGCCCGAGAGAAGTTGGGGGAGGGTCGGGTGCCTGCTCTTCTGGCCAGTGCAGGGATTGAGTCCCAGCAGCTTGTGTGGCTACACCCACTTCAGAGCTTATTGATCAGCCTCAGATTTTTTTATTTATTTATTTTTAAAAAGGAAAGAATTCTCTCTACCACCTCTAACTATGGGAATTCTCACTAAAGTTTTGTTAGGTGGCAATTCAGATTGTTCAAGAAACCATAATGGAACCATTAGTGGATACTAGACATTCCCAGTCTTTCTTCAGATCAAGCATACCGATGGTTCAGCAATTTTTTGCAGCACACATACACCAGAGAGCCATGCACTTAAAGCTGAATGTAACACTGGAAACTCTTTTTGTATGCAACGAAATGAAAAATAAAATAAATTGTAATCAGGCTATTATTAGAATTCTGGTTAATTATTTTCACCATTTTATTGTGATACTTTAGTCTTATGAACAGCATTTTCAGTGCAAACTTGACAACCCACTGAGGCATTGGCTGGGAACCACTGATGTAAACTGCAAGACCAAGTGAGGTGTGCACATTATTATTTACACAAGTGAGACTTGCCATGCTTTGTGCTCCTTGAACTACACATAGCTAAAGCCATCAAGCATTGAAGATGACATCCATAAAGCAATCATCAGACTGGGACACACTACTAATACTAGAATGCCGTAATGCTGCAGCAGCAGCAGGTGGACACAGCAAGCTGCCCCTGTCCTCAGTTTCAGTGATGTCCCCAACCTACAGGGGAAGAGGATAGGGCTGAAAGACCAAGGCAAAGTGTGGGTGCATGGAGCCTAAGTTAAGCAAGCACAATACGTGAGACTGTGCAGTCTTTACTGCTTACATGGTGCATGAGTTAAGACGGAAGCTTTAACTTGCAATTTCCATGCTTTTTGGAGCTTACATTTGTTAATCTTTGCCTGTACTACTCTGTTAGACCAAGGTCTTTTTTATGCAAGACGGGCCCACTCATATCCGGTGCGTGGGCATGAGTGGGTGCCACGCCTGTGTAAATCCTACGGCAGATAGCCATGCATGCATGCACGCTCCCAAGAAACACGCATGCGCTCCCACCCATCACCCACTCACGGAGCAACTGCCCAAAACAGCGACTGCTCCGTCAGTGGGGATTTTTTTTTGGGGGGGGGGGGGAAATCGGTATGCGCACGTGTGCACTGGACCCCCCTGCACCGCCCACACTGCCACGTGCACACCAATCCCCCCCCCTGCACCCACAACCCATATTAAAAAGGCCTCAGTTTTTTGGTCTAAAAATTCTAATGAACTTAAAATCAGACATCAATTGAAAAATCTCATCCTTCATGCAAAAATTCCATCCAACATCATTGATCAGATTTTGGTTAGATAGTCCCCCTTGCTCCCCACCTACACAAAATTCCAGCCTACCACAACAGAAAAGCCTTCTGCACAGAGAAAGTGGAACCTTGGAAAAGAAGATCCAAGAGGAGACAGCAAGAAATTCCTTTTATTTTTTTAAAATAAGTGACACTTTGGAAACAGCAGCATTAAACTATCAGAAACAAGCAGTTCAAGGGGGACATCTTGGAAACTTTATTCAGTGGCAAAGCTTCTCAGACTAAGTGAGGCAGCAGCTAGTAATCGGCCAGGAGCCACTATATTGGAATCTTTGCCTCAGGAATCAGTAACCAGAGACATAAAAATGTGTCCTTTGCTGACAGATTTAAAGTTCTTTCTTCCTTTAATGAATTTGGGCCAGGAGCACTGCACAAAATGAAAATGGCTTTTAACAGATGCTGCAAGGGACATTTATAAAAATCTAACAATTCTGTACACAAAAGAAGAAAAAAAAAAACCGACATGAAAATAACCTCAGGAGCTACATCACCAAGTAATGAAAAGTTCCCATACATCACAATGTCCATTAATGCTTATCTTATTCCCAGAGTATACCGGTCTTCGATCTAAATCTGAAAGCCGTAAATGAAACTAAAGTATTTCCTGTAATCTCACCAAACACCTATGTAGAGGGTGATCCCTAGAACTAGGGCCTAGATCTACATATGATGTAAACTGACAATTCTGTTCACTTCAATTTTTACCAGCTAAGGATCCGCATGCACACAGACAGCAAAACCAATGCACATTTAGTCAGTGATTTCCTTACCTTTGTTGCTTGTTGAAGTGAACCTAGTGACAGTTTGTAACTTTTAAGCAACTCTATAGCTTCCAGAGGCATGTTGTCTTTGACTGTAGTGTTTCCAACATTTGAAAATGACATCGAGCAGGTCTAGGGTTGCCACCGATGTATATTTTTCCAGGCCACTCATGAAACATACATGTTGCAGGGACTGCATTGGTGCCATAGGTGCCAATGCAGGCCCTGCAACATGTATGTTTCATGAGTGGCCTGGAAAAATATACATAGGTGGCAACCGTAAGCAGGTCAGTGAAATGGTCATCATGGTTTCATTTTGATTTTCAATATTATTGGATAATGTCTATTTTATTAGCATGTTATCTACATAGTAAAGAGCAAGACGTCAGTCAGTCAGCCACCCACTGTCTATGGAAAAAGAAATCTGTGGGATGGAGCTAGAGGCAGGTGGGAATTTGGCTATATAATTCAATACTACTTTTACTGGTAACTTCAGAAATAGCTGAGCATCCTATTATCTTTACCAAAAATAATCAGAAACCACCAGGAAAAGGTTGACAGTAGCTAGACAAAGCTGGTCAGTTGAGTCTGTCATAGATTAACACCAGTCTATCACATCAAAGACTTAATTAGAAACAGCTAAAGGTCTTTACTCAAGCTAACTTGCTTCCTGTCTTCAAATATCACATGTGGGAACTTTGGAAATGCAGGGGGAACAACCAAACAAAAACACCTTCTTTGGCTCAAATGGAATACATTATAACTACAGTAACTCCATGGGAGCAGGGAAAAAGTTCATCATATCAGGGTGTTCAACATAACAGCACTGCTGCTGTGCAGGATGGGGCGGTATAGAAATCCAATAAATGAAATGAATGAATGACTTGACTAGTCAATTTCTTGCATCAGAATAATGAAGAATTTTAACATCAATTTACTTTGTTTTAAATGAAGGTACATTACATTGATCAACATTTAAATAGTTTGTTTAAAACCAAATAGTAACGAAATGCAAAAAAAAAAAAAAAGACATGAACTAGCACACGGAACATAGTACTGTCATTGCATAGCCTCTCTCTAAGCCCAACGTAGATTGCTTCGTTTTTGTGCTTTTCACAATGCAGGCTGTTTCACTGCAAAAAGTGCCGACTAAACACCTGGCAGATTTAGGCGGGCTTGGTGTAATCAGAGTCAATCCTGTCAGTATTTATTCTAGTGAAAGAAATGGTTCTTGAAGTTGGAATTGTTATAAACGGGATTTGTTATAGTGAAGTTTAGCTGTATGTGTGTCCCAATTGGATTCTATGCAAAAACTATTTATTTGACCAGGTGTTTGAGAGGAAGGGATAGGCCCTGGGATGTTAGCCCTTTTTACACAGGCAGTGGGGGTGGGGGGATGGGTGTGCTGACATTGTGGGTGGAGGTGGGTGGGTGTCCTTTCCCACAGACACCCCCCCATCTCCACCCACGAAGCCTCCTCAGTTTTTTTTATGGCTCCATGGGTGGACATGGGTGGGTGTCGGGAGCGCGCACGCACCTCCACCTGTGGTGTTCACAAGGGCAACCACCAGTAGAACACACCCACCTGCCGCCACGTCATTTCCACGGACGTGGTTCCCCACTGGTGGAACACCCTCCCGCACACCCGGGGGGGTCCATGTAAAAATGGCCATTGTTTTAAATGGGAATGTTTATATTTTTAATACAATTTTGGCTTTAAAATTGGTTTTATCTATTTATGTGTTTGTTTACATTTTGTTATCTGCCCTGAGCCTTTAGGGGAGGGCAGGATATAAAACAGAAATAAATAAATAAATAAATAAATGATTAAAATTAAGCTTCCCCCCCTTTCACATTCTTTTTTAAAAAAAAAACAAAAGTTACTTTAAATAAATATTCTCCCTACTGAATTGAGACCCTAGTAGTTACAATCTAGTGTATGTGACCAAGAGAGTAGAAATATTCTATAAAAGGAATGGACATGAATTCTAACACTTCAGTACCGCTAGCTAGTATGCAGACATGCAAGGATCTGCTGATATGGTCAACTGGTACTGTCTGGACTACGAGCAAATTATCAGCACAAATTGACATGGTGCTCGATCTTAAGTTTTCCTTTTAGAAACAGCTGCATGTTTTAAAAAATTTAATGGGACAATGCCCCTTTAACTATAAAGTTGGAATCACCATTATTTTATAGCAGGGTTTGCACAGTGATAGATTACCTTCAGAATGAACTGGGTCCACAGCAGGCTGGACTAATGATCCACCTAACTAGTGTACTCTGAATCTTGTATAGACAAAACAGTTTTTGGCAAGATGCATGTTTGGCTCTTTCTTGCAACTCTAAAATCGGTCCTTCACAACTAACAGACAGGGGAAGCCATGCAATTTCCACTAGAATTTCTTGCATAAGGAAGATAAATGAGGCAACTTCTTACTGACAGGCCGCTTAACAACCTGTCATTCAAATGCCATGTCCACCTGGCTATTAACATGTCTGCCTCAAATTCATTTCCCTTTTAATTAAACTGAAGGTTGGTCCTGGATAATGTATCACTGTCTCCCCAAATATCACTAAACAAAATGCACAGGATGGAAGCACTTTTAGTATGCTCTGTAACCATTCATTTTGTACAGCCACCTCCTTTTCTAAAGAAACATTTCTTTCAACTGTTCTGACCCCTAGTCTCTCTCTTTTTATTGCACTGCTCATAAATGGACAGACAGCACTGAAAACTGAAGCTCCATCCTACAGATAAACAAGGTACAGCCAAGAAGAAAACAACAGAAACATCCCTCTCATTCTATGGGTAGTTTGGCATGCAAGCTCCATAATCATCTCCCAGAGATGCCTAACATAGATCAAACCATGGAAATTGGTTTTTAGGTGTGAATCAATGATCGACAGGGAACTAAACAGGCTTACAACAGGTTTTAAAAGCATGTAACAAACTCAGTGGATCATATCACACATTCATAATACAGCTACACACAGAATAGCTCAGAGGAGGTGCATGCAACTGTTTTACACTAACTCCTACCCTGTCCCAGCACAAGTTACAGCCACGCTAAGCTTATGTTTGGCTGCTATGGCCCGTAGCAGCCTGTTCTAAGCAGCTGGCAATCTCCTCAATGCAGGAAATCCACTGGCCATGCCACCTAAACCAACCACAGGGAGAGGTCATCAGCTCTACAGCACCTTGGAGTTCCCATTATACAAAGGGAATCTTGAGGAGGCTGCTGAAATCAAATTCTCAGCAGTGTTACACCAAATGGTGTTACGTAGCTGGAGCACAGGGAAGCACCAAGTACCACAAAGAAATTGGTTAGGCTGGAAAAGCCCAGTGGAAGAACACAAAACCATTTCAGAAAACACAAAACCCTTCACTCTGCCATCCTATTAGAAACCAACACATATATCACTAGCCATGTCACTATAGCACTGAAAACACAAGACAACATGGCCTTTCCTCTGCCCTCCCCAAATAGTGTGAGGGAAAGAGAGGAGAGGAGAAATATACACAGACCCCAACATCCCTCACCCCAGTCTGCACCCAATGTACCTCATTGACCGCACCAGCCTGGCCAGCAATGTCCTTTTCTCCTCATTTGTGAATTTCATGACACCTGGAGTTTCAAACCTCTGCCGAATCCATTGGCATTGCTCCACGTCATTGATGAACATGAACTCCAGCCCAATGTGCTGACAGTACGTATTCTAGGAGATAAAACACAAGGCCCACACACTTAGCATACCAGAAGGAAAGGGCAACAAGGACAAATAATTTAAAATTAAAGGAAAATATTTATTTCCATTGTCACACACCATTTCCTCATGCCATGCTAAAATATACGTCACCACCCCACCACATTAGTCATTTCTATTTGAAATTTTGATAAAATACGGATATTTTATTTTTTAGCCAAGAAGAAAAAATCATCACTACAAAACCCAACATTTCAGACACTTTGTTAGTTGGAATCTGGAAGATACTGCCTGAGGAAAAGCAGCATTTTAAAAAAAGGTCAGGATAGGCCCTGGAATTACTTGGAATTACTTGGAAAGGTTGGACAAAACTCACAAAAGTTCCTATAGACATGTCTCCAACTTGTTGCTCTAGATGCACCAGTAAAGATTTCAAATTATGACCACAAATACTTATCCAGAACTTCTATGGTTTCTAAATTCAAGTGATACAGAAAGCAAAAGGAAAAATATTTCTGAATGTGAATCATTTAATTGCTATAAACTCTCAAACGTGCAAACAGAGCAGGAGGGGGTGGAAATAAGCACCTCCTCTGAATTGCGGTCCTCTAATAATTTATTCTGTAGTAGCTCCACTGACTTCAACAGGACAATTCTGGAGTAAGTGGTTTGTAGATTGCAGCTTTAGTCTTTTATAAAATCGTCAAAACACCCCATTGTGGAAGTAATATCTTGGCTTGCTGCAAAAGTGCATATATTTACAGTTCCTACCATTTATTTTAAAATGGAAGTTTTCACTGAACAGATTCATTAAAAATGCAAGAGGGAGATGATAAAATATCAAATGCTCAGATTACAAAAAACAGCAATGCCAGCACCAGACTATTAAGACCACAATGAACATGAGATGCACAAAAAGGTTTGGACCTGGGACACGCCTAAACAAAAACAAAAGTTAAGTTTTGCAGTATCCTGGATGCAAGTCTAACACACATTTTGCAAATTGGTGCAAACATGCAAATCTCCCTAATCTTGCAAAAAAGATCCTGCCTTGAAGAAACAAGATCTATAAATTACTGTTGTGCTGAAAGCACCACACCCTTCCTTGAGACAATGGGCAGATAACCCAGACTACTTCAGCGATTTCATTTGGGGACCACCATTTCTGCCATTGCCACACTGACCTCTAACCTCTTGATGATCTCCCGTAAAGACAGCATGGTCTCATTTCCTCCTACGAAAGTGGTCGTAGGCAACCGAAACACCTTGTCCAAGTCAGTCTCATGCAAGCCATAAAACTCTGAGGTATGCATCCGGACACAATGAGGTGGCAGGCGGTAAAAAGGAAATAAAAAACAAATCAAAAAATGTAATAAAGCAACAGTATAAGCAAAAACAACACAACTTAATTTCATTTCTAATATTGCATCCTTAGATAAAATAACACCTCTTCATCTTAGGGAAGTGGGAAAAGAGCACTTAAAACTATCTTGTACTGCCAAATTCTAAATGGGGAATACACATTTGCCTGTTTTGGCCTAGACATCTTCTCAAGCTATGTCATGGATACCAAACATAAATCTCACCTCTCAGATTGGCATCAACTGTGCAACCCGTGAAATTTTTCAACATAAGGGAGCACATCACAGAAAACCTTCGTCATGTGTGGTAATGCATTTTCACTGTGCTCTAAGTTCCCATTAGGTCAGGTTGTTTTTGAACTTGGAACAAAAAAAGCTTTCAAAACAATCCAGCTATGAACAGGAAAAAATAATCTCTCTGTACCCCTAGTTCTACCTTTCTTTTGTTTACAATCCTCACTTGTGTCATTTCTAATTTGCAAGTGTTTCTGCTCTTTTCTTGGTAGTGATTGGCACATTTGAGGGAGGGGCATCAAAATAGGTTTTGGGAATTCATTTCTATTCCTGCTAAGAACTCCCTTTTAAAGCTTTCCCTGCAGACTCCAGACTCCACATGACTCCACAAGGGGCTATGACCCACATGGGGCTGTGATATTTTATATAAATTTATTTATTTATTTCAGTTTTTAACCCTCCCTTCCCTATACAGCTCACGGCAGCTTATATCACATAAAACCAGCTTTTAAAAATTCCCATAACCCCCTCATCCAATCGCAAAAAACCCTTTCCCTAACACCCCCATCCAATCCCACCCAATCCTATCCCTGTCTTCCAAATGCCTGACCAAACAAAAACATCTTACATCTCTTCCAGGAAATGAGCAGGCTCAAACTTAAAATGGATCCCCAAGGAAAGGAAGTTCCATGTATGTAGGGCAGCCACCCAGAACGCCTCTCTGCGTGCCCTTGTTGTGAAAACTTCACGGGCAGATGGTACCTGCAAGAGGGCTCTCCCAGCTTTGCAAGTCAAAACCAGCACTTTGGATTGTGCTCGGAAAGCTACTGGCGACCAGTGCCGACTCTGAAGCACTGGTGTAACATGCTGCTAGCAACCTGCCCCCGACAGAAGACAGGCCGCCTCATTCTGCACCAATTGGAGCTTCTGAACAGTCATCAAGTGTAGCCTCACATAGAAAGCATTGCAGTAGTCTAGGCTTGAGGTTACAAAAAGGTATGGACAACGGTGGCCAAAACTGAATCTGATAAAAAAAGGTCGCAGCCTTCTCACCAGGTGAAGTTGGTAAAAGCGCTCCTGGCCACCTCCACATCCTAGCAATCCAGGCACAGCAATGGATCCAAGAACACCGCAAGGCTGCAAATCTGAGTGACCATAGGAGTTTGGACCCCATCAATAAACAACATGGGTTCCTATGTCCCCCAGGTCACAAAGCCAGCCAACCATCACCACCTCAGTCTTGTCTGAGTTCAACTTATTTTGTCTGTATACAGTCCTCAACAACAGCCAGGCAGTGGCTAAGCACTGAGACTGAAGGACCTGGGTCAGATGAAAAAGAGAGACAGAGTTGGGTGTCATCAGCATACTGAGAACACCTCACTGCACATCTCCCTACAGTCTCTCTCAGGGGCCTCAGATACACATTGAAGAGGAGCAGGGAGAAGACTGAACCTTGTAGGATCCCAGAAGGGAGCTCCCTACGGGATGATGTGCCACCACCCATCACCACCCTCTGGGTTTTCCCAGACAGGTATGAGTGGAACCACTCCTGAGCAGTCCCACAAACCCTTGTCAGGTCCTGCAGCCATGTCAACAACACCCCACAATCAACTATTTCAAAGGCCGCTGAAAGATCTAACAAAAACAGGCTACGTTTACACCTGCCGATTTCCAAGTGGAAATCGTCACCAAAGGCCACAACAACAGTCTTGGTGCCATGCCCAGGATAAAATCCTGACTGACATGGGTCCAGGCATCCAAAAACATCAAGATGCACCTGAAACTGCAAGGTGACCACCCATTCAATAATCTTTCCTAAAAAGGAAGGGGGTTTTTGAACATTTTCGTTCCTGTCTTCAGTCACAAGATTGTTTTTAAGTCCCAAATGAGGTCTCATAGATGAAAAATTTGGGAACCATCAATATAGACCATGGGTAGGCAAAATTTCCTAATCCCAAGAGCCACATCCACTTACCACAAGGGGACCAAAGAGCCACATGTGGCTCTGAAGTCAGAGTTTGCCCGTTTCTGATATAGACCTTTAATTGTTTTCCTGGGAATACAAAATATTCTTCTCATAGCTTCTTCCTCCACCCACAAAGCATGCATACAGGCTAGGGAATCCCAATACTACAATGGTAGCCAAACCTTTAACCTGAAATGTTTTGCCATTCTGAGAAATATGGTATGCATGCAACAGACAAGTGTAGCTACACTGATCACAGAACATATTCATGAATCTTTACTTCTTAAAAAACCCTGCAGGATCTGCAAGTCTTGAACCAGTATCCATGAGGTTGTAGTAACTGGTCTAGTAACACCACTGCTTTGAATTCATCAATGGCCTGATTATTCAGAGAAGGAATGAGGAACCTCCTGCCCATGGTCCAAATCCAGCCGACAGGTGGTTTCTATTTGGCCTCTTTTCAATTCCTGGATCTGGCCCATAGGCTTGGACTATGAGCCAGATTCAGCCCCAAAGAGTGAGCTCAGCGAGTGGGAGGGGAGATGAGATGGAGCCAAGATCCATGAACTGGACCCTGCCATTTCTTCTCTCATCCTGAGCACACCCTTTAATCACCCCCCACTCCTAACTCCTATCTAGCCAGGTGAGCATGTACTAAATTTCAAAGTGGTCTTAGGGATGAAAAAGGTTCCACCATCCCTGGTTTACAGGCCCTCTCTTCAGTTGCCCACTCCACACTTTCAGCTCACCCAATTGGCCAACTTCCACTTAAGACTATCCAACAGGAGGAAGTTGGGTGCAACAATTCCAAGGCCGCTTTATTGGAGTCTGTATCTGCCCTGATTCCCTGCTTGCTCTCTGGCCCCACTTCCTGCCTGCCTGTTCCTTAGCCTCACACCTCCAGCCTAGGGCTGAAACTAGTTCTTGCCCTGGTTGAGAATCTAGACAAGAATGGCCTTCTTGTCAAGATTCTCAAGGTCAAGAATCTCATGAGAATTGGCATTCTAACTGCCGTTCTCAATGAGATTTTCAAAGACCTCCAACACCCACCCAACCCTTCTGCACATGTGCAAAATGGCCACTGGGGGGCATGCATGCACAGAAAGGTCGGAGTGGCAATCTTGTGCATGCACTGAGTGTTTTGGAAGACTTTCAAGAATCAGAACGCGCAAGAACTCACCGGGGTTTATGAGAATCTTGCACATTCTCATGAGAACACACAGCATTCTCGTTTCACTACTACTTCTGCCTCCTATCCATGCTTCAGTCCTTCTCCGATCCATGTCCTACGTTCCTTAGACTGACTGCCCAGCTCTGACCTCCTGACTTGTTTCTCCAGGCTACTTCTGGATTGTCCCTTCAGCTTGTCTTTCCAGGCTGTCCCTCTACCTTTCCTGATTCTGCATCCTGGCTTATACTTCCAGCTTGGCTGCTTGGATTGAGACTGTGGTCCTGATCCTGACTCTCTGTGCCTTATGATCTGGCCATATTGTCTCAAAATGCTTATTAAAAAAATCATTGACTGACAGCCTGGAAAATGCCTTGATGGGAGAGTAAAGCATCTACGCTCAACCTCTAGGAAAGGACAAAAGCAGGCATCAATAGTCAAATCATAACGGAACTAAGGGAGTAGGATTGGACTTCAGTGTACCATTAGCCTACTATCACTTTTACCAAGCAACCCTGTCAACTTGTTGCTACGGTTATTACTACACTGTACTCTTTGCATTCAAAGTAAAAATAATAACTGCAAAACATTGCACTCTGAAGTCTAAATTTAGATTGTGAACACACAGAATATTCTCTATCTTAAATCATTGAAAGGAAATATTGCTTTCTTCCTATGTGTTATACCAGTTTTAGAAGGCTTTTTCTGAGGAGCTAGTGAATTAGGTCTGTTTTGTAAAGTATTTTAAAAGCAGCTCTTATTTTGGAGTCTGTGCCACTCGGGCATGGAGAACGCAGCAAGACCAGATTTACATTTATTTTTTTCTCTTGCTAGCTCGCTCTCAGCCTTCATAGGGTCCTTCACGCACTGTCATGCAAATAATGGGACATGTAATAAAAGTGATTTGGGCACAAACAGAACAGCTGTGCTCAGTACTTCAGTGATGCATATGTTCTGGGGCATTACTTCAGGTTTAAAGGGATAGGAGATCCTTGAACTTAGTTCTTCTGGTGTCATTTTGGAAATGAGTGCTTTGCAGAATGGCAACTAGCTTCATTTCAAACACAGATGTAAAAGATTTAGATATCCAGATACTTCAGAGACCTTTCATAAGTTACCTACTTGGTCCACCACAAACTACTGAACATGATTAACAAAGAGTCCCATCATCCACATTACGGCTTCTTTCCCTTTCTGGCTGCACCATCGTAGGAGTTGGAAAGCACTCTCACGCCTCATGTCTCAGGCACAAACTCACATCAACCTCACTTAGCCATGCCATTCCTTCCTGCTTCAGACAGTCTCCTAACACAGGTCTGAGTTTACAGTCCTGGCACTACCTGAACCCAGGTGACAAGAGCCCCAACCTATCCTGCCTCTCTTTATAGGGGAGCCGTTCCATACCGCTTAGCATTTTTGTTGCCCTTCTCTGTAGCTTTTTTACTTCTACCATATCTTTTTTTAGAAAGGGTGACCAGAACTGCACATGATATTCAAGGTGCGGTTGCACCATAAATGTATATTTTTCAAAAAAAAAATCCCACGGCTTCAAAAAACGTTAGAGGTAGGACAATTTCTAAACCAAAAAACTTCTCTCTTAACCAACATTCCAAAACATACCTTTCCCCCTTACACTCAAAAAACCACCAAAATTAATTACAATTCCTATTCAAAAAACATTTAACAATATACATAACAAAAATTAAATGCCCAAAAGCATGGAAATTATTTCAAGATTTTCTATCCACCCACCAGTTAAGTGTATTATTATTATTATTAACAAACATTTATATAGCACCAGCAGTGTACCTGGCACTTTACAAAGTAATAAAACATACACGGTCCCTGCCCCTAGGGCTTACAATCTGAGAGACAGGAGCTGGGGGAGAGACTTAGGAAGGGGAACAGAGGGAGAGACAAGGGGTCTAACATTCATGAAGATGCGAGGTCTCAAGTGCACGTACTTGGCTTGGTTACGATGAGAATGACAGCAGGCAGGTCCATGTTGCAAGGATAAGGGTAAACCGATCGTAGGTATAGGAATAGTGGCTCAGCAGGATAAAGAGTCAGACAGAGCAGAGCGAAAGAGGTGAGTTTTAAGGAGAGATTTGAAGGTATGAAGGGAGGGGGCAAGGCGGATGTGGACAGGGAGGGAGTTCCAGGCATGGGGGGCAGCAAGTGAGAAGGGACGAAGGCGCTTAGGGGAGCAGGGAAGGCGTGGAAGGGTGAGAGAAGGGACAGAGGAGGAGCGAAGTGCACGGGCTGGAGTATGGAGGGCGATAAGTGCAGAGAGGTAGGGGGGAGCAAGGTTGTGAAGAGCTTTATAGGTGAAGACTAGGAGCTTGTGCAGGATTCGTTCAGGAAGGGGAAGCCAGTGAAGCGAAGAGAGGAGGGGCTGCACATGGTCGAAGCGACTGGCGAGGTAGATGACCCTGGCAGCAGAGTTTTGGACAGAGATGAGGGGAGAAAGGTGAGACCGGGGAAGGCCAGTGAGAAGGAGGTTACAGTAATCGAGGCGAGAGATGACCAGAGCATGAACAAGAGTTTTGGCAGACGAGACAGAGAGAAAAGGGCGAATCTTAGCAATGTTATGGAGGGAGAAGCGACAGGATTTAGCAACAGAGTCAATGTAGGGTTTAAAAGAAAGGGGTGAGTCAAAGATGAAGCCTAGGCTACGGGCTTGGGGGACAGGCAGGATGGTGACTCCATCAATAGTTATTGACAGTGAGGAAGGAGAGGAAGGATGAGGGGGGAAGATAAGGAGTTCAGTTTTAGCCATGTTGAGTTTGAGTTGACGTTGAGACATCCAGGTAGAGATGTCAGAGAGACAGTTGATGAGACGAGCTTGAACAGAGGGAGAGAGAGAGGGAGTAGAGAGATAGAGTTGAGTGTCATCAGCATAGAGGTGGTATTGGAAGCCATGGGAGGCAATGAGTTTGCCTAAGGATGAGGTATAGATCGAGAAGAGGAGAGGGCCAAGAACAGAGCCTTGAGGAACACCAACTGAGAGGGGGAAGGAGGAGGAGGCGGAGTTGGAGAGAGACACATTAAAGGAGCGGTCAGAGAGGTAGGAGGAGAACCAGTTATGGACAGAGCCACAAAAGCCAAGGGAGTGAAGGGAATCCAGCAAGAGTGAGTGGTCAACAGTATCGAAGGCAGCAGAGAGATCAAGGAGGACAAGAATGGAATAGAGACGTTTAGATTTAGCCACCAGAAGATCGTTGGTGATCTTAGCGAGAGCAGTTTCAGTAGAATGAAGGGGGCGGAAGCCAGATTGGAGGGGGTCAAGGGAGGAGTTGGAGGATAGGAAGTCAAGGCAGCGGGAGTAGACAACACGTTCAAGCAGCTTGGAAGCAAAAGGAAGGAGTGAGACAGGACGATAGCTAGAAGGGTCAGAGGGGTCAAGAGTGGACTTTTTGAGAATAGGAGAGACTGTGGCATGTTTGAAGGCAGAAGGGAAAGAGCCAGTAGAGAGGGAGAGGTTGATGATGTGCAGGAAGGAAGGGGCGACAGTGGGAGTAATGGAGGTGAGGAGGCGGGAAGGAATGGGATCAAGGGGGCAAGTGGAAGGGTTGGAGGAGGAGAGCAGAGAGGAGATTTCCTCAAGGGAGGCAGGGGAGAAGGAGGACATGAGAGAAGGAGGGGGAGGAGGGAGAGGGGTGGGAGGTGGGAAGAGAGGACATGAGAGAAGGAGGACATGAGAGAAGGAGAAGGAGGACATGAGAGAAGGAGGGGGAGGAGGGAGAGGAGTGTGAAGCGATGTCGAGTGCAAGTGTACAATACTTACACTTATATCCCTCACAAAGACTTGAGAGAAAAATGATTAAAATGAACAACCAGAGAAACCTCAAATAGATTTTCTTTTTTGCATGAAAAAGCAGGATAGAAATGGCTATCAAACGATGAAAACACTACCTTGCTACTTCAGTCTGAAAGCTCATCTGAAAATCAAATACTTCTTTTTGTAATTATTTTTAAAAGTATAAAGTCCTTCCACCATCATCAACCACAAAGACATCTGTTCACTGAAATGGCAGACTAGTAATTATTTTGGAAGAGGAGGTATGCCCTTACTATAAACACACACATGTTGGGAGAGATGATTTTTGTTCAATATAGTGAAGTATTCACTATAACCAAACATGAATGTATGGTATGAGGAAAGGAGGGAGTATCAGGTTTGTTATAGCCAGGGATCTGCCATAACACATGGTATTATAGCAAGGGTGCATTATACTGTACTAAGATTTTCAACAGACTGTTCCCTCTGGAGGTCCATTTAAGTCCAAACCTGAGCATCTTTGAGAGGCGGTGTAAGACTTTTCTTTTTAGTAAAGTATTTTGTGGGTGGGAAAAGGATATTGGTCACCTACCTTGGTGAATTCCTTTCTCCTCTGATCAGCAGACAGTCCTCCGGTTGGGTAGCTCCTCCTTGACCGGCAGGAGGCAGAAGATACAAATTTCTTCCAGTGCGCATGCGCCTCCTGCGCTACCCTCTCCTCTTCAGATAGTTCCAAAGTGGAGGACCGGCGGCCTTGTGTTGACCACCGATAATCAAAAAACAATTATTTTTTTTTTATTTTTTTTTTGTAGGAAGTCAGACTAACCCTAGGTAACGGAAACTTGCTAACTCTCCTTATAACTTGTGAGGGCAATTTTCCCCCCCCAAGAAGTAAAAAACTAACCTGCGAGGGGTATTTCCCCCAAATACTAGAAGATTCTTACCATTTTGCAGTTCCTAATCCTTCCCTTCTTTTCCCAAGTCTCTGGGTGGGTCCGGATGACTGTCTGCTGATCAGAGGAGAAAATTCACCAAGGTAGGTGACCAATATCCTTTTCTCCCTCTGAGGCAGACAGTCCTCCGGTTAGGATATACCCAAGCTCCTTACTTACTGGGAGGGGAAGAGACTGACTCAGGAGCCTTTAGGACTGCCTGGAGAACTCTCCTCCCAAATGCCGCATCCACGGATTGGAAAGTGTCAACTTTATAGTGTTTTACAAAAGTGTGGACTGACGTCCAAGTGGCTGCTCTACAGATCTCCTCATACGAAGCTCTCTCTTTGAAGGCGTATGAGGTAGCCGCTCCCTGCACAGAATGAGGCCAAATTTGAAGGGGAGGGATTTTCCCTTTTGCTTTGTAAGCCTCGATGATAGCCTGCTTAACCCACTTGGAAATTAAAGTTTTGGAGGCTTTTTCCCCTTTTATGGCTGGCCTGATGTTAACGAACAGGGCTCGAGTCTTACAAAACCCTTTGGTCCTTTGCAGGTAGATTTTGAGAGCCCTACGCACATCTTGAGTGTGCCACACTTTCTCCTTCGGATGAACGGGGTTGGGGCAGAAGAATGGTAGACAGATCTCCTGTGACCTGTGGAAGATAGAGTTAAACTTAGGAACAAATGCCGCGTCCAGTCTGAGGGTGACAGAATGTTTTTGGAAAATGCAAAAATTTCTTTCTATGGATAGAGCTCCTTATTCTGACATCCTTCTGGCCGAGGTTACCGCTATAAGGCAGGCTACCTTCAATGATAGCATGTACAGTGTACTACCTGTGGTAGTGGCTCAAAAGGGGGTTTGGTGAGAGCCTCAATTACCAAGTTGAGGTCCCAGGAGGGAGATCTATGCACCACTGGGGGAGAAAGATGTCTGGCTGCTTTTAAGAACTGTCTAACATGTCTGTGAATAGAAAAATCCCTAGATGTTAGAGAGGATAAGACAGAGTTTAAGGCGGAAACCTGTCTGGCCAGTGTATTATATTTTAGTCCTTTGTCCAGCCCCGCTTGCAGAAAGTCCAGGATGTTTGCAATAGAGGGACTACATAGATCCAGGCCCTTGTCTAAGGCCCATGTAGCGAATACCCTCCAGGTGGCTCTATATGACCTCCTAGTATGCGGTCTTCTGGCTGCTAATAAGGTTTTTTGTACAGCCCCAGAATAGCCCTTACTTTGGAGGATTAAGCTTTCAATTTCCAGGCTGTCAATTTTTGATCCCCCCGGGTTCTCGTGGAGGAAAGGCCCCTGTGACAGTAAGTCTCCCCTCTCAGGAAGCCTGAATGGTTCTTCTATGCTTAGTTCCCTTAGATTGGAGAACCAAGGCCTTCTGGGTCACCACGGGGTTATTAGAATTGCTAGTGCCTTGTCTCGTTTGATTTTTGCCACTGTTTGCGACAGCAAGGGATATGGAGGGAAGGCATATAGAAGCCCCCTGGGCCATTTCTGGTTCAGAGCATCCAGAGCCATGGCTCTCTGTTCCAGTGAGGCTGCCATGAACATTGGCACTTGGGCATTGTCCTTTGAGGCAAATAGGTCCATAATCGGCACCCCGAACCTCCTTGTGATGGTGAAGAAGACCTCTCTGTTTAGGGCCCACTCGTGGGGGTTCACCTGGTTCCTGCTGAGCCAGTCGGCCTGCGTGTTGTTCTCCCCTTTTATGTGTAAGGCCTTTAGGGAGGTCACCCAGGACTGAGCCCAGCTGAACAATATCGAGGCCTCCTTCTGAAGGGCCGGTGACCTCGATCCCCCCTGGTGGTTCACATAGGCTTTTGCAGCAATGTTGTCCGTATATATCAGGACATGGGCTCCTAGGATAAAGGGAGTCCACTGTTGCAGCGCCAGGCGTATCGCTCTGAGCTCCAGCAGGTTTATTGGCTTCTCCCTCTCCTCTGGAGACCAGGTCCCCTGGATGTATTTTCCCTCCATGTGAGCCCGACAGGCTGGCGTCTGATGTCACCAACCTCCAAGTGGGTTCTGTCAGCAGTACCCCTTTTTGAAAAACGACTGGGTCTAGCCACCAGCACATGGAGGACTTTATGTGGGTGGGCACTCGAACCCAAGGATTTGCCCCTTGCGTGAGCTCTCTTTGGAAAGGACGCAGCAGCCTCTGCAATGGTCTGAGGTTGAACCGCGCCCACTGGACCTGACGCTAGCATGACACCATCAGGCCCAGAAGTCTTGCCAGTTATTTTAGCCTTAGTTGATGAGCCGCTTGCAACAGGCGGATCATTGACCGGATCTTTTCTTGTCTCTGTTCTGGGACAAACACGGCGTCTAAGGAGGTATCTATGATTACCCCTAGGTGTAGTAACCTTCTCGTTGGTGTCAGCTGGCTCTTGGGCAGGTTTGTCACGAACCCATGAGCCCCCAGGTAAGTCATCACCCTGTTCACGTCCCTGCACGCCCTTTCCTGAGATGGCGACCCGATCAGTATGTCGTCCAGGTAGGGGAACACGTGGATCCCCTCCTTGCGCAGGTTCGCTATTAGGGTGATGAGCACCTTGGTAAAGGTTCTTGGGGCTGAGGAGAAGCCAAAGGGGAAAGCCCTGTACTGCCAATGGCAGTCGTTGAACATGAATCGGAGCTATTTTCTGTGTGGTGGAACAATGGGGATATGTAGGTAGGCTTCCTTCAGATCCAATGAAGTTAGCCAGTCCCCTTTTGAGAGACTGTGACAGATGGAAGAGATCAATTCCATCTTGAATTTTTGGCTCCTTATCCATTTGTTTAACAACTTTAGGTCTAGGACCGCCCTCCATTTGTCTGCCTTTTTTGGGACCAGGAAGATGATGGAGTATAGGCCCAGGCCCTTCTCGTCTGAAACCTGTTCTATGGCTTTTATTTTGTGGAGCCTTAGAATCTCTTCCGTCATAGCCCTTACCTTGCAGGGGTTCTTGGATACAGGGGAGGGGAGGAATTTGTTCCTGGGGGAGCCTCGGAGCTCTAGGGAGTACCTTTGCTCCACAATCTTATGGGCCCATGAATCTGAGATTGAGCTTTCCCAGAAATCGTAGAATTTGGTTAGCCTTCCCCCTATCTCCTCCCCTCCTAATGAGTTATGCTTGCTTTGCTGACTGAGAAGGAGGGGCTGACTGAGAAGGAGGAGGGTCTCGGGTTTTGCCCCAGTCTGACCTGTGCTGTCGTTGGCCTTGAAAGCGAAAAGCCTGTTTGTTATATTCCCTGTCCGAGGCTTGTGTGTTTCCTTGAAAGGATCCGTACCGTCCTCTAAACCTGAAGTTAGGGGCTCGAAAGGGTCTTTTCTTAACCGTAATTTGCTGGAGGGTCTTTGATTTGGACTTGTCATTCGCTTCCGTTAGGAGCTTGTCCAGACAGGTTCTGAATAATTGCAGGCCTTTGTAGGACCCTTCCACCAGAAGGGTCTTTGCGGTGGAATCCCCCTGCCATGACCTTAACCACACCCTTCTCCTGGCTACCACGGATAGGGACACTGCTCTGGCTGACCACGAGAGAGCATCTGTGGTGGAATCCGCCAGGAGTGCTGCGGCTAACACGACTCTTGAAGAGAGGACTCTAGACTTCTCTTCACAGATGTCTGCGGATTGCATCTCTCACATCCATGATAGATTTGCCTTGGCCAAATCGGATGAGAGGATGTTGACCCTTAATTAATTTGCTGATACCTCTAGGCCCTTTCTCAAGACCCCTTCGATCGGTCTATCTGAGGGGTCCTTGGAGAAGCAATCCCCTTCAGTGGGAAAAACGGTCTGTCTTGCCAGGGAAGCAGCCACTGCATCCACCTTTGGGTTTTTAAACAGTGGTTCTTTTTTCTTAGAGAATGAATATAGGGCCTCCTGGGTTCTATTCATTCTGCACAACTTGGCAGGTGATTTCCATTCCTCTAGGATGAGCCTCTCGAAGGCTCTATGCAGAGGGAGGGTCTTATTCTTCCCCGATGTAGAGGGAAGCAGCTGTCTAACATCCTCTTCTGATTCAGAGGATTGACCCTTCTTGCTTTTCTCCTCTAAGGCCAGTGTTTTAATGACCTGGGAGATGAGCTTCTCTTTGAAATTTAGGGGAAATAGTCTCTCCTGATCCCTGTTAGATAGAGGAATGTTCTGCCATTCCTCTTCCTCTAGCTCCGAATGGATGCCCTCCGATTCGATGCCGGAGTTTGATGCCAGGGAGAGTATAGCAGCTCCTGCAACCATATTCTCTTCTCCCTTCCCCACAGAGCTACCATGCTCAGAAGCTGGAGGAGATTGGAGCAGGCGGGAAATGGCGCCCCTGTGGAGGAACGAGATTTTCCCGCCTTTTTTGTCCACCTCTTTTTTGCCTGGGAGGCTTTTTCCCCCTGCTTTTGCTTTCTCTTTTTTCCTTTTGTCTCTCCAATTGCAGAGATAGCTAGGAGGATTTTTTCCATATTGGAGTTTAGGGTTTGGAAAGCTTTTTGTGTGTCCCAGCCCCCCGGGGTCGTCAACACAGAGGCCCCTGACGTCCCCCCTTGCTCGGAGTCCTGTGGAGATAAGACTCCGTTATATCCCTGCTCCCTGAGGGAGGAGGGGCGAAGGAAGTGGAGAGGAGTTTTCAACGATTTCCCTGCTCCCCTTGATTTTGGTGGGGCCCTTCCCCGGTCTGGCCCTTGTGGCCCCGCTGGCAGTTTGAGGGGGACTCACCTCCAACCTGGAAGCGCCTTCCATGCCTGTTGCCCGCTCTCCCTACGCCGCCGCGTGGGAGGGATAGAGCCCTTTTTGCCCCTGCCTCTGTTACTCAGGCAGTTTGGGCTGATCGGGTCCGCTGCTACTGCAGGGGACCGATCCGGAGGGGGGAGAGGCCGCCTTGCTCCGCGGTTCCCTTCTCCCTGCTCCCAGGCTACTGCGCGGGAGCCAGCTGGGTTTTTAATCCGTGCTGCCGCTGGCTACTGCCAAGGCAGGGAAACCCTCTCAATTTTGCCCCGTCAAGTTGTTCTTTTTTCTTTCTTTGCTCTGAATCGTTTCTTTCTTTTCTCAGAGCCCGCGCCTGAAGCTCCCGCCGGTCCGAGGCAGAAGAAAAAACTGAAGAGGAGAGGGTAGCACAGGAGGCGCATGCGCACTGGAAGAAATTTGTATCTTCTGCCTCCTGCCGGTCAAGGAGGAGCTACCCAACCGGAGGACTGTCTGCCTCAGAGGGAGAAAAGGGATTAGGTGGAAAGTTGTTAGAGGTTGGGGCTGGTGTGGGTGAGAGTTTTTTGTTTTTAATGTTGAACTGTATTTTAATACTTTTAATTGTATTTGATGCTTGTTGTAAGCTGCCCTGAGCCTTCAGGGAAGGACGACATAAAAATGTTAATAAATAAATAAAATAAAAGGTTAATCATGAATAATTTCAGCTAAAATAGTTTTGGAATACATCATTAAGTGAAACAAATCAACAAGGACAAATAATAATGATAATTTACTATAAGAAACATTGCCTCATTCAACAATGCGCAGGATGCAGTTTGAACCTGACTAAATTGATGAACAAGTGACATACTATGCAGTATTCACACCAGAGTGATGAGCAATACAGAAATGCCTGGAGCTTTAGAGGTTGTTCCGAACTATGAACAGTACAAGACTGTGTTCTTTCCTAACTTGTTTAACTGACAACGTGCAGGATGCCTTATGCTTGCAATTGTTCACTTACATTACACTTATTCAATCATTCCCCACTCTGACCTGCAACCCTTTCTCATACACACAAAGGAAATTTCGAATAAGTACCAGGTGGCATCATTCAGCTAAAAAGAAAGGTGATACGCTGGTATGCTTCAGTTGTCCCCCCCACTATCCAAACAGGGAAAACTGCCAAGTGCACATTATATATAATCATTGCAGCATCCAGTTAGCACTCAATTCCCTAATGTTCTGAAGCTTGATGGATCTCCCCAAGCTCAGAACAGGCATGCCAATGAACTATGGCTGCTTCTAAAAATGCAATCAGCTCAACTGAACTCAAGCAGTGTAAGAACAAGGGTGTGTTTCATTCTTGTATCATCATTAGATATGGGCACTTAAGCGTTGCATACAATGCAAGACAATAACAGCAAAGCCACAATGATTTATCATAAATTAATAAACCCTTACTGCAACAGGACAGAACACTCACTTGTGATTCTCTCATCCACTATCTCTTGCACTTCTGCATAAGACATGCCTCTGACCATGCATATTAATTTACTATGAAGGAGTCTGAAGTTCTCACCCAGTTTATCAATAGTAGTGATTAAATCAGATGGAATGAATGAATCCAAGTCTGCATCCAAGATTCCTAGGGGATCCAACTGAGCCACATGATGTCCACGGATCTGAAGGGGTGGAGTTGGCCGGGTAAGGAGTGGGGGCAGGGGGAGAGGAAAAGCAAAGAAAAAAAAAACACCAATCATGCTAACAAAGTAAGTTAAAGGAAAGAGCTCACCAATGTTTGTGTGTCCAACACACAGATCCCTCATGGAATCATCAAAAGACACGTCACTAATCTCAAGAGGGTCAAGTTTCGCATTGTAGTGCCCTCTAACCTGAAAATAAGGAGTACTGTCATTGGATGCATGGACTGACTAATCCTACTATAAATACTGACCTTATCTTAGATGACTATAGGCAATTACAGTTTTGCTTTTCTACACACATTTCAATTTAATCCTATTTGTAATTATAAACGTGTATGCAGTCTCAAGCAAGGATTCCATCTATCCATATTCTAGAACCCTAATCTCTCAAACACTGGTGTGTGGCAATAACTTGGCAAGCAAATTTTTAATGGTGACCAAGCTAATGATTTTATAGAGCAAAAGGCAAGAGACATTGCTACATATATTTATTGCCCTTGGACATGGACACCTGTTCTTTCTGCAGGACCATCTCTTGCCTTTGCCCTATAAAATCATTTTAAATAAAAAAGTCTCTCACTCATTTAGCTAAAATTTAAATACAAGCATTCTGCACTTCTCTAAACTGTGGGCTAGCTGTGGCTGAAAAGCATGGGGCAGTAACTCTGGAAGTTTCTAAGTGTGTTCACACAAAATGCTCTTTACCTGAAAGCAATTTACCCTCAGTAAGGATAACACACGATTAGTTTACCTGGGAAGGATAAAGATCTTCAGCTGACCAGTCCTTCTCAGGGGTTTAATTACCTCCGACTGATTGTAAGACAAAAAAAAAAAAGTCACATTAATAGTTGGTGCAAAGAAACAGAGCCCCAGGAGTAAACCACCACTCATTACAGCCCCAGGTAAATTAATTCTGGGTTATCCTTACTGTATATGTTTTTATATTGTTTTTATATTGTATTTTATAGTTTTTTGGAAGCTGCCTTGAGCCTTTGGGGAAGGGCGGGTTATAAATATGAATAAATAAATAATACCTTTGTAAATTTGGTCTTGGCTTTGAGAGTTAGCCCTCGGCCCTTTGAATCTTACATTATTAACAAAAAAATAAGTTTATGCTTATAAAAATATATACACAATTCACTAGTCAAGCATAAAAGTAAACTCCCGAAAATGAGACTTGCAGTGAGGAAGGAGACCATGGGACTGTAAAATACCACTGGCCAGGAGCAAGTTGGTGAGTGGATTTTCTGAAGAAATAATGCCTACGCAACTTCAAAAGTGTTTATCATTGGAAATTTGTAAACAGTTTTGTTGATGTTGGATAATTTCTCAGCTTCCTATGTTTTCTCTGCAGGACTAACAGAAATAAGGGGAAAAAACATTTTGGATATTAGCATCAGCTGACATGACTCAGAAGAAATATGTTGTTTAAAACGGTTCCATTTTACAAAGCACCTTTGAAAGAAAAGCCACATTTTAAAAGTGGGATAATTGCTGAGTTAAGTCCTTCCTCTTCAAAGCCAGGATAACATAATTGCTAAAGGGACAGAGTGGTATCCACTTATAAATTAAACACCCAGAACGTGTAAGTCTGTGTTGATGATTACATGATTCCATTGAAAGCACAAACATCAGTAACACCAGTCATTGCAATATACATTGATTACATTACATACACATTTTCTTTCTTAGGTTTCTACTTAATCACCAGATATAAACAAGGAGGTTTCAGCTTCCACACCAAACATCAAAGCAATCTTCTTTCTGACATGCATTTTCACTAACAAGCCAGTTAATAGAAAAGCGCCATGTTCCGATTCCAAAACTGCTGCTTGTTGCTCAAGATGGATGGTGCAAAAATGAAAAGAGATTGATCTCCGTATGACATGTTAGACCCTTCAAGGCTGAAAGCTTCAGGAAAGAGACTGTATTTGGTAATCCTTAAAATTAATGTGACAAATTGGTCGTAAAAGGAAGTTTTCAAACTCTTACCAAGTGAAAGGCCCACAATGCTCACGTAAACTTGTCATTCCTTTTTACTGGTTGACTGGAAATTAGCTGTTCTATGTGACCAATAACCTTGATACCAACACCACACATTTGGGGACTGGCTCATTGATGAAAGACTATACCAGACGCATAAACTTTTCTGCCCTGTGGGGAAATTCTCTGGAATATCACCGAAGTTCCTGCATCTGCTGTTTCTAGTACAAAACAAAAATCTCTACAAAACAAGAGAAATGTGAAGAATCCTGGACTTTATTCCATGCACACCAATTCAAGTCAATAGACCTTCTGAAAGGAGTGACATTGTTATACTGATAAGGAAATTCTGTTTTTAAAGGCTCAAAGTTACACCCATCATTGACCAATCCATCCCTCAAGATTATGGAGAAAAAGTAGTTGTGCTGGGAAGCAATGACAATATCATTAAGCACACAAAAGGCTCAAATGATTGTTTTGGCTGCATTTTAGATTAAATTAAAGGTTTGACTTTCAGGGTAGGGGATACATGAAGCAGAAAACCAAGGTAGAAAAGGGCTGCCACATTTGAGGATTTGGGGGAGAACTAGACAACATGGAATTGCACTGTACCTCTTTGAGAGAAGTTGGGAAAGAGAGAAGAGAGTCCAGTTAAGTAGGACAAAATACTTTGGATATACAAGAAGGGAGGTTTCGAACAGGTTTTTAATCCTGATCAGAATTATTTGCAGTCTCTCTCCAAGAACTGCATAAAGCTCTGGAAAGGATAAATTCTGTTATACATGAGAAATACAAAAGAACAGGCATCTCTGCATGTTAAGTGTTCAACAGAAAAAGCCAAGTCCCATTCTCCAATGTTCAGCTTTTGTATCAGTCTTCCTGGCAGAAGATGCTGGTTCTTTCAGGAACAGTCTTAAACAGGGCTAGTAGGGACCATAGCCTAATAGAGCACCGTGGTCAGAAAGTGCAGGGAAGCCAATCTTGGTAGCCTCAGGGCAGTGCTCCGGAGGCCCCTGGACAGGCTATTTCTGCGGGGCTTTCTCCCCACCTGCAACTATCAACCCTCGCCTCACTTACTAGGGTGAGGGAGTGGGGTCCTGCAAGAAGGGGCTAAAAGGGTGGAGCTATAGAGGGCAGGGCCATCAGGCCACCATATTTTATTTTCACCCTGGGTCCTGCAAATTCTAAGGCCAGCCTTGGATTCTTTCAGTGGGATAGACAAAAAGAAGTAGCCATAGCATCCCCTGCTTCCTATGGTGACAATGCCTACTCTCTGTCATAGAAGACGTCCAACTTCCACTGGGCTAGAAGCACATCTTCAAAGTCACATAGGTATCGGCCACCTGCCAGGCCAACACTTCAGGAGCTATTCCCAATAAAGTAATCTTAAGAAACCAATTCATAGTCCCATTGAAATAAGTGGCAAAGTTCATTACAACAGAAGTAAGATTCAGAGGACTCAGTCTTGAATATATATAATATCCTCATTGTCCTTACAACTGGGAGGAACCTCATAAATGATTACTATATACAGTAGACTTGGGTGTTTTTACACGGGACGGCTCAGTGAGTCGCCATGCTTAAACCCACCCCGGGGTGAGTCCCCTCACCCCAGGGCAGGGGTTGGTATGGATACTGAACAAATGTTCAGGTGGCTGGGGTTGAGGAGTGGGCAGGAAGAGGAGGGCAGGTGTGGGCCGCCATGCCCGCCCAGAACTGCTCCAGGCACGGGCCAGGGTTAGGTGGAGAAAGCCATCAGATGCGATGGCCCGCTCTACCACGGTCCAGTAACGCCTAACCCAGACCGTGGCAGGGTTTAACGCAGGATGTGTGCTGGCCAGGAGTCCAGCGCACATCCCGTGTTAAGCCCTGCCACAGTCCAGGATTACTTCTGCTCCCACCCATAGTAAACATCTGGCGGTGCAGGAGCAGACATGACACCCCCACCCGTGGCCACGCTGAGGTAAGCGTGGCCACGGGCAGGGGTGTTACTTCTGAAAACACCCAGAATTTGTAGTATTAGTCCCATTGATATGATGTCTCATTTTTGGTCATGTGTAGGATCTATTATGAGCAACCATATGGAGTCAAGAGAAAAAGGGGAGAAAATCAACAGTGACAAAAAGAAAAAAACAGTTCCCTATAGATATTAACATTTTCAATTATCTTCTATTAATTCATCTTTGTAATAGATAACTATTCCCAGACGACATAACATAAATTACATATTAGGTGTAAACAGTAGAGTATCGTTAAAAAAAAGCCATCTGGCTCCCAAAAAAATCTAATTGTTACATACAGTGACAGCAGATGTCAAAAAAAAGATTTACAGTAGTTCTGCATAACACTTTGATTTATCATTCAGATAGCATTTTCCAGCTCTGGGCAAAACAGTTTCATTATTTTTCTCTCTTTTAAAATATGTTTAGGGCTCCATGCAAATCACTAGCCTGACAAGTGTTCCTAGTTTTCAAGATTAATATTAAAAGCAATTTTTTACAAGAACAAAAACAGCTAAAGACCCCCTTCTTGTTAGAGATTCCTACTTAGCAAAGCAGCATACAAATTAACAGGGTTTTGTTAAAAGAGCTAATACTTTGCTACATCAGAAAAATTGTGGTGATTGCAGGCACAACTTTCTAGCTGAAGGCATCTTCATATTTCCAAATCTGTATTCTCTACCCAAAAGCATATAAAATTTAAACCAATTTAAAGAAAGAAAAAAAACAAAGAGTTACAATTGGCTGTATGGGGGTTTCCTCTAAATTATTTTGTTCTACAGATCTTTTCAGTAATGCCTCCTCTCCAGTTCAAAATGTTAAGTTCTACAGATCATGAGGAAGGACTGCTCAAGCTACTCCACAAACTACAGCTTGAAAATAATCATTTACATAAATAAAATGTAAAATAGAAGAATTTAGAAGCAGTTTGCATCTGCATTATTAATTCATTATCCCATTCCTATCTTAAGTGAGATGTATAAGACGTATTAATGACTGAAATCAACTGCTTTCTTGGAATCACACCAAACATCAGCTGTTGCTAATAATCAGATCCTCTCTACTGCTGTGTCAATGAGCAAAATCCAGACTTTGGAGAAACAAGTTCTGGCCAGTCACAATATTCTCTCCCAGCCTAACCTTACCTCACAGGGTTGTTTTGAGGATTAAAAGTTGTTCTATATAAAGTGCTCCAAGTTCCATTGCGGGAGGGGGGTGCTATATAGAAATGAAAATTATTATTATTTATTATTATTATTTCCAATGGAAATTCTGTAATGAAGTGTCTGTATAAGTTTTACATCAGGAGTAAATAAAAGTTGTACACCTGTAATGTTACTTCTTCAAATTGTACCCTCTCAGTGTAGTCCTACTATAGACATTGGTTCCATTTAATGGCAAATTCAGATAATAGCAAGACAATTTCAAACAGAAGTGCTTTGCGCCCTTATGACATCACATGTTCCTCTCCATCCCCCACCCATAAATACGCAGCCAACGAAGTCTCCCCAGTTCATACTCAAGCAACTGCAAGCAGGGAAGAAGGGATCTGGGAATACACTGAAAGGGTACAACTTGAAGAAACAACATTACAGGTAAGCAACTTGTATTTCTTCTTTGTAACCCTCTCCATGTAGTCCCACTATAGGTGAAGTCAAAAGGCAAGAAAAAGGGAGACGGGTTGCAGAAAGCAAACTATGTAATCTATACAGGAAAAAAGAGAATTCAAAACAGATCTAAAAAAACTTGCTTCCGCTTGAGCAGCGAGTTCCAAAGCATAAAACTTAATAAGCATAGAGGAAGAACTCCAAGCAACAGCTTTATACATATAAGAACATAAAAAGTGCGATACTGGGTCAGACCAATGGTCCATCAAGCCCAGAACCTGACTCCAACAGTGGCCAATCTTGGTCACTTGGAAGAAGTACCCAACAGGTCACAATGGGAATACGTTCCCTGCTGTTCATATCCAGCTCCCGACAGTAAGAAGTTACATTCCCCAAACCTACCTGGCCAATAGACAGTGGGTGTCTTCAGACGTTACGAGATCACGGTGAACCACGGTGAATACCCACCTGTGGTCATCGTGTCTCGAACGACTGTTTGCGGGGCGCCAGATGTTCGCCATGGTGAATCCCCACATGGGGTCTGTTTGAACCACGCTTCCCGGGCTAGCCGGGGGAAGGTCCCGGGAAGCGTGGTCAAACGGACCCCGGGCAGGGACCAACGAAAATTAACGTCTGGCCGCGCGCCACGGCCCGGGATCCCCGGCGGGATCCCGGGCCATGGCGCTTCCGGCCCGACGCGGCGGCCGCAATGGCCCCGACGCCGCCCCGGCCCCTCCCACTTTCCCCGCCGGGATCCCCCCGGCACATCTGTTATGGCGTGACCCCGGCGGGGAACGAAGCCGGTGGTTTCGGTACGGGGCCAAAGGGCCGCGTAACGTCTGAAATCACCCCTATTCTACAGAAATTTATCCAATCCTTTCTTAATCCCAGCTATACCATTGGCCTTGAAAACACCTTCCAGAAACAAATTCCACAACTTAATTGTACGTTGAGTGAAAAAATACTCTCTTATTTGTTTTAAATCTGCTACCCATTAGTTTCATGGAACATTTCCCAGTTCTAGTAGTATTTGAGGGTAAAT
The DNA here is from genome assembly GCA_003113815.1 of Sphenodon punctatus. NCBI lineage: Eukaryota > Metazoa > Chordata > Lepidosauria > Sphenodontia > Sphenodontidae > Sphenodon > Sphenodon punctatus. Next base: position 179,968 of record QEPC01006793.1, on the reverse strand, counting down.
AACCATTCCCTATTAACTTGTTCCACACCACTTCACTCCCATCAAATTTTTCTTTCTCAAATATTTTTCGATAATAAGTGTGACCCTTGTTTACTCGTATGAATGCCAGGATGTCACAAACTGGCCACTGTCATCAGGGGGACAAGACTCCAACTTTTGCTGGGTTGTAGAGGCTGGGGGGGGAGGGGACACAGGTAGGAGTACACGCCGTGTCCTCCTTAGGCGTTATATAACAGGGGGTCTTCCGTTAGCTTCTTGCTGAAGTCTTCTATCTCAATAATTTTTATTCAGCCCCAGTGTAGCAAACCTGGGGCTTTTTCCAGATTAGAGGATGGTTCAGCTAAGGTCCAATGAAAGGAACCCAGTCAAATGTTTCCGCCGGATGACAGTCTGCCCCTTGACCAGACCCAAATTATTGATAAATTGGGAAAATTAGAAACAAACTTAGCCAGGCTAGCGTATTCCAAGATCTGAGTTCACAGGTATGTAATTTGCAGTTAACATGTTTGCATCCTTTAAACATACCCTTAGTACAAAGTCACAAGCTGGTTGGGAGTACCCCCAAACTAGTAACATTCCTGGTTGTTAGTGTTTCAAGACTTTGAGGGGATCCAGGTTTGGGTGAAGCCCAACTTATCCAGGAAGGGAGCGGGTGTGTGGAGATTTTGACAGGCCCCGGTATTGTTGGGGAGGGTTTCTTGACACAGAGAAGTCCGGATGTTCTGTTGTGTGACTCCCCTCCCCCACTCAAATCCCTAGGGAAGGCCGAGTGACTTATTGGTAATGGAGACTCCCTGTTTTCCTTTCTCTCATGGAACATTGGGGGATAGAAGTCCAGGTTATTGGACCCTGTTTTTTTGGAGCTTATCCATTCATATGATTTTGTTGTACTACAGAAAATTTGGATGACTAAGGAGATTCAGGTTCCAGGGCTTTTAGACCATTCTATTGCTGCTGTCTCTGGGGATGGTAGAGGGAGACCAAGTGGCGGGCGGGCATTACTAGCTCCAGTTGCCTCCATTGGGTCTGTACAGATGATCAGGGTTTATGACCCTTTTATGGCAGCATGGCTGGTTTTGGTGACGACTGTCTGATTTTATGGTGGTTAACCTGTACATCCCGCCGATGAATTCTGCCCATTATGACCCCAAGATTTCTGATAACTTAGAAATCCTTATCTTGGACGTAGTGGACGAGTACCCTGGCAGTTGACTCATTCTATCAGGGGATTTTAATGCCCATTTAGGTGGAGAGATAACTGACTTAAACCAGTCCCAGGATTTTGGATCAGGCTTTTGGAGTCCTTTTTCAGTATTAAAAGATACAGGCTCTAACCGTGCAAGTGGAAGGTTTAGACAACTTGTAAACAATACCAGCCTAACAATTTTAAATGGCAATTTGCCAGGAGATCCTTATGGCAAATACACATTTGTGGCTGCTGGAGGGTCAAGTACTATAAGTTATATTTTGGTCTCAGAGGCTTTACTTTCTTATGTCTATGATTTTACTGTTCAGCCAGCTACAGATTCTTACCATCTCCCTTTGGAATTGAAGATGAGGCCACTAGGAGATATAGCGCCAGATAGGGTAACCTCAGACAAGTCCTTTCAGAAGGTCTATTGACTTGAATTGGCCAGGAAGCTGTTTGGTGGCTTAAATGGTCCCTACAGCTGAATGAGGCTGTGTCATCCCTGTTAGCCTCAGATTTGCTAACGGCATTGAAGGAAACTCTTTTGAATAAAAGGGTGCCAGTATCGGCCTGTTATCATCTCATTGTTGGGGCCCTTCACCCATGCTTGGTGATCAATTCTGGCTGGGTGTCTGGTCCTAAAGGGTTACTGAGCCGCTGGTTCGATAAGGAATGTCGCAAAACCAGAACTACATTAAGGAAGCTGGCCCACTCCCTTAAGGGGCCTAACCCTAGAACTGAGCTTTACATTTATTTAGAGGCAAAGCGGTCATATAAAGCCTTATTGAAGTTAAAACAGGAGGCACTTTTATCAAAGGGTGGGCTGAATTGGATTTGGCAGCCTGAGCCAAGAACTCTTAACATTTCTGGGAGTTGATTAATCAGTCAAGATCCTGTGGCTGGGGTTAGGATCTCTACCCATGAGTGGGAGACATATTTTTGTAATCTTTTTTCAGGGCCCTCAATAAGCCTCAATTTAGCTTTGCCTCCCTTGGATGCTTGCCCAGTTTCAGTAGATGAACTAAGGTGTTTGATAAAATTATTGCAGCCTAAGAAAGCCCCTAGAATCGATTTTATCCCAGAGGAAGTTTTGAAGTCCACTGTTGAATTGTGGGCTCATGTCCTATCTTCACTTTTTACTGAAATTAATAGTACTGGGAGATTTCCATTTGACTGGTTCAAAAGCGTAGTGATCCCCATTTTTAAAAATAAGGCGGACCCTAAAGATCCAGGCAATTATAGGCCAATTAGCTTATTGTCTATTAGAGGTGGGACCCCGGGCCCATTACCGGCTACCGGATTTACCGGTTCTCTAAAAACCGGATTCCCGGATTAAATCCGGTATACCGGTACCGGTTTTATTTCATTGATTTCAATGGGGCGCTGTGTCCCCATTGAAATCAATGAAATAAATTAATTCCTTCCCCCTCCC
>QEPC01006793.1:165881-177091 GCA_003113815.1 Sphenodon punctatus | reverse complement strand
CCCGGAAGGCCTAGAGCGTCTCTGACGCCGGCAGCCACAGCCGGCGCTGAGGCCGCCGGAATGCCCGCCACAGCCGGCGCTGAGGCCGCCGGACCGCCCGCCGCCGCCGCACCCGGAGCTCCGCAAGGTAAGCAAACACTGAACTTTAGTTGGGGTGATCCCTGGGGGGTTGGGGGGTGTTAAACACACACACCCCAGGGATCGGGTCATACTTACCGGCGGCTGCGGGGACGCCGCGACCGCTGGTGCTGGGGGGTGGGCTCGCCTCTGAGTCTTTTTTTAAACAAAAATCCAGGCTGGGCAGGGTGGGTGGGGGGTGTCCCCCCTTCCACCCGCGCAGCCTGGACTCGGGTAGGGTTTGTTTTTTTTTAACTTTTTTGGTGGGGCTTTACGTTTTTTACATTGCAGCCATTTTTAAATGGCTGCAATGTAAAAAAATCCGGTACCCGGACCAGATTTACCGGGTCGAATCCGATAATGCCGGTACGCCCGGTACCAGCATTATCGGATTTACCGGTTTTCCCGCCCCTATTGTCTATTATTGGCAAGTTATATTCGAGACTCCTCTTACATTGGCTTCAAAATTGGGTGAATGAGGAGAGGATCCTGCAGCAAGAGCAGGCAGGTTTCAGGAGTGGTATGTTAACAGCAGATCATGTGTTTGTACTCAACCAACTCATCACTAAGTATGTGCGGCTGAGATCCAGGCAGTCCCTGTAGATTTGTTTTATTGACCTCAAGGTTGCTTTTGATTCAATTAACAGGGAACATCTGTGGTTTAAGCTCAGTCAGACTAACATATATCACAGAGAGCGTGTGTTTTCACGTGTTGGTCCCAAAAATAGGTCGTAGAGACAAAGTAGTGTAGAGATATCTTTTATTGGACCAACTTAGGTTGGTGGAGGTTTGCAAGCTTTCAGACCTCACAGGATCCTTCGTCAGGCAAATCAGAAATCCAAGCTGTACACTGAGCAAAGCGAGGCACGGGGGGTTATTTGCAGAGTCTGGGGAGCATTACATCATGGGAGGGTAAGGACAGAGAGGGGTGGGGGAAGAATTATGCATTTGTAAGGGAGTAGGTGTGGTATTATGGGGCAAATCATTGAGAGGGTGCCTGGAAAGGGGAGTGGAAGGGAATAAGGTGTCTGTGATTGTGAGATGATAGTGTAGAGGATGTAGGGTGGGGCAAATCCAATTAAGAGGGGTGGGTGAGTCATTGAGAGGGTGCCTGGAATGGGCAGTGGAGGGGTTAAAGGTGCCTGTGATAGTAAAGTGATGGGCTGCAAATGGGCAGGTTTAAGCTTGTAAATTTCTGTAGTTGCTTGTGAAGCCAATGTCCTGGTTAAGTCCATTGTTTCTTGTATCTAGCAGGCTGATGAATTTTTGTTCCCAGGCATGCCTTTTGGAAGTGTTGTGGAGGCTGCCTTTCAGGACTAGAATGGAGAGACCAGAGATGGAGTGGTTATCCTGGGAGAAGTGGATGCCAACAGTAGAGTCTGTGTTTTGGTCCATAATCATCTTCCTGTGGGAATTCATGCATTTGTGTAGGGGTTAGTTTGTTTTGATTTTGTTTTATTTTTGTTGTTTATTGTTTTATTTTATTGTCTGTCTGTTTATGTTGTTTGCCATTCAGTGTTGTGTGTCTGTTTATGTAGTTTGTCATTCAGTGTTGTGTGTCTGTTTATGTAATGTGAAATAAGGCACATAAATGGCAGAATGTAAAAATAATTAAAACGGCTGCCCACATTTATTCTGTAATTTCAGTGCACCGTAAAGGCAGAATAATGCATGCAGTCATATGGGTTTTCCTATAATAATTGGAAGGAAGGTTCTTAGTTAACCTCTTCATCGCCACTTGTGTCCCAATATGTTTGTTTTGTTCTGTTTGGGTTTTTTGTTTTTGTTTACAGGGTTCTTTTTCTCTTAAGCATTTTATGGAGCAACCGGGAAAAGAGAACAAGAAAGGAAAGCGGGAGAGAGATAACCTGACTTGTTGCAGTTTTTGTTTTAATCCAGTGCCATCATGCTGCCAGTGATTTGGATCCTGTGCATGGTTGTTACAAAAGCCTTTGGAATTTTGATTACAGATATGAATTTAAATAAAAGAAACAAGGCCCCAGTTCTAGATGAAATACCGGAGGGAGACTGAGAGGATATTGAAATGTCAAGTTTGGATTTTCAAAAAAATAAATAAAAATTAAATAAAAAATGTTGCCTTCTCACCTCAGCTTGCTCTAGCTGGAGTAAAATTTTCATGGACATGGACTCCTTTGCAGTATAATAAAGATAACAACACCTCCGCTCCGGACTTGATGAACAGGAACAAACAATTGAACACAGCTTGGTGGGGTGTACATTTACATGGGGACACGCTCAAGGGACATTTGTATGTTGTTAGAAATGGGAAGGGGATGTATAATTGTGGTTGTTCAACTGAATTTACTACTTCAGTCTGTTGAGGCACCTGATTATGGTGGAAATAAGATACAGAGTGGGGGAAAGAGATGCAAAGAATTCCAGGAAACAATTATTAAAGATTATGGGGTAGCAATAAAACATCGCACCATACACTTGGAACATAAAGGGAATCCCATTATGACACTACATGGGTGGGTAGTTTAAATAATACAAGTGGAAAATGTACATATGGTGGTCCAATTTAAGACAAGGAATTGAGAAGAATGGTTGGGAGGTGTTGGGGACCTCACTTGGGGTTCTAAATGGATTTGAGTTAGCAGGAAATTCAACGGTTAAGTGAATAACAGTCTTATGGGAATTTGAAGTGTTACATGAGAAGTTGGTGCAGTGCCTGCAGGAAAACAGTGCAAGGTCACTCACAAACCTGCTCTATTCTGACTATACATATGCAGCCATGCACCTGGACCTCTGCGTATATTGAAATCGTGCTTTAAGGCAAGACACCTGAACTGAGCCAGATGGTGGTGGTGTTCTCATTGCATTGTTGCTGCTGTGCTGTGCCTTACTTTATTCTTTGTATTGCAGATCACCCCGACAGACTTATTTTTCCATTTACACTGTATTGGGACCAACAAGGGTTAATTGGGGCAAACTTCCATACCCCAGATTGCCTTGACTCCCACATTACCCTTGTTAACTGAATTCATGAAAGTGACTTGAGACCGGGGTACCACTGGTCACCTTCATGCCCGACAACATTTGGGATATAAATGGCCTGGTCACCTAGGTATACACCCCCTCTTATTAAATAAATGTTGCCTTGGAGGTCACACAGGGCAGGATGCGTGACTTACTAACATTATTGAATCTGTCATGATCTGTAATGGAGGCAACACTGCCAGCATACAAAGAAGCTCACATGTAATGACACTTGTTTTCATTGAACACAGCCAGCATACAATGTAGCAGCCTCTCTTTTATTAAACACCGTTTTTTTTATTTTGCATTTTTCACTTTTATATTTACTGGACACATATATGCATTTATAACTAACAAAATTAAGTGGTAATTTGTTTTAATCAAATGATTATACTAATAACTAATACTTAATATACTTAATTTATTAGAAATGTGATTTGATTTAAAATTAATATTAAGATTTACACTTGTATGTAACATTTAGTAAATATAACACTTAGTATTGTATTTAGTTATTGAAAATGTGATTTGTAAACTCCATTTAAGGTAGAATTAACATTTACAAATGTATGTAACAAATTTGGGTACAATTTACTTCCTGTTACACCTTCATTGACATTTTTTTGTATGTGCTGCCATGTGAACCAGCAGCAAAGCGCGGACTGTTATGTATTAATTAGGCAATATTGGCCATGATCAGAGACACAAGCAGGATTAGGTTTGGATAAATCAGTTCAGTTTATTCAGCCACAGGCCTCAGGCTGACACTATCCAACTAGGCCCATGAGAATAAAGTTGTCAACATCACTTTCTAAGCAGAAAATATCTTTCCAAGGCCACAACAACAAACCCCAGACAGGCACTCTCTCTGAGAACACAGAAAGAGGCCTAAGAGAAAACAAAGAGTTTGTAAGAAAGGGAGGTGCCCTCCCCTACGAATAAACAGTAACTCCCCAAAACTCCAAACCAGCTTGGTGGCTGTGCTCCAAGTGATAGCATAATGAATAGTCCGCTTATTCTCTGCCCCTGGCCGAGGGAACCCTGCACCATGAATTCCTAATAAATAAAACTATAAAAGAGGGAGCCCAACTCCTTGTCACTTGTCATTAGCACTAGCGGCCACTAGCATCGCAGTGAGCCGTGTGGGCTTTTGACCCTTACTGTCGCTCTGAAAGATCCAGAGACCGCCCCCCCGGGCCAGCTATTTGCTGGGCCCCCTCTCCTCCTCTGAAACAACTTGCATCTCGGACTTTGGCCTCTGACACGCAAGATATTCTAGGTTGGGTTACTAGAGTTCACAACTAGTAACACACACACACAGCCATGTCTAGATGATATGTGTCTATCCAATAAAATTAAGTTGTACCTATATACTTTGGCTTGTTAACTGGCAACCTTCGATCTCGTTTGGGTAAACTGAGGCAGCAACCTCATGTATTCCTTTCACTAGGTAGTTCCCGTGGGGGCATTTGGTGCACTGGATGAGGTAGACCACAGGTCGTTGAACTTGCAGTTGTAGCTTCCTTGTATTTGGAGTGGTTTACCACAGGGTGTCGGGATGTTGTTAGCAGCAGGGATCTGTGCGCAGGTCTTGCATCTTTTGTCCTGGCATTGTTTTGTTCCTGTGGGAGTGGGGCTGTGCTCAGTGTTAGGTAGTTCGCTGCGGATAAGTTGGGCAAGGTTGGGGGGTTGTTTGAAGGCCAGAAGAAGGGGGTCAAGAAAAGTCTCTTTTAGGGTGGGATCCTCATCAAGTATGGGTTGAAGCTGTTTTATGATGTCACGTATGGGTTCTAGTTTGGGGTGGTAGGTGAGAACTAGAGGAATGCAGTTGGAGATCCTTCTTCTTGTATTGTAGTAGGTTGCTACGGGGTATTTGGATGGTCCATTCTATTATGCGGTACACTTCTCTGCTTGAGTGTCCTTGCTTGGTGAAAGCGGTCTTTAGTGTGGATAGGTGAGCATTCCGAGTTCTCTCTTCCGAGCAGTTCCTGTGATATCTGAGGACTTGGCTATGGATGATGGACTTCTTGGTGTGTCTGGGGTGGTTGCTGGATCGGTGGAGGTATGTATGGTGGTCTGTGGGTTTCCTGCATATTGCTGTCTATAGGGATCCATCTTTTATGCTGACGGTGGCGTCCAGGAAGTTGACCTTGTCTTGGGAGTGTTCCAGTGTTAATTTGATTGAGGGGTGATTATTGAGGTTTTGGTGGAATGCCAATAGGGAGTTTAGCCCTTCAGTCCATATGATGAAGATGTCATCTATGTATCTTAGTTACAGGAAGGGTTTGGTTGTGCATTTCTCTAGGTAGTTCTCTTCTAGATGGCCCATGAACAGGTTGGCATATTGGGGAGCCATGCCGGTGCCCATCACTGTTCCCATAGTTTGTACATACTGTTTGTCTTGAAATGTGAGTTGTTGTATGTGAGGATGAAGTTTATGAGTTTTCCAAAGTGCTTGGGATCGGTGTCCGTGTGTTTCTTGTATGCTGCAACTCCATCGTTGTCAGGGATGTTGGTGTACAGTGACATGACATCCATGGTAGCTAGGACAGTATTCTCTGGGAGGTTGTTTATGTTGCGCAGTTTGCAGAGGAGGTCTGTGGTGTCCTGGATGAAGCTGGGTCTTTGTATGGCCAGTGGTTTTAGGATATTTTCTATGTACTTTGATATCCCTTCAGTGAGTGTGCTGTGTCCTGATATGATGGGTCTTCCTGGGTTCCCTTCCTTATGTATTCTGGGAAGTGTGTAGAAGGTTCCTGGGTTTGGGTTAGGGGGAATGAGGTTCGTCCTATAGATTGCAGGTGAGAGTTTTGATGGTGTCTTTCAGTTCTGCAGTGAATTGTGATGTGGGGTCTGTTGAGAGTTCTTGGTAGTAGTCGTGGTTTGAGAGCTGTTTGTTTGCTTTGGATATGTAGTCGTCTCGGTTGAGGATACCTATGGAACCCCCTTTGTCAGCCGGCTTGATTACTATGTTGTGGTTGGATTTGAGGGATTGGATGGCATTTCTTTCCACCCCTGACAGGTTGTGTTGAGGGTGGTGTTTGTTCAGGATTTGACAGTCCATTCTTTTCCTGAAGCAGTCGATACAGTGGTCCAGTGTAGGGTTGCGTCCGGCTCGGGGTGTGAAGTCAGAGGTGTGTTTTCTCTTGTTCTGGGGTTAGGATGGATTGTTTGGGGTACCATTCTTTTTGTGGAAGTATTCTCTAAGGCGGAGGCGGCGGAAGAATTCTTCCAGTGCGCCACATATTAGTATGTCGTCCGGTTTCTTTGTTGGGCAGAAATTGAGTCCTTTGGAGAGTACTGAGAAACTGTAGGGACAGATTTATCACATTGTGGGGCTTTGGTCAGTGATTGTCTGGACAGATTTATCACATTGTGGGGTTCTAATATAGTAGATTACTGTATTTAATCAGAGCTTTGCATCAAGGCACATCCTTACAGGTTAGGCTGTAGGGCCAGTTGTCAGCCCAAGTGCCAGTGGAGAAAGGAAAATTGAGTACTTACCGCTGAATTTTCCTTCTGCGGGGGATCCTCCTGGCCGGCCAGTCTAGACAGTAGGGTGGATCCCGCCGGGAGCCAGTAGGAGGCAGACCTCCAACTTTGAGGAGCCTATTAGAAGGGATCTACCCTCAGCTCCCCAGTCTGGAAAGCTGACCTGGAGAATTAAACCCCCCATATCCTCTAAAAAAAAACCCTTTTTGAACTACTCAGACTGAACCTGCTCCCTGGGAGAACTAACTCTCCTCCCCAACGTAACTGAGCCTGAGTAAAGCCGTCAAGAAACCCTCTTATGGCTGGGAACAAGAGGCTCCTCCCCTTGTATCACCACAGAGTTGACCTCACTCCGGGTGGGGACTGGCTGGCCAGGAGGATCCCCCGCAGAAGGAAAATTCAGCGGTAAGTACCCAATTTTCCTTTCTCCCGGGGGATCCTCCTGGCCGTCCAGTCTAGACAGTAGGGACGTACCAAAGCAGTACCGTAGCCCCACACAAGGGAGGGAAAACTAACTTATTGAAGGGAGGTCAAGATAGGTGGCGGAGGCCCCCCACTCAGGCGAACGAGAGTCCGCCCTAGAGGACCGCCTGCAGCACCTGCCTCCCAAAAGCTGCATCCGCAGAATCCTGCAAGGGGATCTTATAATGGGAGGTAAAGGAGTGAATGGACGACCACGTCGCTGCTCTACAAATTGCCCCATAAGAGGCTGCGTTTCTAAACACTTGAGAAGTGGCAGCGCCCCTCAGAGAATGGGCAAAGAGCCCCGATGGGAGAAGCCTACCCTCAGCCTTATAGGCCTCGGAAATGGCCAGGGTCATCCATTTAGCGATCAAGGATTTGGAAGCCTTTAATCCCTTTCTCTGCGGGTTATACGCTATGAACAAGGCTGAAGAGCGTCTAAAGAGTCTAGTCCTCTCTAAATAAACCTTCAGAGCCCTTCTCACATCCAGAGCGTGCCATTGATGCTCTAGAGGGTGAACCGGGTTCGGACAAAAAGAGGGCAAACAAATCTCTTGTTCCCTATGGAATCTGGAATCCACCTTAGGGCTGAAGGCCGGATCCAATCTAAGCGTCACCGAAGACTCCTTGAAGGAGCAGAAGGCGGGCTCAATGGACAGGGCTCCTAGCTCTGACACTCTCCTGGCCGAGGTAATACCCACTAAAAAGGCCACCTTGAGAGAAAGGAAGTACAGGGAAATCTCCCTGATAGGCTCAAAAGGAACCTTAGTAAGAGCCCTCAGCACGAGGTTCAGGTTCCATGTAGGGAACCTGTGAATCACTGGAGGGGATAAGAGTCGTGCAGCCCTCAGGAAACGCTTCACATGGGGATGCCCTGATATCCTTCGGCCTGTAACGGTGGCTAGCACGCTATTAATGGCCGCTAACTGCCTCTGTAGGGTACTAGGCTTTAGGCCCCTATCCAGACCCCCCTGTAAGAACTCCAGGACTAAGCTGATGGAGGCTCTCTCCGGGTCTTGGGACCTGGTCTCGCACCAGTTCACAAAGGTCGCCCAGGTGCTCTGGTAGATTCGCCTCGTAGCCGGCTTCCGGGACTGCAATAAGGTGTTCAAAACCCTGGAAGAGTATCCTAGATTTCTCAAGGCCCTCCTTTCAAGATCCAGGCTGTCAACCTGAAGGTGCCTGGGTTGTCGTGTACGATCGGCCCCTGGGAGAGCAGGTCTGGCCGCGGTGGAAGCCTGAAGGGAAGGTCGTGGCTGAGCTCTTGAAGATCTGCGAACCATGGTCTCCTGGGCCAATATGGCGCTATGAAAATCACTCTCGCCCGTTCTTTCCTGATCTTCAAGAGTGTCCACTGAATGAGTGGCACTGGGGGAAACGCATACAGGAGCCCCTGAGGCCAGGGGCAATTTAGTGCATCGAAGCCTATTGCCCTGCTGTCCGGGTGACGAGATATGAACCTCTCCGTTCTTGCGTTTTCCGCGGATGCAAACAGGTCTACGGCTGGAGATCCGAACCTTTTTGTGATTGCCTGGAACGTCGCGTCGTGCAGAGACCACTCTGCCTGGTCCACCTGAACCCGGCTGAGCCAGTCGGCCTGAGTGTTGGAAACCCCTCTGATGTGAAGAGCCCTGATTGAACTCAGGTGGCTCTCTGCCCACCGCATGAGAATGGTGGCCAACTGGTGAAGAGACTCGGACCTCGAGCCCCCCTGGTGGTTTACATAGGCCTTCGCTACCGTGTTGTCGGTATAGACTAGAACATCCTTCCCCTTCAGGAACGGAGCCAACTGTTTCAGAGCCAGGTAAATAGCCCTCAACTCCAACCAGTTGATATGGTGAGTCTTCTCCCACGGCTGCCACCTGCCCTGAGTCGAGTGGCCCTGCGTGTGGGCGCCCCAACCGCTTAGACTGGCGTCTGTGGTGAGTGTTGTTCTCTCCGGGTCCGCAAGGGGCATCCCTGGTGCGAATCTGTCCAGGTGACTCCACCAAGCCAGGGACTTCTTTAGGAGAGGTGTCACCCGGACTGACGGGTTCCGCCCCTGAGTTAAGGAGTCCTGCCACGGACGAAGGAACCGCTGAAGGGGTCTGGAGTGAAGTCTTGCCCATTGAACTATTCCTAGGCAGGAAGTCATTGTCCCCAACAACCCTGCTAGTGTCTTTAGCCTGGACCTGGGCTTTCCCGCTATCTGCTGGATGAGATTCAGCATCTTCAGACGACGTTGCTCTGATAGGAAAAGCCTGCACTGCACGGTGTCTAGGAGAACACCGAGGTGCTCCAGGGTCTGTGAGGGAAGAAGATGACTCTTCTTGTGGTTGATGACAAACCCATGGTCTTGCAGACACTCTATGACCCGGTGGATGTCCCTGCGAGCCTGAGTGTATGATGGCGATCTGACCAAGATGTCGTCCAAATAGGGATGGATCTTTATTCCCTCCATCCTCAGAATTGCCACCAGTGCGATCAGGACCTTCGTGAAGGTCCTCGGCGAGGTTGCTAGGCCAAAAGGAAGTGCCCTGTACTGCCAGTGCTGACGAGCGTAACAGAAGCGGAGCCACTGGCGGTGGGGCTGATAGATCGGGACATGAAGATAGGCTTCCTTCAGGTCGAGCGCCGTCAGCCATTCTCCTCGTACGATCGCTGTCCGAATAGACTGAAGAGTCTCCATCCTGAACCTCTGGACCTTGAGGGATCGATTCAGCCTCTGTAGATCCAAAATAGCCCTCCATTCGTCCAGCTTCTTTGGAACCAGGAAAATGGTGGAGTAAAGCCCCTGTCTGTGCTCGTGCAGCGGAACCTCTTCTATCGCTCCGATGGCATGAAGTCTGCTGATTTCCGCCTGCATGGCTTGTTGTTTGGCCCGATCCCTGGGAACGGCTGAGGAGCAAAAGTATTGCGGGGGGGAGTTTTTCAGCTCTATAACGTGCCCCCTTTGAATCGTTTGCAGGACCCATGCGTCTGTGATGCTGCTCGCCCATCTTGAAGCGAACCGCTGAAGTCTGCCCCCGAGGTTGAGCGGATCCCGAGGGCAGGGCTGTGCGCAGTCAGGCGTCCGGCTTAGGTCTGCCTGCTCCCTGACGCTGCTTGGTTCTGTTGTCGGTGCCCCGCTGCTTCTGCCACCTTGTCTTGTATCGCTGGTGACCTCCTCTCTGAGGAAAAAAGGATCGTCTGGAGTTGCTGGATTGGCCAGCCGTGTTGGCCCGAAAATTCCGTTTGGGGACCCCCACACTTTGTAAGGTGTGCTTCTTTGTCTTGTCAGCCGCGTCGGTTAGGACTTTGTCGAGGCAGACGCCCACCAACGCATTCTTTGCGGTGTTGTCCCCTCTCCATGACCTCAGCCACAGGCGACGCCTGGCCGCGACGTTGGAGGCAGCCGCCTTAGCAGCCCAGCGAAGCATGTCCGTGGAAGCATCTGCCATGAAGGAGTAAGCCAGCTGGATTCGTGTGGACAGCACCCTGGTCATCTTCTCCGATATGCTCGGGTCTGAAACTCTCTTGACCCACACCATCAGGGCTCTGGAAAAGTAAGACGAGACGTGGCCATTTTCATAATTGCAGAGATCTCGTCAAAGTTTCTCCTCAGGTTGCAATCAATTGCTTTGTCGGTTGGGTCCCTGGGGAAGCAGTCCCCTTCTGTCGGGAACACGGAGCTTCTAACTAAAGATGCTGCCGCCGCATCCACCTTAGGGGTTGACAGAAAAGCCTTCTTTTTTCTGTTAAAGGAGTACAACGACAGCTGAGACCTTGTCATCCGAGAAGGTCTGTTAGGGTTCTGCCATTCCTTGCGGATAATTTTCTCATACGCCTTATCCAGCAGGAGTCCCTTGTCTCGGCCCCTCGCTCTGGGGAGGTAACCCCTAGCTTCCTCCTCCTCCTCTTCCTCCGAAGAGGATGAAGCATCCTTTTCTTTTTTCTGCTGCAAATGGAGGGTTTTTGTAAACTGATCGTATATCAAGTTACGATATTTGCAGGGGAATTGTCTGTCCGGGTCCAGGGACGGTTCTATGTCCTCCTCTCTTGAGTCTTCCTTGTCAGCGGGCTCTCCGTCGCTGACAATTTCCCCTTCTGAGACCTCGTCCTCCTCTTCCTCCATGGATTCTGCAGGGGCTGAGTCCCTTCCCTGCCTGTCTTTACTCCCC
>QEPC01006793.1:145252-164902 GCA_003113815.1 Sphenodon punctatus | reverse complement strand
CCGACCCCTCTGGGAGGCAGGGAGGAACTGAGGGTGGCGAGGCGGCAGCCAGGTCCCGATGGGGGAAACTGCTGCGCCGATGGCCCCTGGAATCCCCGCTCCGACGGGGAGGGAGGGGATCCCTAGTTGAAAGCCGCATGCCTGCAGTAGCCGGGCAGGTGAACAGGGTGGAGAATTGCTCTCCCCCTAGCACCGGGCCGCCCCCATAACGCCGAGCAGAAAAGCAAAAAAAACCTTTGCGCTGAGTTCCAGCGCCCTTGCCTGCGCTCCATACTGCCCCAAGGCAGACAACCAACTGGGGAGCTGAGGGTAGATCCCTTCTAATAGGCTCCTCAAAGTTGGAGGTCTGCCTCCTACTGGCTCCCGGCGGGATCCACCCTACTGTCTAGACTGGACGGCCAGGAGGATCCCCCGGGAGAAAGGGGTGTGACAAGGATGTCTACTCACCCCTATTTAATTTATACATCAATGATGCTAGCTCCTTCTTGTCAGATTCTGTATTCCACCCAGCTCTATTGGGGAATTTGCCAGTGTCCCTCCTTTATGCGGATGATACAATATTATTGGCCCGGTCTCAGGTGAGGCTGATACTATCAATGGACTGATTTGCTCTCTACTGCTCAATGGAACTTCTCAAAATCAACTACACCAAGACCAAGGTGCTAGTAATAGGTAACCCCCATAAACATAGGTGGGCCATGAATTCAGCTCCAAACTGACCAAGTATCTGAGTATAGATATTTAGGTTTCACCTTTTCCGAGTCGACAACTTGGCAGTGTCATCTTAAAATTGTGAGGTTGCAGGTAGGAAAACTGGCCACGGGCATAGTTAGCTAATATTATTCAAAGGGTGGGAAATTGGTTGGCCCTGCAGTTAAAATCTATAAAGCTAAGGTGCTGGCCCAAATTACGTACGGTGTTCCTGTATGAGGCCCTTCCCTTCTGGCTGAATTAGAAGCAGTACAAAATCAATTTACGAAAGCAATCTTGCACGAACCAAGAGATTTGAGTTTGGTCTTCCATCTCTGAAGTCATTAGCTAAACTAAAGATTATGACATTTTGACTATGGTTGATCCGTAATTCCCAGAACCCTTTGGCTCATGTGGCCTTCAATTTCGTGGGTTGTGGCCCACGGGAAATTGGGGTGGAAACTATATTGGGGAAACTGGGCTTTTCTGAGGAATGTCTGTTCAATGTGTCCTTTACTCAAGCTTTCTCTTTGATTAAGCAGACACACAAGGCTAAAATTCATGTCCAGAAGATTCCTCAAGTTTATAAAGGGTTGTCAGGATCCATTATGAACAAAAACAATGCCCAGATATTTAAATGACCGCACCTGCTCTAGCTTTTCCTTTACCAGAGCCCACTTGGATTTTACATGTTTATTTGCAAACACCATAATTTTGGTTTTGCTATAGTTAATTACCAGTTTCATCTCTTTACATTTCAGCTCAAAGTTTACAAGTGCCCTCTCTAATCCTGGTTTACTAAGAGACAATATCACAGTATCATCTACATATAGTAGCATAAATAGCACATCTTGTTCCTAGTTTAAGAGGGTAGTTGAGTTTTATTCCCCGATCCCAAGTAATTTATATCCCAGGCCCTGTTTATATGTTATTTTAATGTTTATATGGAATTTTAAGTGTTTGGATTGTTTTAAATTGTATTTTGTTGTTGGAAGCCGCCCCGAGCTGTCTTCAGGAGGGGCGGGGTAAAAATTTAATAAATAAATAAATAAATAATTTCCCAGGATCATTTAGGGTGGAGACCAGAGTATTAATATAGATGTTAAACAATATTGGTGCTAAGAGACAGCCCTGATGTATACCACGCTGTGTTGAAACCGCCTTTGTTAGACCCCATTATGGTGCAGTCTCACTTTCAGGGTAGTATGGGAATACAGTGCCCTAATCAGGCCTAACAGGCATTTGTCCATATTCAATCTTTTAAGCTCCTCCCATAATTTTTCCTGGCATATAAGGTCAAATGCCATTGACAAATCAACAAACGCAGCATAAACCTTCCTCTTTCACTTTCTCTATTTGTTGTGGAGGTGATCCAGCACCAGTACCTGGCTAATGGTAGATCTACCACATCTAAAACCCGCCTGCTCTTCAGCCTATATTCCTTCTCCCTCAACCTATTTTTCAAGGCGGATTAATACAAACCTTGTGTAAATTTTGGAAGCTACACATAGGAGACTTATAGGCCTGTAATTCCTAAGGTTCTTTCTGTCTCCCTTTTTAAAAATCGGAACTACAGTATTGGTTTTCCAGATATTTGGAATCACCATGGTCTCGTTTATCAGAAAGAATGTGTGTGCCAATGCAGTGATCCACCAGTCTGGAAGAATTTTAAACACCTCCCCTAAAATATGGTCCGGCCAGCCGCTTTCCCTCTTTTAAAATTTCTCAATGGCCTCTACCATTTCTTCTGATGTAATCTTTTCCCACTTAGGTAGAGCCAGGTCCAAATTACTAGGAGTAGCCCTCCACTTCTGAAGCCCTAAAGACTTCCAAAAAATGAGTCATCCATGCCAACGCAGAGATCTTCATCTCTGAGCAAATAGTTCTCCTATTAGTTAATGTATTAATTAGTTGCCAGAAAGCCTGCATCTCTCTTTTCCCCAGTACATCCGATAGCAACTTCCACTGCAGCTTTACATACTCCTGCCTCTTCCTCATAATTAGAGCTTTATAAGTTTTCCTCAGACCTCTGTAAGCTGATAGATGCCTTATAGCATTACATTTCTCGAGTCTACCAAACTCCTTCCTCAGAGCAGTTCTTAGTATCCTGCACTCTTTATCCCACCAACCAGCTTTCCCTCTAATTTGAGGCTTCCTCATCTTTGATACAAATGTAAGTATACAGCCTAACTTCCCCACAAATTGAGACCACAAATCCAATGCCAAGTTCACCTCCTCTGTAGTCGTTATCTGTATACATAAGTCTGTGGCCTCTGTGGACCTAAGGAAGGCAGATACCTTTATTTCACCTTTTCCAGACCATCACTTTGGACGGCAGTGGCCCATACCTCCTGTATTTTGATTAAGGGATACCTGGGATGACTGCCTGAGTCTCATATTAGTCTTTATGGCAAGCTGTACAGGAAAGTGATCGCTCAGAAAATGTTCCCCAATTGAAAACGTTCTTAAACGATGCAACAGATCAGGGGAGAAAAGTGCATAATCTATGGGCATTTCCCCCACCTTTGCCAATATAGGTCAGCTTCCCAGGGAGATCTTCATCACTATTCCCATTCAATATCCTCAGATATAAATTCAAAATCATTTTGTATAGTTCACATCCTGCCTGGTTTATCTTTAGGTCCTTTGATATCCTATTCTGATTAGGGTCTATTAACAGGCTGTCCAGAGCCTCTAAACCAAGAGCATGATGGATAGCCCAATTCTGGCATTTAAGTCTCCCACAACAATACCACCATCCCCTGGGTATCTATCACGATAAGTTATAATAATTTCCTCCAAGGTGGGCCAGAAGGATCCTACACATCTCCCCGAAGGGTTATAGGTATTTATCGGTAAAACAGTTCCATCCAAATTCTTTCCTGTGACACGTACAGTTAGTATGTCATTGTCTGTATTTACAATTTCTTCAGCCTGGACCTTGGTACCTTCTGCCACCAGAATTATTTACCCATTTTACTTTCTCTCAATGCCGGTTTACTCCAAGATTTATAACCCTTTACCTTGAGTTCCCTCACAGGAAGCCAAGTCTCCTGGAGACAAATCAACTTAGATTGCCTGATATATGACCAGAACTCCCAGCTATATACTTTGCCAACCCATCCTGCAATATTCCAAGAGACAAGGGAGATATAACTATCCTCCCCTATCATAGGAAGTCAATCCACCTGAGATAGCCCTTGCTCCGCCTTTCCCTGAACCTGGAGGGGCAGCATAGTAGTCGAGGCCAATAAACAGATGGACTGTTGCTCCACCTGTAATACTGAATTTTCCAAGGGAGGCATACTAGCATAGCTGGAATCGTTGGCCCTTGCAGCCTGGGGGGGTAGTGCAGGTAGGTCCCCTTTCCTTCTTCCTAGTGGTGTTGAAGTTAGGCGTTCTTCTAAAAGGGTAGCCACTGAGGACTCCTGAGAGCTTTTCTCTTTGGTCCCTGTGATAAAATGTTTCCCTGTTTTAAGATTTTGTTGTACTTTCTGATGCTCAAAGGAAGCCTTCATCCTCAAAGCAGATTTACCATCTGCCTTGGGAATCTGTCTATATAAGCAAGAGAGCTTGTTAAGAAGGAAACTCGAGCTCATGGGGACTCTATTCTTTCCCTCATTGCTCGTTAGCTTCTTTTCCCCATCTTCCCAAGGGTTAAGCGGATCCAGCTGAACTTCCATAGCCTCCGCTTGAATATTTTGGTTGTTCATAGAAAGATGGAGCAGCTCTGGCAATCCCATGCCTGCTCCCCCCGTCTGTTGGGGTAAGCTCTTTTCAAAGCTCTTAAGGTATCCCATAGGTTATCCAATTGGTTCTAACAATCTGAGGCTTTTTTGAATATATATAAGTAGGGCATACACCCTGTGAAATCAAGTACTTCTCCATTCCCTTAATTTGGTCCACCAGTTCACTCCGGGTAAAATCTACAACAACATTCCTCCGGTTTCTGGAGGCACCTGCGGAATCAACATTCAAAATATCTTTACTTGTTATTGGTAAATGTGTTAAAATCCTCAGGTGCTCAGCAGCCTCCCTTGGACTAGACCAAAATGTTAAGTTTCCCCTCGGGGTAGGTGCAATATTTAAAGCTAACTTTTAGCCACCCTCCAATAGCATGTGGGAATAAATTGCCCTTGTTCACTGAATAGATCAAAAATTAAATCATTTTCGATCCCCCCCGCCTGCTACCATTGCTGATCCCTCTGCTGAGTCCTCCCAACCTTAGGGAGTTCTTCCTGCAGCTGAGCAACCGGATCCTTATTTTGGTATAAATTGAATGTCTCCAAGGTACTTGTCAGCTTATTTACTTTGGAAGTTAAAACATTCAATTGAGAGAACAAATACTGTACCGTCTGGGCTGTTATCATAACATGTCCTGCTATAAATTCATTTGAAGAATTATTTTCCCCTACTTTAACAGAGCTTTTTATTACTGGTTATATCAGACCCATATCCACAGACCAGTTAGTTCTCTTGTCCATGTCTATTAATAACTTTTCCACCGATGTCTTAGCCCTATTCCCTTTTCCTTCTTTTTTGTTATACAGTCCTTATCCGATGTCGGCCTGAAAATTTGAAATATTCTCTGGTTCTCCCCTTTTCAACAGGCTCCCCTGATCCACAATTTTTTCTTCAACTGGCAATTGCTCATGTCTATTGGCCAACTGTATACCCGTACAAATAAAATTATCAATTTTTCTTTGTTTAGGAGGTGGGGACAGTCTGTTCACTCTGGCCCGTGATCTCTTATTCTTTAGGAACATTTCGTCCACAACATACAAATACAGTCAACCCCTCCAACTATAGACCTTTTCTTATATCTCTCAAAGGAAAGACTAATAGCTCAGAATCCTTTATCTGTCCCCTATAAATCTACTAACTTCAGTAGTTTACAAATTTATCAAAATCTTACATCACCAGGGATCCACGCCCTCGTCCAGTCCACACCTAAGGCCACGTGCACAAGGGCGCGCCCTTGCGTGTACAGTCCTTAGGCACACCGCCCGGCACGCACCTATGGCATGGCCGTAGGCTCCGCTCTGCTTTAAGGTTGCTGGGTGGAAGTGTCGTGCAGGCTACCTTGAGTACGGTTCCACCCCTGCCGAATCACCTGGCAAGCAGTCCGTAAGTCCTTTAGCCCTCCACCGATCCCGTCAAACACCCTGATCAGCGCCACAGAAATTAGGGCAGCAACTCATAGGCAGCGACCCGCTTCGCTCCGGCCACGCAGTCCCGCTCTCCTGTACTCCCATATCACATCAAGCCATGGGCTCCGCTCTGCTTTAAGGTTGCTGGGAGGAAGTGTCATGCGGGCTACCTTGAGTACAGTTCCGCCCCTGCTGAATCACCTGGCGAGTAGTCCGTAAGTCTTTCGGCCCTCCACCGATCCCATCAAACACCCTGATCAGCGCCACAGAAATTAGGGCAGCAATTCATAGGCAGCGACCTGCTTCACTCCGGCCATGCAGTTCTGCTCTCCTGTACTCCCGTATCCCCAATTTGTTACTATTTAGATCATCAATATTCTCTAGAACCTCTTCCAGAGTTGCACTGATTTGTGACACCTCTTCCAATTCATCACCTACAAAAAACATTTCCAGCGTAGGTATCTCCCCAACATCCTCTGCAATGAAGACCGAAACAAAGAATTCATCCAGCTTCTCTAAAATGACCTTATTCTCCCTGAGCGTCCCTTTCATTTCCTTGTCATCTAATGGCTCAACTGACTCTCTAGCAGGCCTCTTGTTTCTGATGTACTTTAAGAAGGTTTTATTGTTAGATTTTGCCTCTTTAGCAAGTCTCTCTTCAAATTCTTTGTTGACCTACCTTATTAAAGTTTTACATCTAATCTGCCAGTGCTTATGCTCTTTCCTATTTTCCTCATTAGAATTAGCTTTCTAATTTTTAAAGGATGCCTTTTTGACTCTAGTAGCCTCCTTCACCTTAGGGTGGGACCCCGGGGCAATTACCGGATACCGGATTTACCGGTTTCCGGTTCTCAAAGAACCGGATTCTCGGATTAAATCCGGTATCCGGTACCTGCCCAGCCTGGATTTTTGTTAAAAAAAAGAGCCACCCGCCCAGCACCAGCGGTCACGGCGTCCCCGCAGCCGCCGCTAAGTATAGACCCGATCCCTGTGGGGGGTGTTTAACACCTCCCCAACCCCCCAGGGATCACCCCTACTACAAGTGACAATGCTGCTGTACCTTTCTTTGCGGAGCTCCGGGTGCAGCAGCGGCGGGCGGTCCGGCGGCCTCAGCGCCGGCTGTAGCTGCCGGCGTCAGAGACACTCTAGGCCTTCCGGGGGGCCTAGAGCGTCGGCAGCCACAGCCGGCGCTGAGGCCGCCGGACCGCCCACCGCCGCCGCTGCACCCGGAGCTCCGCAAAGAAAGGTACAGCAGTACTGTCACTTGTAGTAGGGGTGATCCCTGGGGGGGTTGGGGGGGTGTTAAACACCCCCCCCAGGGATCGGGTCTATACTTACCGGCGGCTGCGGGGACACCGCGGCCGCTAGTGCTGGGGGGGGCGGCTCTTTTTTTTTAAACAAAAATCCAGGCTGGGCAGGGTGGGTGGGGGGTGTCCCCCCTTCCACCCGCGCAGCCTGGACTCGGGGAGGGGTTTTTTAAAACTTTTTTGGTGGGACTTACATTGCAGCCATTCATTTAAATGGCTGCAATGTAAAAAAAATCGGGTACCCGGAATCCGGTAATGGGACCGGATTTACCGGGTTGAATCCGATAATGCCGGTACGCCCAGTACCGGCATTATCGGATACCGGATTTACCGGTATTCCCACCCCTACCAATTAGTCATGCTGGCAGGTGTTTGGTCTCCTAGGTACCTTTTTTAACCTGTGGAATACATTTAATCTGGGCTTCCAAGATTGTGTTTTTAACATATCAGTCAATGGGTATGGACTATGAATATCAAATGGAACATGACGAAGAGCTGCTACCGAGACAGCTATGAATCTCGTGGAATGAGCTCTAATCCCAAGGGTGGTGATAATTTGGAACTGCGATAGCATGTCAAAATACACTCTCTAATCCACCTACATATAGTTTGCTTCAATGCTTAGCATCCAGTCTGTCCAGCGGGGAGACGTCCTTGTTGATTGTGGGTGGTGCCAAGTGCATTTCTAACGGGGTCCATTTCATCGGTATAATCCAATTCCATGCCAAAGTGCAGAACAGCATACTGTTGTGTAGATGCTCTAACCGTCACCAGTGAGGGGAGAACAGCTGGGCCAGATGTATGCGAGTTCAGTCAGACATTTGCATGGGACAGTAGGTACCAGACCTGGCCTAAGAGGGTTGGCATGAGGTGTTCCTGGATCTCGTGAAGGAGACTCCTCAGCATCATCCTAGGATGGGGGAAATTGCCTGAGTACAGGGAGCATAGATTTATGTATTAGCAGTGCCAGCAGGTGTTCTAGTGGGACTAGCACTTCACATGCCTCATCCACTTGCACCTCTCTGGGGGGAGGGAACTTGACAGTCCTGGAGTGTCTGTGTTACTGAAACTCTCCTCACAGAGAAGGTGCCAATATGTTACGGTGGGGTTGAGAGTCCCTTTCTCTTT
The DNA here is from genome assembly GCA_003113815.1 of Sphenodon punctatus. Taxonomy (NCBI): domain Eukaryota; kingdom Metazoa; phylum Chordata; class Lepidosauria; order Sphenodontia; family Sphenodontidae; genus Sphenodon; species Sphenodon punctatus. The sequence continues at coordinate 156,627 of QEPC01006793.1, read as the reverse complement.
TTAACTTTCTTCTTTAGGGACCTGTGAGGTTCCAGAGAATGGTGCCTGTGAAGAGAATTCCAAGTAGGGGAACATCCTCAGCATGGGGAAGACCTCCCTGGGGAGAAGTGAGGCATCCTTGGCTTTGCAGAAGCTGAGAGGACTTAGGTATTGACAACACCATAGAGGTGCATGCCACTGAACCCGATGGCACTTCCATATAGGTACTGGCCAGAGCGGGTGGAATGGAGCCCTATCTACATATCACCTCTGTAGATAGGGCTGTGTCCCGTGCTGACATAGCCCTAATTGTGAGGAACTCAGTGAGACGCCGGGCTCACTTTCATCTGGTGTTGTCAGGTCTCGCCCCCTACCCTAGGAAAAAGACAGCCACTGGCTCGCAGAGCAATCTAACATGGACTTGCACAAACCAAGGAGCACTTGAACACCACAATGTATTGTACCTTTAAGGAAAAACAAGCCCGGTGTCACCGTAGCAACCAACTGGCTACTTAGCTCGGCTGCGAGTCAGAAACAGCCTCTATATAATGGCAGCATGAATGCCCAGCATTTGCTGGTTTATCCGATGTTCAGGTGTTTGCCAGCCCTGGCTCAGTTTTTGACCGTTGCTTCCTCCTCACTGCCTTACTGCTGTTTGTTCCTGTGTCTCTGTGCTGTTCATCTCATCATATTTGTGTAACTCTGTACTTCCCAGTTGTCCCAGTTTCCCATTGAGTCCCAGCCTTCTTCCCTCTTTCCTCTTCCCTCAAACAGACCTTGCCCTGCACTCTCCTTCCCCTACTGCACCTAGTGTGTTTGTGTGTTCTATATTAACTGAGAGAAGTTCCCTGCCTACACATTCCTGCTCCCGTGCTAACCTCATTGTGTGCTAACTTGTCTCCCCCACCCCCCATATTTCCCCGTATCTCCTGTTCCTGCTGCACTAACCCCCACTGTGTACACTTAGGAATTTACAATAGTTAGCTGTCATTTGTGTCTCTCTTCTGCCATCTAGAGTCTTCTCTTATAGTCACATTGGTCTGGCTGAGACTTTCAAATTTTCCCAGTGTGAGCTACGGGTCTTTGCTGTGAGCTAGACCCATACAAGACTGAGGGAAACCATACAACCCTGTGGAACCTCATTCTACCTTTCCTCTCTTCTGCTCCGCTCCCTTCCACTATTACAGGCATGCAGTTTAAAGTCATTTAAACACACAATGAAGGTGCCAATACTGTGCTCCAGCCCCAAGCAGACCAGGCACTGTGAATGAGAGACTGAGTCGGGGATTCTGACCTCACAGTCAGTACATTTCCTGAAGTCCTTAGAAAGGGCCATACATCAGTTGCCTTACTATTCCGGACCCGCTGAAGGCAGGAAGAAAAGAAGTGGGGAGACTTGGTTGGGTGCCAATTTATGGGCAGGGAGACGGTTAGGGTTGGTGACGACATAAGGGCGTGAAGTGCTTCTATTTGAAATTGGCTTGCTAGCCTCCGGGCTTGCCACTAGATAACTCCAATATCTATAGTGGAATTACACTGAGAAGGTAACAAAGAAGAAAATGGGTGCTTTCAAACATGACAGCTCCCACCGCTGCCATGGACTTTTCCAGGCAATAGCAGGAGACATCACTCTGACCAGGAGTCGGCCCAGGCACCAAACAAATTTTGTTTGGTGGCTGGTCCATGGAGACACACAGACATGTATCTGCCCTCCACTGCGTGGAGTGCCCCCTGGCCCCCAGCTGACAGGTGGCCATGGAGGCCAATGATGGCCACCATGGCACCCAGCCCCCACCACCACCCTGGACTGCGGTAAGTAAAGCAGCTGTACAAACGTTACAGTATGCTTTACATCCAGTCGGGCAGCTGTTCGCTGGACGGTGTTGGCACTTAGCCTGGGCTATGAGTTGGGGATTTTCCCGACTCTCAGACCAGGCTAAGTGCCAGCACCACCCGGGAAACACTCGAGGCTAACATCTGGCAGCTGTGCCCGAAGTTACAATAGCCCACATCTCCTCACGGTCAAAGCGCAGAAATGCAAGCTATCGTAACATCTGAGGACACCCTATGTTTCTCTTACATCAGTCTGATATTAATCATCAGACAGGCAAGCCTTACATAATATCAAGAAGGAAAAAAAAGCCTTTCAGAACAAACAAACTGACAGTTTTCAGTTCGGTTTTCTGCCTAAAGTGGAGAGACTCATCTCACTACTATAAAAACTTACACAGATTCTCTCATAATTTAATGTCATAGGGTACTACAGTGTTTGACTGCATGAGAGTTATAATTATGAATACTGCACTCTCTACTTATGAATTAGACACTGCACTCTCTACTTGGAGGAAATATTAACTTTATATGCTCATTATACTCTATAAGCCTTAATAAATCTTCAAAAGTTTCTACTTCTAAGGAGAAATAACTATTTTTTTAAAATACCTACATTTTATTAACAACATTAAACCAGAATTATATATAATCTTTAAAGAGTAAAACCAAGATTTCAATGTATTTTCCATTCAAACTGGCCCATCAGTTGGGCATGTTGTTCATTGACAGAGCAATGGAAGTTCTTAGGTGTAGCCTAGTGGATAAGGTGATGGCCTTGGACTATAAAACCAGGGTTCAAATCCTATCTTAGCAATGACTTCACTGCGTGGCTTTGGACAAGTCACTGTCTCTCAGTCTCAGTTCCCCATCTGTAAAATGAGAATAATGACCTCCCTCACAGAGATGTTGTGAGGGTGAACTAGATATGAACTGTAAAGCATTTTAAACACCACAAGTGGTATATAAATGATATAAAATAGGAAGATGGAATTTGGTGCAATCACAACAGAGCAGGTGTCTAGATTTTCATTTTTCCCACCTTGACAACAGAGAATGTACCACCAGCAAAATAAGGAGGCTATCGATATCATTCATACATGCAAATTCCACATAATGCAACTGAGGAATATTTCATTAATTTTCATGTATTAGCACAAGCTAGATTTGCTTTGTGAGATCTGACAAGGAATCTGATTTCTGCTAATCACTATTAAGAAAGAAACCCAGATTACTTTGAAAACATTTTAGTGTTGGAATTACTTCTTAAACACATAAACCGGAATCTGACTTTTATATAAAGCCTCCTTCACTGAACTGAGCATTAAAAAACAGGCAGTGGATTTCCCAATACAGCAACAGGATGGACCACACAGCAGGAGTCTACTGGAGAAAGCACGGAGTGGCAGGTCTGAGAAATGAAAGTTTGGTCTCTTTCTCCATTAGATTTCATTTTCTGAAAAAGAGGAGGCTCTTTCAAATTGATGGCATCCCTTCAACACAGAACTTAGAGAGAGGATTAAATACATTTAAAAACAGCAAGTTGCTTAGATAATCCTCTTTCACTGTCTGTCATGGAGGCACAGACAGCTGCCACATGTGGAGACATCTCTATTCCCTCTATTGGGTTAGGCAATACATGCTTTCAAACACAGTGAAATTGCTCTTTCTTCTGGGTGTTTTTTGTCCAAACAGTTCTCAACATCAAAGCAGCCACATGTCCTGTAATCTTCACTTTTATTTCAACAAGTTTTGGTATAGGTTTCACACGGTAACAGCAGGACAGTGTGAGAACAACCACATTTCAGAAGAGATGTTATAACAAACTACTTTCCATGGTATTTCTATTTAAGCAAGGCTTTTTCCTTGTTTGCCACACTGAAGGAGGAGTTAATTTAGCAGTTTTTTAATGGACTCCATCCAACATCACAGGGAAGGGACAGCTACTTGACAAAATGATAAACACAGCAGGAGCTGAAAAGGCAAAACAAATCACAGAACCGGTATCTCTCACTAAGTTTCATTATTTATTCAGATCCAATTGGGAATTTTAAGAATGCTCGGTCCTTTTCCAAAGGAAAGAGATTTCAATGTTTGCAGAAAATAGAACTGGCATGGAGGACAAAGGGAATTTATACAAGGAAAACTGCCCCTTCCCCAGCCAGCCTGGCAGCAGGAGGGCCCGTTGTAGTGCCCCCACCTCGAGTAGGGGAACAAAGCACTTGGTTGCGCTCAGCAAGGCATCCCTGCTGCCCTGTAAGCAGCTCACTGCAATCTAGAGCCCTTCAGGGATTGCTTAGCAACCCCCCGCAGGGCACAAAAACAGGCTGGAGCGTGGACCAAGTCTGCCTCCCAACAGGGGAGGAGCTTATTTCCAGGGCAAACGGCTGAAGAGTAAGCAGTAAGCAGCACCCTCCCTCTAACACACTGTGGGTTGTACCGGTTGCTACTAGGGGGACAGGAAAGATTTTTTTTTTACAACTACCCCGATTGGCAATGGGATTTTCAGTTTTCACCTTCCTCACAGTATTGGAATGTCCAAATTTGGTCTAATTTCAGATTGGAACCTCTAAGATGAACAGGGTGGTTCTGCAAATCTTTTTGCCACGCTCTTGCAGGGGTCCAGTACTTTTAGCATGTTACTAGGTAGAATAGAAGTTCTTAGTTCGAGTCATCTCTATAAGAGATGGGGAAGTGACACCTGGTGGAAACGCAGGGCATGGCAAACACCGGGGATCGCAGTCCTGGGAGGGGTGTCCCACAAGGCAGCCAAGGACAAGCACAGTACTCAACCTTACAGGTACCCAACTCCATCCTCCTGTCCGTAAAGGACACTGTCCGGTTCGGCCACAGTTAGCATGCTGGATCGAAGGGGAAACATGTTATAAATGGGGGCTGACACAGAAGGGCACATTCAGGCCAAACCCATACCTGTTTTTAGTGTCATAATTTTAAAAAGTTGTGGTACTGGACCCAAATTGCCTAGGGCAATTACCCCATCTGCCTAATTTTGATCAGGTTAAAAAGTGCGGCCGTTTTAAACCCACATCATGTATCTTTGTTTTCACATTCCTGGTGCGCCGACAAACCCGCTATGTGGAGTGGGGCGGGGTGAGGTGAGGCATAGTTTGGCATTGTATGTGCCAATGAGGGATTCATTTGCAGAGGCACACAAGGACCACTGTCTTGACTAACATTCCAAGGTCCAAAAAAATAGTATCAACACTAGCATGCAGGAAAATGGGACACCTGAAGAGCAGTAGTTCTGCCTCATGTTTTCCCCTTCTCCTCATCACCACCATATATTTGGGGCTACACTTCCAGCAAACCTAATAAGTAGTAATAGTCCAAGCACTAAACCAACTTTAATCCTAGTCCCTTCCATGGGATGGATTCCCTTTGTGGCATTGAATAAGGCACTTAATCTCCATGTATTTCTGTTTCTCATGCAGGACTATTGGGATAGTAATTTAAAGTTACTCATCCTGTAGGAATGTTATGAAAGATCAATTAAACAATATCTGCAAAGAGGTATGTTGAGCAAACTAAGAAGGCAGCAGCACACTTACCTGATATGCCCTGATCAATGACTGCACAGCCAGGTGATCTTCAACCAATTTTTCAGCTTTACCTGGTGACTTCGCCAATCCATGGCTCTGGTAAAGTGATGCTCCACTTTCCAATACTTCTGGCAACGCCATCTGATAAGCTTTACCAGGAAGAGCCCCAGCATTAGCGTTTCGGAAAAACAAATCCCACGACTAGACAAAATGGCAGAGAAGGTGGATGAACAGTAGAAGGGTGGGGGGAAAGGGGGGAAAAGAAATGCTTTTATTTAATATGTGATCCAAAATGATATCTACATACGCAACAAAGGCTGTAGCAATTTTTTTTGCTGCATCAAGTGTACAGTACCACTTAACAGGGCAAGTCTCTTCCCATCCAACTGCAGTTGGGATTTTGCCTAAGTCAAAGGCTCAGGATTGTGACCCCTTTTTGTTTTGTCTAAGGATACCATGCCCAGTTAGAATTAAGGCCCATGGTTTCAAAGTCGTTATGTAGTGTAACTATTCAAGGTATATTTTCAAAATCAACACTCAGAAGATCTGTTGAACCGCACTGATTAATCCTACTGAGATATCTCTGAATTATCAATAGCCATCTGAATTTAAGATTGGGCAGTTGGCTTCTATATAGTACTATAGGCTATACAACAGGACATAATTCTATCTTTATTTCTCAAGCAACACACTCATTCCTTGAAACACCCTAATCATCATAATACAGTCAAAACGGTGGAAATGAAAACAACCCTTTTTCCCTCCTCACCTCAACTCAGTTCCCCAAGTTATATTCTTTATGAAAACAGTTACTTCTCTAGTCTAAATGTGTATGTCAGCACAAGTCATTAAATGCTTTGATGAGGACAGGAACGTACACTAGCATAACAGGAAAAAGCAACTGAAAATATACTTTAAAAGAAATATTTCACCAGGAGATAGCTGCCTAATTGACCTTCAGAAGTCCATTCTACCTTCAATTTCTATTGCAAATGAGGAGGGGTGGGGGGGGGGGGATTCTAACTCTATTCTGCTCTGAGTTTGCCAAGCTGGACAAACTCTACAACAAAATATTTCACAATGGTTTAAATAAACCAACACCTAATCTGGCATCCTGGAAATTAGAAGTCCAATTTAAAAATAAAAAAATAAAATAATCACAAGCAACATACAGCAGCCATTGCATTTGAAACTGTTGCCAGAAGCAGGAATCCCACACAACTTGCTGTCATCGTTTTTCAGTAAAACTCCAATGCTCAAAGAAGTCAATTGTGATCCTTTAAAGTACAGAGTATTATTGAATCCTGTAGAAAGCAAATGTCACAACTAGTACTGAACTGAGCAATCACAGTGAAAGCGGTTTCCATCGGAAACAGACCATTTCCCTGTGCTCACGCAATGAGGAAATTTTACCAGCTTCTTCACTATTTTCACTAGTTCGCGTTCCGTAGTCATCATTGTTTAGTACTTCCATTAATTGTTCCCAGGCAGGAGCAGCCACGCACCATGTAATGTTCCTTACAGGCTGCTTGTGCTCGCTTGTGTACGATCACAAGTTCACTATAACGTTCATCATTTCTTTTATTGATATTCGTTTGGGCTCCTTGTAAACTATGTTTTGACGGATGTATTTCAAAGGCTAGCCCTTGTTTTCTGCATTCTGATGGCAGAAATTGTCATAAAATGCTGGGAACTGACAAAAATACCAGAAACTGGTGGAAATGAATGAAAACTAGCGAAAAATGACAGACAATCACAGGCACTAATCTTAACAACAGTGGAGGCACGGATTCCATGGATAGCAAGGAAATACCAACAAACAGTCCTACAAGTGTTCCCGAAAAGGTAGGAATTTCCCGACACTACAGGAACAGTCTCTCTCACCTCAGCTCTAGTCACAGAATAGGATAGCGCTGCAACATATTTTAATCTAGACAGCCAGTATAAAATAAGGCAAAGCATTAATGCCATGGCCCAATAAAAGGTTTACCATAAAGTCAACCTGCTCCAAGAACCATTGCCTGCTGACAGCCCAGGTTCTGACCCATCCTCAGTCAGGTAGGTTCTCCACCCTGCAGTCAGTTCCATGAATTGGCACCCTCTCATCAAAACGGAAAGAGAACTGGAAGCATGGAATCAAATGGAAGTTCCTCCTGAACATCTGGCCACTCAGACACAGTTGGCAAAGTGGAGGAGTCCTTTTTTGTCTGTCCATCCCTAACCAACTAGGGCTACAGAGGGGGTTAGCCTTCAATGCACTGCTACTGATACACAGGGGCAGAGTGGCGTTTCCGAGTCTTTTTTCCGTCAGACAGGTTTTGCTGGTTCTCCAAGTAAGGTTGAAAGCTACTGCTCTGATCTTGGCTAAAATGCCATGTAATTTCAATGAAGAGTGTCTCTGAAAGTAGAAAGCCTCATTCAATCCTAGAAGTACAGTGAAATCAACGTAAGTAGAACTTTCATAACCTGGTTTTTTGGAAAAGTTGAATTTGTTTTCCCCAGCCTCAGTTCTGTGGGGATATATTGCTTCTTGATCTGGATAAGTAGAATTCTGAACCCTGATAATTTTTAAGGTGTATGCTATAGAACATATCCACCCAGCTAAAAATATCAGGATCACTGAGTGCATTAATGATTTCTTGGCAGCATTATTATTATTATAAACATTTATATAGCGCCAGTAGTATGACCTGGTGCTGTACAGAACACAGAAATAGACATGGTCCCTGCCTATGGCTTACAATCTAAAAGAAGGAGGGGGAGACAGGGAGAGGGGACAGTGGGAGAGACAGGGGAAAAGACCAACAAACAACAAGCATTCAAGCGGATGCAAAGTCTCAGGTGCGTGTTCTTGACTTGGTTACAATCAGGTTGGTTGCAGTTAAAATACTGTAGTATTTACTATGTCAAGGCGAGTCTTCATGTTGGGAAGGTTGAATGTTGGCCAGGCTGAAAATGAGCATTAGAAAACATTAGTTCTCTCCAGCCTCGCACACTGACAGCCAGGCAGAGCTTAGTATGCGCATATGAGAGAGATCGAGAGAGAGATCCTGTCAGTTCCAGTTCTGAGTCTCAAGCAGGGGCTGTAAGGAGAATGAGCACCAGATTTCCCTGTCTCCAGCACATCCAAAACTCCCAGAGCCAGAACAGACAGGATTATGTACACACACATGCGTGCACACACTCACCCTTCTGCCCTGCTGTCTGCTCTCTCTGCTTCTGAGGGGAGGGAGGGGGACCGGAAGCAGAGAAACCTGGTGTTAACTTAACCTGAACATCAGATTTCTCTAGCTCCAGGTCTGCTTAAGCAGAATTTTTGATAAGTCAATTTTTTTTACATGGCCAGAAAAGTTTGACTTAATCAGACCATGATGTAAAGATTCAGGACACTTCACGATTTGTTTGTTAGCATTAGGGATGGGTGAACAGAACCAAGTTCGGAAATCTGGTTCAGTTCGAAAATAGAGTTCGGTTCGCAAGTTCGGTTCGGTCGACCGAACTATTTGAGTTCGGTCCGAACTCCAAACTTCTGAACCGCATTCGCCCATTTAACATATCCCTACACAGTCTTGTCATGATTCTACTAAAATGTCACACATCCTTTCCATCAATAAATCCCCCCCACCTCCCTCTTCAAAGGCCCATGGCCCAGGACTAAACATCAGGAGATAAGGGCTCCCCAACTCTATGGCCCAGACTTTGAGTGATACGTCAGAGGTTTTACACAACCCTCTGTACCTCGTGGGATTTTTAATGTTCTTGTTTTCTCAACATGCAAATTTAACCCCAAGGCAAGACATGCTGCTTTGAGAAGTTCATTCATGCACAAGAATTCTGTGGGATAAACATTAACTTTCAAGGAGAGAGTTGCATTGTTAATTAATTAGTTTCCCTTCACGTCTCCCTCACACAGCCATCAGCTGTATTCTCTAGAAAGGTTCAATGGTGCGTACAATTTACCTACATATTCATATCCTGTCAAGTAACACAGCGGTGCTTGATTTCTTTAAGAAATTAAAATTTCTTCCCAAAAATGCATGTGGAAAAAAATGAATAAGTCTTTTAACTGGACTTAAGGAACCATAACACCATACACAGCAGACTGTTTATACCTAAGGGATCACTGTTCTTAAAAAATGGCAAGTTAACTGAACCCCTTTCTCAAGATGTTTTATTTAGTCTGTACTCGTTATTCATTTTGAAGTTAATTGATACCAACTACCTAAATGGGGCGAGGGGGGGGCAGGGGTAGAGGTTTCACTCCCATGGCCAATTGGAAAATTAGTATACGCTCCATGGGCTAGATAGGAGTCAGAGACAGAGGCACCTAAGAGTGTGCTCAGGATGAGGAGAGAAAGGAGAGGGTCCAGATCATGAATCTATGCCATGGAGCCCATCTCCTTCATCTCCACACCCTTCTCCTCTGTGCTCACTCTTCCAGTGCTTGAGGGTAATAACTGGATCCATGAGCCAGATCCGTGAATTGAAAGAGGGCCAAACACAAAACAGCCTTGTGCTGGATTTGGACCACGTGCTGTAGTTTCCCAACTCTAATCCTTTTACACACAAGCTCCCCATTCAGTCACCCTGACAGTTTGGGCTGTAATCCTTGAATCACGTACTCTAGAGCAGACCCATTATTGAGACTATGCCAGGCATGAAGAAGGGGAAACAGGTCAAAGAAACTCCATGTCCTGTTCTCAAAGCTGATTGTTACTGTAGTGTAAAGGTGACGCTGTAAACCTAAGAGATTTAAGCCTCCACAGATTTCCTGAGGCTGCTATTCTACAAGTACTTGTGCCATATCCTGGATCCAGTCTATCTGCGGGATCGCCTCACTCCCCGGGTTCTGGATCGACCCCTGTGGTTGTGGCCAGGGACACTCTTCTTGAGCTCCTCTGTGTGTGGTGGGGGCCACGTTAGACAGGGCGTTCTCGGTGACAGCACTGCGGCTGTGGAACTCCCTGCCGGTTGAGGCCCATTTGTTCCTGGATCTCCCCTCCTTAAGAAGCCATTGTAAAACCTGGTTGTTTTGCAAGGCTTTTGGCAGGGGAGACGGGTAGTGGATGGGGGGTTAGGGTGGAGATACTTTTTATGGACTCTTAACCCTTATGGTTTTACACTGAAGTCAAAGTCAAACAAGTTTATTTATATAGCCATAGCCATTATAAAATAGGACAACATAGGATAAAACGAAATGAAATAAAATATAAAACAGAGTCAACGTCTACGCCAATGAGTCCAAACCACATCACATCAGTGCCCCCAACTCTATTTGAAATACATTCCTAGCCTCAAATTTGCAATATCCAATAGTTTCGGAGCTTTAACAATTTCCCACAACTTCCCTGGTCACAAGCATAACACTCTTGTTCCTTACTCCTTTTAAATTAAACTTTACATTTTACACTGACATTTATTTTTATCTTGTTATTTATTGAAATGTTGTCTTTCTTATTGTTATTTTTCTTACCGTGAGCCGCCACAAGCTGCCAGAGATGGGGTGTGTGTGTGTGTAAAAAATGATGTATAAATAAATAAAAATAACTCCTAGTCAGTCTCTGAAAACAACAGTGTCAGTGACCATGTTAAAATTAGGCTTCTGTTACCTGTCCCATTATGGAGCCACACTAATGGCTCCATTAGTTAAGGCGGAGCTAATGTTCTGTACTGAGAGTTCCACTGACTTCAATGGAGTTCCCTGGGGCAAATTCCTCTGGATTGCAACCCTAATGTTGACAGGGTTTTCTCTGTGAGCATACACTTATAGACACAGATGGCTGCATAGGACAGATATTGAGTAAGCTAAGTATGTGCTTTGGCCCAATATTTCATGTTAGATGAGGTGTCAAGATGTCCCTGGCATTTAAAAAGCGCTTGCGTTTGCTGAGGGAGCAGGAGGAAAGAGGAGCTGGATGAGGTGGCGGGGCCGGGGGGGTCTGTGAGGGGAAGAGGCCGAGGGAGCAGGAGGAGGGAGCAGAAGGGGGCTGGGGGAACAGGAGGGGG
>QEPC01006793.1:52870-121980 GCA_003113815.1 Sphenodon punctatus | reverse complement strand
GGGGGAGGAATGGGAAGGTAGGGAGACTCCCCGGGCCCTGGTAGAGCGTTCCCCTTTAAGGAAAGGAAGCGGTGCTGCTAGAAAAGGTTCCCTCAGGGTCTTATGCGGTAGTTTGGAGGCACTCAGGCGCTCCCTACCAAGCTCATCACAGGGATCTAGGCTCAGCCGCTTCCCAACCGGGGAAGGCCCCTCAAACATGAGACGCACGCGCACGGTACCCCGGGGCCAGGTAGGAGTGCCGAGAAGTGAGGGGGACACCCGTGCCGGGCACCCCCGCAGGGGAAGGGGGGAGCAAGGACTAGGACGGGGCTCCTTGCACTGCAGAGTTCCCAGGACACCACGTGAGGTAAGGGGGAAAGGTAACAACCACTCACTTGTATCCACGGGGCTTCACTCACACACGAACACACACTCACGCACTCTCTCGCCTTGCTCTCCCTCTCAAACAGCTCGAATAACTCTCAGGTCTCTCCACACGCAAGGGCCGGTCTCACAGGCTAAGGCTCTGATCACCAGCGAGGAAGGAATGCCCCTGCCTTCCTTATGTAGGCTGTGCCTGCGTCTGACGCTGTAGCCGCTGCGAACGGCGCAGCGGGGTGTGCGGGGGCGGGGCTGCGTTGCACACGCTGGGAGGAGGCGTGGCTGCCTCCGGAGGTTCGCTGTCCGCGTTCTGTGGCATTGTTGGGGGTGGGGCCCTAGGGCACGTTACATTGTCTTCTACGCCGGGAGGCGTTACTGTATGGGGTGGGGAGGTCGGGCGCCTCTCGTTCTCGCCGCCGCGGTGCTGGGGTCCCTGCTGCCGTTGGGGCCAGCGGATGCCCCCTTGGCCCTGCTGGTGGCGCAACCCCCATCTCCTCAGGCCCCAGGGCCTGACATATACATAAGTACTTCCAGCTAGTAAGCCATCATAACCTATGTGTCTATGTCACCAATAAATCTAGCATGTTGGGCTTCGCAACAAAAAGTTGCTCAGTCCTGAAGCAGGAAGTGAAAGATCATTTGCAGTCTTGATCTGAGAGCTGATAAGTTAGCAGGCTGTGATGGCACATTTAGCACAAGGAATGGGAAGAAATTAAAAGAAAGGGGGCTTCTTCTCCTTAACTGGAGAAGCAATTAGAATCTATGGTTCTTTAACGGACACTGAAATCAAATTTGGCCCCCAAGTTTGGATTAGGGGTTTTGTTTTTAAGGGTTGTTCTTTGTTACAAAACCAACATCAAAACATGACATGTTTTCCCAGAGTCTAACAGTGAAGCTTAGTGTGTTCCCACATTAGAATAGACACTTTCATTCCTGTGTTTGTGTGTGCAGCTATGCACACATGTAGAACCCACAGGTGGGAGGGGTGTCTTTCTCCCCACCTATTGTGTAGTGGGGAGCAGAACGGTCCCATCTGCACTGACTATTCAGTGCCATCCTTGGGGTGGGCCGTGGCTCAGGTGGTAGAGCACATGCTTTTCACGTATAAGGTCCCAGGTTCAATCCCTGGCATCTCTCATAGCACGCCTGGGTGAGGCCTCTGCCCAGGACCTTTGCTGGAGGGTCTTAGGAAGCACGCCTGAGTGAGGCCTCTGCCACAGATTCTGGAGAATCTCAGGATCTGAAACCCTGCTGCCATGTCAGGTTATGACAATACTGGGTCAAGATAGACCATTGGTCTGACTCAGAAAATGCACCCCAATGCATTTTCAAAATATTGCAGAATCTTTTATGTCAAGATGTGAGATTATAAAACTTTACAAAGTGTAAACTATGTTCCTTCCCAATGGTCTCAGTGGTCTAGAGAACTCATCTTGTAAACCCCTAATCAAGAGATCAATTCACTCCCCAATATAGAGAACGTCAAAACAAGCCTCATTAGCCAATAAACTCTTTAAAATCTTAATTTTTCCTAAGCAATGAATCAAAACAACAACAAAATCAGCCACCACTACTGTTCAGGGATAAGCTATATGGTACATGGACATCACTGTAGGAACACATACTCCGTTCAAATATTTAAAATACTTTCATGCTCTAAATATTGTAAGACCGTGTGTATCGGGCAGGATACTGGATTATTTAACTTGATATTGAGAGGCCCATATGGCAAATCTATTCCATTTGTGTCCATAAGTTTGAATTTTAGATCTCTTTCTAGCACTATCTATGACGATTGAGACTTGAGGAGGTATGCTGGCGAGTCCCCTTAACCTTGGATCAACGACACTGTCAAATGTAATGACGTGAGGTTCGGGTGGCGTATTCTCCCTTGGTCTTTGGAGATGAGGTCCTCCATTACTGGAAGCTGAATCCTGTCTAACATTAGCTTCAGAAGACTAGAGAACCAACGACTGGTGTTATTAGCATTAGACGAGCCCTGTCCCATCGGTTTTCTCTCAATACTCTCGTTATGAGTGGGATTGGTGGAAAGGCATAATGCAGGTTGAATCTCCACGGAATCAGGAAAGCATCATGTAATGAGTGGGGATCTAACCCTCCTCTGGAGTAGAACAGGGGAAGTTTCACATTATATCGCAATGCGAACAGGTCTATAACTGGCTGCTCACATCGACTAAAGATTGGTCATTGAACAACAGAGTAATAGACTCTTTCGTGTTGGTCTTTGAAAGATCTGCTGAGACTGTCCACTATGATGTTGATGAATCTGGGTACATGAACAGACATGATGTAGATATCGTAATCTATGTACCACTTCCAAATGTTTTCTGCCAGCTTGGAGAGAGAAACAAATCTTGTTCCTCCCTGCTTGTTCAAATACCACATTGTAGTAGTGTTGTCTGTTTGTACTTGTATTACATGTCCCTGTACAATGTTGCTGAATGCCTTTAGTCCTAGTTGAACCGCTTTGAGCTCTAAAAAATTGCTGTGGTAAGTAGCTTCATGGGGAGTCCACATGCCTTGAAGTTGAAGGTTTTGACAACGAGCTCCCTGTCCCATGGATGATGTGTCTGTGGTAAGCATGAAGTGCGGGTGAGAAAAATGAAATGGCATGCCTTTGAGTACACTGGATTCCAACGTCCACCGTAGAAGAGATCCAACTAGCCTCTGGGTATTATAAGATAGGAATACAGTGGTGTGATACCATGAAGATTACTGGTGATGACCCACCATTGGAACGGTCTGAAACGGAGGCGGACGTAAGGCGTTAAAGTAGCTGATGCAAGAAGACACATCAGTCGTAGAAAGATTTTTAACTTTTGTTTGCAACAGGTTTGTAGGAGGTGAATTATCTCTCTGATAAGTATGAATTGCTCTCGGGGCATGAATTTTTTTTGTACAGTTGTGTCCAGTATGTTCCCTAGAAATTGTATCGTCCATGTAGGGGGTCAAAGGTGATTTGCTTTCATTGACAATGAATCCTAAGTTGTCCAGGAGGTTGAGGACAGTGTGTTTTGAAGGCATGTTGATGGTCCCTTGGTAGTATATTCCATAGGGGCCAGTTTTTCTGGTGCTGTCTTGGTTGCCTGCCTCATTGATAGTAATAAGGTTGCTGTTGTTGGCAGCGCATCGAGTATTATGAGTAATTACTCTGTTTATAAGATCTACGATAGAAGGATGAAAAAAAAAAAAACAACCCACATGTACAGGGGCAGATACCCTCCAAGTTCCTTCTCCCTCCCTTATCGTTGGGGAAAATTTAAATTAGAACCCTAAGCTGGGTGGGATGGGATAGAATCGGACATGCCCAGGAAGTTCAAGCTCAGGAAGTCTGAGCCTGGATGGGATCTGGATGTGTATAACTGCAGTGAGGTCTGTAGCTGGAAGCTTCAACCTTCCCCTGGGGGAAATTTAAATTAGGCCCCGGTCCCTAAATTGGGTGGGATGGGATCAAATTAGACAAAGCGATCAGCACAATACATACACAGCTGAAGCACAGGTTGAAGACATAAGCAGCACAGGTCAGCTCAGCCCAAGGGGTAACAGTAACTAGAAAGTCATCACCCCTCCCCCAAGGCAAGGGCCCAAACTGGGCTGCCCCTGGGAATGTTCGAGGTGTGCACAGAAGCCAGTCACTACTCACCACAGGTCCCAGGCCGAGAGGACAGTTCCTCCCTGAACAAGCAATAAAGCAAACAGTGGGTGCCAGTGCACACAGTCAGCAGCAAGGAAAGCAAATATATAAATCCTTTATATCCTCCAGAATCTTTTTAGAGTGGCAAATAAATCCTTATCAGAGACTCTCCTTTTTAGAGAGAGAGAGAGAAGGCAGGCACATACAGGTAGCCTGCCCCACAGCTCAGCAACACAAAATGGCACCAGCCCAGTACAAACAAGCCACAGGCAGAGTCACGGGACAGACACAGCTAGCACATTGCAGTGAGAAGTGAGAAGCCTGCGCAATTCAGCCTCCTCCCGTCCTGTCTGCCTATTGGTCTCGCCTCTAACTTAGGTTGCTTTACTTGGCTCCACCTCCCTCCACTTCCCCCAGTCCCCAGCAGCCTGGCCTGCCTAGTAGTAGTAGTAGTAAACTTTTATTGTTTGGCCATTGGCCGTAACAAAATTCGTTACACAAGTAATGTAAAATACCAAATATACATTATCATTTTCAAAGACCAAGGGGTCCTAGTCATAAGTAGATACACATAAATTTAAGTTTGAAATTTGGCTTGCCCTTCTCGGGGCTTATGGTGCCAACATTTGTCCCCTGCCTTTAACCTTTCCCTGGATAATAGGAACATTAACCGGTCATCAACTATTATCGTCAATGGTTACCAATCAAGGCACAAAGGGTGTAAAGAGCCATACAAACACAAAACGCTGCTACCGCTCTGGAAGAAGGGGAATTGGAGTCGTCTAATAGATGCTGTAATAAAAGAGTCTCGCTCCATCTCCTGGATAGAGATTAACATAGGTCCCAATATATTTCTCTCTCAGAATACTAAACACTGAACATTCCAAAAGCATATGTTTAGGGGTATCTATGGTTGCCATATCACAATGAGGACATAGTCTCTCCTCTCTTGGGACATTCCGATATCTGCCCTCCAAAATCGCTGATGGAAAAACACCACATCGCATCAGGGTCAAAGCCTTTCTGTGGGGCCACTTTAGCCACTTACTGATGTATTGGGGAGGACAAACATTGGCGGTAGTAAAGATGTAATCTGGAGCAATCCTCTGGGAGGACAAAGCAGCAAGCTCCCTCTGCTGTTCCTGGTCATTTACCCTTCTCTTGACCAGTGCTACTGCCCCTTTATAGCCTAATGGCAATAGAAGTTCTTTTGAAAATCCTAGTTTGACAAAAGAGATGATGGGGGGGGGGGAAAACACCACTCAGCCAAAATTTAAGGATGGCTATTAGAGCCTGGGCTTTGACAGTACTCACTGCTGTTTCAGCCCTCAGAATTACCTGGGGGGACACAGGGCGGTAGGTCTAGGATTGCACAGAGAAAACCATTTTGTATACTTTCAAACTTGTCCAGGAAAGGAAGTCCCCAGATAGCCACCGCATACAATAGTTGCAAGATCACTTTAGCCTTAAAAAGACACAAGGCTGGGTCTGCCAATTTCCCTCCATGAGAGTGGAAAGCCTGCCTAGTAACAGCCAGGGCCAGGCATTGGCGCGTGTACGTACACACACACTGCGCCCAAGCTGCTGCTGGCCTGGGAACTTATCACACCCGCCCAGGCACCCTTTACAATTGCAGCATTTCTGCTCCCATAGGGGCTCTGTTTATACTGCCCCCCACTGGACTAAAAGATTAATTGTGGCCCTCAATGCCTGCTGTACGGATGGCAGAGCCTGTCACCCATACCACAATACAAATGAATTGCCCCTCGTAGGACTCCTTCAGTGCTGTGCTCCACCTCTCTCCCTGCCTAGTCCAGCTGGCTTTGCCTCCAACAGACCTGTGACTGACAGCAGCGGCACACGCCGTGGTGACCTGACCTGCCCCCCAGTCTTTACGTATGCTGAACACGCACAGCTCATATGAGCTCGCGCATGTGTGTTGCCAGTGCGTCCGACTCCCCCAGCACACACGACCCAGAGGTGCAGTGCAAAGCCACTCCGCCACCGCCAGCCGACCCCACAGCAAGCAGCACAGTTACTGTGAGGCAAAGGCAGTGACTCCGAAGAGTCAGAACTGTCTAAATAAAGTACGCTTGGGTCCTGGAGTCCAACAGGGCAGGAGGGGCAGCGCCCATGACGCCCTCGGAGGTGCACCATGCCTGCTTTGCATGTTACTTAAATATCACCCAAGAACAAGTATGTGACCCCTGCTACAGAATATCAGAAATATGATACTTTCTAATTATTATAATCATCTATAACTGATCTCCCTCGGTAATTTGATCAAATATAATGTGACTGCATTGACAACTCCTGAAAACTAGTTTTCTGCATCTGTTAATTTTTCTATACCTCCCAGATCCTTAATATTTCTACAATTAGGTCCTCCCACATAATTTCAAACCAGTACTTAATAGTTGGGGATTCCTTATGTTTTCATTTTGGTACAATTTCACATCTTACAACAATCAATACATTTTTCATTTCACAGGATACCTTTTACTGAAAGGCCTAACAAAATAAACACTTTTCAAAGAAAAATCAATTTTCCTGACAATTTTTCTTATGATCTTCATTTTAATTAACCTTTCAGACCTACCTTATGGACACTTTGGGGGTTTTCAAGCCACGCATAATACATTTCCTCTACATAATTTGAATTGCTTCCACTTAGGAATGGTTCTGTGGCTCCTGATGAAACAAAGCATTGGCTTTGCTGGAACACCTTTCTAGAGAGAACTTGCTTGACCAATCGTCAAAAGCCATGAGGTTTCAGTGTAGCTGCAAACAACCTCAAACAACTCATATTTGCTCGTCAGAGGTAGAAGATAAGAGTCTATTAAAAACACAAACATAATTAAGAGAGCAGTCAGTATACTATTTCACAACAAATACTGCATTATAAGGCTAATTTTCTCATTAATAAAGTACTAGTTCAGAACCAAAGTCTCTATATGAAGGCACATGGCAGGTTCCTGAGAAATGCTAACCAGCGACACCCCTTGATACCAACAGAAATAATAAGCACACAGTACCATGATAAATAAAGTTCAAAATGAGCTACATTTTGAAACCTAGGTCAGAATCCAAGCATTCTCAAGGTAGAAGAAAACGGCAGTAAAAGCAATATTAGTGATAGGGAGAGAGTAGCTTGTCCTGAGAGTACTTAACAGTTTGAAGAGAATAATGTGATAAAACTAAGCCAAAACAGTTCAAAATTAAGCATGGCATTTATCCCAGATTCACTAAATTGGGTCTAAGACTTTACACAGAAGCTTACAGTCACTTATCTTTGATTATTTTAATTTCTATAAACAAGCAACATCAAGGATGGCTCTATCTGTAATAGAGCAAAGAGGGTGCAGGGGACTGAGTTTGTGCTTGGGACATCATGTGAATATTCAGTTTCATTCATTCTCTGCTGTCTACGTGGAACTTTTCCCCTCAGGGAAATACATTTCTTAAAAACTGGGAGAAGGAGGTTATAACTGTCACTTCCACCACTGAGTGGCATGAGGACAGAACCACCTGCAACCATTTAATTTCCTCCAGTTTGCTAAGTTTTAAATCAAAAAGGGAACAAAAAATTAAAACACAAAAGCAGCCAAGAGAATTGGTATGAAAGTATACTTTTGATTAAACCATTATCCACAGAGAAGAATCAACACCTACAGAGAGAAAAAAAATATTCCCTCACACTCTCATGGCCACTTATTTCTAGGCCCAGAAAAGATATATGTATCCAGAATAAAATGGTCAATAAGTCACTGACCAAGCTGGGAACGATAGAGTTAATGTGCTCCTAACTCCCAATGTAGGCAGATATAACTTAGGGATACTCAGAAATGAAGGCTCCAAAGCCTTCAAGTTCTTAACTCGACCAATGTCAATGGGACCTTTACCAGTGACTTCAGTTAGAGCTAGGCTTTCACTCTTGGCCTTAACTCTTCTCTTTTTCTAGAGGTTATCTGGAGTACAGCTGAAATGGGTAGATTTGCTACCTGTGGGGAATACCCTCAAATTTGAGCAGCTTATTGAGTGCACAATTGGTAACCTATTACACAGTCAGGCAACAGAAAACCTAAAATTCTGGGTTATACTGTTATTAGGTTACTGACTTTCCAATTTACTGCTACTAAGTTACTGTTTCCTGTTTACCATCCTTTGCATGATTACTCTGTTTTAGACAACCACTTTAAATCTGTACAGGTCCACCAGATCCCCTTTTCCTCCCCTTTTTATCACAAAAAAATGGTAATTTGCTAATGGTAACTCAGTAAATCAGTAATGCAGTAACTTGAGTAAATAATCAAGCAATAAACAGGTACCATTTCAACAGTACTGAGTCGGTTCAATTAACAAGATGCTGACCCATTTACACTTGTGCATGGTTACTCATTTCAGCTCTAATCTGGAGAAATGCAAATATGCGGGAGCATGGAAAGGAGAGAAGTACATCAAGCCTTTTCCACCTAAGAGAGATCTGCTGGAAATCCTAGTATCTTCTTCTTCTTTTCCCTCAGACTAATTGTTGTCCTGCAAGTTGCTGTTAAAAAAAGATATACTAAAATACATTTTAAAAATGACAGCAAAGTAATTCACTCTTAAGAGATGCATACTCCTATATTACTTGTATTAGACATTTCAAAGTCTATCACATTTTATTAATAATGGAATGGCAACAGCAGGAATTCTACAGGAAACCTTAAACATAGTCTTTAAGAGCAAAATTAACACCTTCCTTTCATATCAGAAGAATGGATGGACAGAGACTAAGTACCTACCTAGAGGGAAATATAAAGCATTTAGAAACAAACCATAAACAGAGGTAAGCTAAAATCTCAAGTCAAAGCCAAAAAACATAAACCCAAGAAATCAGAGGTACTTTTTCAAGTGGGGAAGAAGCTTCTCTATCTAGAACAGGAGTGGAGAACCTCAGGCCTGAGTCTCAAATGTGACCCATGGCAAGCTTTTATGTGGCCCCTTTCCAGTTCCTGGATCTGGCCCCTGGATGAAGTTCTTGCCTCCAGTGACTGAAAAACTGAGCTCAGGGTAAGAAAGCAAAGATGAAGGCATGCACACAAGGACATGGGACAGATCCATGTCACAAATCCATAATCAGGGCCCTCCTTTGCTCGAGTACGTCCCTTAAGCACCCCAGCTCCCAAGTTGTATGATCAGAGTTTGTACTAATTTTCAAAGTCGCCCTCAAGATAGAAAAGGTTCCCCACCCCTGATCTAGAATCTAGACTGATCTAAATCCTTCTCCCAAGACAAAAAAAAAAAAAAAAAAGACAATGAAACAGAGGAAAAGACCTCAGCCTTTGCTAACTTTTATACAGACCCCTAGAGTCAGGGAGTAGAATCCCCCAGCCTCCTCATCATTAACATACAAGACTGGGTATCAAGTATTACACACATGCATAACCAACTTCTCTACAGTTCAGGCAGTAGCACTCTTGAGTAGGGATGGAACTATCGGTATCGGATTAATCCGATAATACCGATATCGGAATACCAGATTTTTAACATTGCCGGCTTTACTGGATTTTTTACATCGCCGCCATTTGACAACGGCCACAAGGTAAAAAAAATGGTAAAATCAGCAATGTTAAAAAACCAGTATTCCAATACTGATAAATCCGGTATTGGGAGATCCAATATCGGTAAATCCAGTAATCCCCCTGAGTCCCACCCCTACTCTTTAAAGATGCTCAAAAGGAAAAGTTTGTATCTGCAATGAAACCACACACACCCCAGGATACACAAAACAGCAGGTCCTGACATTTATAAAAACCTTCCTCAAACAGACATGCAATCCACCACTGGGAGCATGCACACAAAAACCAACAATGGGGCAACTTCCTCCTCTTTGGGTCAACAGCCATCTTTACAGCTAATAAGAGATTTAACCCAGTGTGCTCCTCACAGGCAGATTTTTTCCTTTAAAAAGCAGTAGGGTATTTTAGTCCCACACATCATTACAAGCTTGATATTTATTTTAAACGTTTCCTTGCAAAGGCTCCCACAGCTCTGAAATGCTGTCACTTCACACACGGAGGACAAGCAGGCAACTGGTAAAATGCTTCTGCAAGCAGGAAAAAGGGAAATTTCAGTGAAGGATGCTGAGGGAACCCCTTTATTCTCACAGAACCACTCCAAGATTTTCAATGCACATGCAAAGCAAACAGGAATTCAGGGTTTAAGATCCTGTCATCCAGAGAGTCAGTGACCACACAGATAGTAATTCTTCACACATGAGGAGCATTCTCTAAAGTTTTCCAGAGTACACACAAAGAAAACAAGTATATTTCTTAATTACAGACATTCTAAAGGGCTTTATTCTATCCCCACTATATTGAAGCGTAAGGCTTAATATAAGCCCCAGAAGTACCAACTGAAGTATTTGCTTTTGCCTCATCATATGGTCACATAAGGAAAGATCCATAACTATAATGAAAATTTAATTAGTTCATGTTGCATTATCACCTACTGTACATACTTTACTTCAGCTATGAGAAATCTTACAAAAAGTAAGCACCTATCAGGATACGCCAATACATTCACAAACACTACAAAAGGGATAGAGACCTTTCAACAAGATTAGGCTAGCCACCGAGTCTCAAAATGGGAGGCCATGGAAGTTGTTAACCAGGAACCTTTCTGAATTTTAACCCTGGCTGTTCTTTGGCTGTAACTTTGTACAATTAATTGACTGTCAGTGACTGCTTCTTCATCTGTAAAATCAGAGCAATTTTCACGTGATTACTGTGAAGATTAGTTAATGTTTGAACTACTAAAGTATTATAGGCCATTTTCACATGGATGCCGCCCCATCGCACACGTATGCAGGGGGGGGGACCCGTGTGAATGCCTCAGCGGGTGTGGGGGGGATTGGTGGGCACCTGTGGGAACGTTGGTGGTGGTGGGGGGTGCGCGCGCTCCAGCCACCTCCACCCATCACCCACGCATGGAGCAGCAGGTGCCAATGTCCAATGCTCCGTGTGTGGAGATGGGTGGGGGTCCGTGGAAACACGCACACACACACACACCACACCACACACCCATCCCCCCACACACCCACATCTGTTAGAAAAGGGCCATAGAGGGATGCTACTCTCCAAGAGTTGGCTGACATTTGCTTCCCCCATAAGTGCAGTTTTAATTATTAGCATTCATGCATGTCTCAGGAGTTAATACCATTACTGAAAGTTCCACTATCTTCTCCCTCCACTGCCATAAGACAATCATTAGCCTGAAGAAGACAAACGCAACTCTAATAACAATGGATCAAATATCAGATAGAAAATTATGAAGGATGCTGACTCACTGTGCAAAGTGTCTGATATCAGTGTATGTCAGGTCCCCAAATATGGAGCATGAATATAAAAGCAGCAGATCAACAGGGTGAAATTAGTCATCTTGAAAACAATGTCATTATCCTGAAGTAATAAGTCACTGAACAGATTTCTTGTAACAGTGCTTCACCTCCATTGTACCACTAACAGAATGGGGGTCAAAGTAACTGTTTGATCAGGGTCCACAAGGCCATTGTGTTTGGCCCAAAGACTCTTGATGAAAATGTAACTTCAGCTTTCACAAAAGTAATTTTCTAGCCTTCACAGATGCAGAGAAAAGCTTGAAAATATTACTGTAATGAGACCTAAGGGCTCAAAATCATAAGGCGAATAAAAAGAACCCTACACTATTTTTTTAATATCATGATTTCCAGCAAATCTCATGATTTCAACAGCATGACTCCGAGATCCCCAGTATTGCCAGCCCCAAATGACCAAGTCTCCCCAGGTGGCTGGGATTCTGCAGCTGGGACCCATCCTACACACACAACCAGGCACAGCCCTAGTGTGCTTGGGTATAAATGTCTCCTGAAGGCAACAGCCATGGCTGAAAGTGGACTTGACAGGCAATTATTCTGCCATAGTATAGTATCCGGACAACTCCAGATGCCTTTTTATCCCCTCTAATCACAATCAGTGCAAGCTGGCTTGAAGTTCAACATGTCTCACCAGCTGCAGTTCGTTGTCCATGAGAACGTCTTAGTGAGCCATATAATAAGTTTAAATTGTGTACTCTGGTTTAATGGGTTCTGGGACAGCAGCAGCATATTTATTTGAATTTATACTCTGCCCTTTCCCTATGGTTCACGGTAGCTTACAGCCCAAAAAATGGCATATGCACTACAAGCATTGCACAAAAATTCTCTGCTCTTCAGAAAGCAGATCACTCCATAGTTTCCACTAAAGGCAAACGTAGCTTCCTGTTCTTGGCACCTCTGAAAGTCACATCATATAAAAACCAGAACAATCTGAGGCAACAACATAATGGTATTAAAAACAAATATTCATGCACTGTGTTACCTGCCACAATATAGCTCTCCTTTATTTCTGATGTCAGAATATATTTTCATAGTAAGGACAAACACCACCAAAAAAAAAAAATCTATGGCTTCAAGGCAGAGAAAAAGAACAATCAGAGCAAAGTGGGTGCAAATACTTTCCCAGACAATATCTTTTTCAGCAATCAACACAACCCATATTTTGCATTTCACCTTCTTTACGGGTGCCTACTAAGTATGCTGAGTAAGGTCCTTTTCACACGGGCCGCGAGGGAGAAGGGGGATGGATGTGTGTCGTGGTGTGGAGGCGGCCGTTACATGGGTGCACCCCCATCTCCACCCATCTTCACGCACAGAGCAACCACCGTTGTCACCAGTTTCTTGGTACGTGGGTGATGGGTGGAGGTGCGTGGAGCACAGGAGTGCGCACATAACCCTACCCATTGGATGCAGTGGTCAGACGGGCGCTCCCCCCATGCTCACACAGTGGATCTATGTGGGATCGGGGGGGGCGTCTCTTGTGAAAAGGGCCTAGATTAAAGCTGAAAAGCATAAACGACACAGAAAAGTTCTAGATATAATTCATATGTAGCGACTCAATGATAACTTTTAAATCCGGTTTCTCTCTGCAAATGTTTTTGCCTACAATTCCAGCAAACACCAATGATCAATATCCCCTCTAATTTATTTTCACAGCACATGGAGTGATTGTGTGTGTGTACATGTGTATCAAACCTATGTGCACAAATACACAAGATCACCTATGTGCACAGATACACAAGATTCCTAATGTCCACTTCTGATCACCTCCACTTGAAAAATGTCTTCGTTTTGATTTGTAGAGACTTATAGCCCATTTCGTAACTTTGAGGCTCTGCTGGGGTGGGAGGGGGGATGACTTTCTTTGGGAGAACAAAAAAAACCCTGTAAAAAATGAAATTGGTTTACAAATATAGTTTTTTCTTACAAAGGCCATACTTGAACCATTGACTTCCCCCCTCCCCTCCCCCCAGCAATACTGTGCATATTGCCCAATAGTTAGGTAGCCATTTCTTCAAAGGCTGCAACAGAAGTTGCTCTGTATGGCCGAGTAGCTCAAGTTTTGGCCAGCTAAGCTAAGGGTCCTGGGTTCTATCCCACACGGTTCCTTTGTTTTACCTCTTTATTCATTCTTAGTTCTTTGCCTTGTAGAGCAGGGGGGTGAGGTGCGGAAGAAGCACAGCAACCTCAAAACCTCCTGTGCCCTAAACTTCAAGGAACTATTCCTCCAGGTGGATGTTGCTGGTATCATCTCTCCCTCTCTCTTTAACAACAAAACTGTACATTCCATCACAGTCATGCACCTTTGCAGGAACAATGTTCATAATTACAGTACTGTAACAGCTGGAAGGAAACACTTCCCAGTTTGCCGACATTTGCCTAGAGGAAGACACTCTTGGTCACCTGGGACCAACACAACCACCACACACTGGGTGCAGCCACATGAGACGCCCAGGGAGGCTTACCCCTTCCTGCAAACGAGCCACGGGATGCAGTGGTTCATGTGTTGGGGCTGCTGGTCAGGGTGAATATCTGCTTGCTCAATGACACGTCCTTGGAGAAAAACTGAAGATATTGTCACGGAGCAACCTTACCCCACATAGTGGTACAGCTGCCCAGGGCAGAGCAAACCCATGTAGCCAGGTGCACTTGCCCTTCCACGCTCGGGGAAACCCTGCAAGCCGTAAGTGACAGACACTAGCTCCTGTCGCTTGCAGTCACATCACAGCCGGGGCGGGATTCACATCCACCCAGGCTGATTGGGGGGGGAGGGGAGCCACCCACGTGCCCCTCTCCCTACGCTGACAAACAGCTGATAAGGGAAGTGGGGTCTAGAGGAGCGCCCCCTCCCCTAATCAGCTGCTTGCTGTGGTGAGGAGAGGGGCATGTACACAGCACCTCTGGCCTCCCTCCATCAGCTGTCAGTCAAATGGATGGGAGGAAAGGAGCCTGCGCTCTTCCTAGGTTCCTCTCTCCCCTGATCCACCCAACTAACAGCTGATGCGGGGGGGGGGGGAAACCTGGGAAGTGGACATGTGCTCTTCCCAGGTTCCCCTTCCTCATCAGTGGTCGGTGGGGGGGGAAGCACATGCCCTCCCCCCCCAAACAGCTGCGTAATAATTTTATATATAGATAGATATAGATATAGCATGCCCGATCCTGCATTGCAGGGGTGGAAGCCTCCAGTCTCTGGCTGTGGCAGCAGCTCTGCAATGGGTTGGGACACGTCTTCCCCCTACCCATGTGCCCAGCTCCCTGCACTGGCCCCACAATGTGGCGGGGCCAATTGTCTGCCACAGGGTAGCGCCAGGATCGGGTCAGGCAGTTCATCTGGCTGCACCTACTCTCCCTGCTTTTCCCTATGAACACAAAGCTGTCCAGTGGCCAGTCACTCATGCCTTGTAGAATCAGGTTTCCCTGTCGTTTGTATATGTGTTTCATACGGCAACTTTAGCAGGGAACAACACATATGCACACTTTTTGATAAACAAGTGAAAGTGATTGTTAAGTCACAAAACTTGGCAGGAAGTACTCAAGGGCCGGTAATACTAGAAAGTACTTTTAAATCTTAGTTGAAAACCTGAATGGATCCCAAATTGATTGTGTTAATTTTCAGGGGAGGGGGTGCAACAATATCTAATACCCTTTGAATGATATCTGCCATCTTCCTTTCACTCTCTTTAAATTGCAAAATACGACTGGTGACCCATTTTAAGAGATAATCCATTTACTGGATTATCCACAAGGTCAAAGACAGATTAGTTCACTCCCACAAAGGTTGCAAGTTATTACTGAGGCAATGCATCCTTGTCTACTGAAGAAGGGACGCCTCAGTCTACCTAGATAAGAAACAGAAATGGCCACAGTAACTGCTGGGGTAACTCCAGAGTCAATAGATTTACACCAGAGATTAATTTTCCTCAGTGAGTCTAAACGCTTCCCAATTCTTCTCTTGCGCTTACTGCTCTACAGCACAGACATCAACATCAGTACTCAGCAAACCAGGGACTACTGGCATAATCAAAGAGCAGTCTGGCCTCCTTAACCCTGAGTCCACCACTCAGGATCAGCATACAGGGGAGAAGACAGAAGCATCTAGTGTCATTCCAGTTCACTACATTCTCTAAAACGTAGTCAACCCTGAAACGAAGACAGTGACTGATGAGAGATCATGTCGAGCTAGGAACATCTGAAAGGAAAGTGTTAATTAAATCTCTTCCAGTGGTTAAAAATGAGAGTACTGAACTGGAAGAAAAAGAGGAATTGCTATTTACTGAACAAAAGAAACTGTGATAGTGCTAGAAAGTTGAAGGGAAAGCAGGCGGCTGTAGGGAATTTAAGCAACAGACACTGCACATTTGTACTTGTAATACTTCCTGAGACGCACCACCAAAACAACCCAGTTTTCTACCCTTGCCCAAGAAACCATCTTTAGACATTGACAAGCTTATCAATTTCCACCTCCATGTCTAGCATTCCCTTTAGGGGAAAGGGATGATGGAAAGATTGTGACAAACTGGCTATGGCATCAGCTGTAGTATTCTGATGGATCTGACCTTTTCAACCTCACTTCAGACGCAGGTAGGGTAGGAAGACTGCACTGTTCTCACGGGTTAGTAATTTCCTAGAATCGGGTGCCCAGGCTTGCCTATCGTTTATGATCTTTGTGACACCTTTACACAACTAACTTCCAGTTGGTTCATCTGCAGAATACAAACCAGTCTCTGACCTACGATTTGGGAAAAAACTCATCCTGCAACCCAGCTGGTTTTTCTAAAGCATTCCCTGCAATGGATTCAGTTTCTCTAAGAATATCACTTTTCTTTATTAAAAAAAACAAAACAAAACAAAAAACACCTGGTGCTAAAGAATGGATACAAATAAAAACTCATGGTATAAATATCTGACCAGCAATGTAAGCCAGGGAAATAGGACTTGTATTTCAGAACACTTTCATAGATAGTGCCATAAGCAAACATTCTCCCACCCCCCACCCCCGCCCAGAAGAACAGCGTAAACAGGATCCACTAACCTATGGCAATGTTTTAAAGCTTAAACTAAACATTCATGCACCATCAGTCTATGACATGCAGTTTCCCCCCAGCCACTGTATGGGTTTGGCTGGTATATAGGCAACTGTATGTCACAGACTTATGGTGCATGAATGTTTAGTTTAAGCTTTAAAACATTGCCATAGGTTAGTGGATCCTGTTTACACTGTAAACTAGGAAATGGTTATATTGTACAAACATACATAAAGCCAGGCTGGAATGCTTTAACGGCCAATACAGCTGGTAGCACCATAAACCTTTCACAAGCAAGGCATGAACTATTGCCACAACCTTCGTAGCATCCTAGCATAGTTACCTGAAAGGCAGGAGAACAAAAGTTACTTTTCCAGTCTCCTCTATGAAACTTAAGTACCTACATCCAGTCAACAAAACCATTGTATTCAATACTGTAATTTGAGTCTCCTGCTCAGACTGTATGTAACTGGAAAATCGCAATGCCAACACACTCATGGAATTATGATAATAAGAAATTATATGTCAGTAAAGCATACACCAGAGAGACATGCTTTATTAACCGTTTTAGGAATGCTAGAGTCTCAGTTATGGAATTTCAGTTTGGAAACCTAATAATGTAGTTACAACTAGTTTTACCATTCTGTTTTCTAAAGAGTTCAACATTTAGAGGTGTTTTATGATAAACACTCTGCATTTTAGGTTGTTTTAATTCTAGTTTCATTTGTTATGTATTTTAATATGTATTTTTAAATGTTATTAGCTGCCCCAAGTTGCTTCTAGCAGGAGGGGGCGGCATATACATTTTAATATAAATAAATAAATTCACTGATGGCTATTCCACAAACACCAACATGCTTGAACTGCATTTTTGGTGAATATTACAACTCCCCCTGAATACAAGGCAAGAGCGGTTAAAGTATGTTAAAGCATTTTTAATCTGGAAGAACTAGCTATGCGCACACCCCACAGGTCACAAAGGCTGCAATTCTCAAACTACTCACTCTAGAGTCTCACTGAAGTCCTCATTTACTTCAGCTCAAATATGCCAAATTATTAACATGCAATTTTGACATCGCTCTGACAGAAATCTACAAATCACTGACTCTGAAGTAGTCCCGATGACAATGGGATCCTCATGGGAGTATGCAGAAAAGTATGAAAGTCTTCTCTGGAGACAATGGAACTCTTCTAGAGTTAGCGGTTTGAGGACCGCAGTCTATGTGACACAGACGTCCCACAGTGGCACACCTCTCAACAGTCCCTCTTTCGATGGGATAATCTCTCTTTGGGACCTGAATCCCACTGTCCATCTTTCACAAGAGGAAAGAGACCAGAATTCAAGCCCAGGACACTTTTTCCTGGTTGCCTCCCAGGAAAAGTGCTTGAGAGAACTGGGAGATAATGGAACAATACAAAATTAAGTAGAAGGACCAGCAGGTGAGCTTCTGTCCCTCTTTATGCACTTCAAATGTTGGGAAGTGTGTGCGCGCATGGGTAAGTTTGCAAGGGGGTGGAGATTATTCATTGAGGGGGTGGGGCTTGCTTGTCAAGGGGGCAGGCTTGCCCCTCTTTGGCTTCCCCAAATGCTGAAAGATATTGTGAATGTTGAAGTAATAAAGGCAACAATGAATAATAACCAGGCCAGAGCCAGGTGAGGGGAGCACGCTCCCTGGCACAGCTGCATTCCCTCCTTCTGAGAAGGCAGAGGGGGCCCCATTCTATCATCTGCGCCAGAGACCATTCCAACCTAGCTACGCCTCTGCAGAGGAGATCCAGCAGATAGCGGATTTCTTACATGTCTGAGGAAGGGTCCCGTGTAGCCTGAAAACTTTACATACGCTCACCAATAAAAGAGATAATCTAAATTACTTTGTCTCCATCTCTTACATTTTAGACCAACAGCAACCATCCTCGCTCTCTGTATATTTAAATGAACATCTAATTCCCCATTTTCTGCCATCTGAATCAGGTTAACTTAGTCGCATTTGTTTGTGTTTGTTTTGACATGTAGTTGTAAACCATCCTGTACCTTTTTGATAAATGGTTGGGAGGGGAACAAATAAAAATTATTGCACTGCATTTCCTCCATTTATTTACCCTTTTTTACATTTGCCCTCCTGCAAACCAAAGCGAGATCATAAGCTATAGGATTCTTTAGATGTCCAGTAGCAGCCAGATACCATTAGTCTAAAATTTATGGACCTCATAAAGCAGAGGTGGCCTTTTCAATTCAAGTTACATGCCTGGCTAGACTATGGCAATGGAAGTCCATCATCATAAACATCCAACATTTCCTCCATGCCTTAGAATCACTTTATTTCTGCTCGGTGTTATGCCAAAAGAGAGGAACTGGCAGATCAGACATTTATTGTTAAGACCCCTGCCGCACCAAAAACCCAAAACAAAAACCCTACTTAAATAATCATGAAGCTGTTCCTCCTTCCCTCCACACTGCAATCCCTCCTCCACCGCCACCCCCCTCAGACTCCTTCTCTCCCTCCCCAAGGGCAAACTGAAAGGCATCACCGCTGCTGCCCAGGGTGAGCCGATCTGTTCCCAAGGTAACCCAGGCCTGTCCCGCTATGATCAATGGCTCCACAGAGATGGGCTGTGCATCCTGCTCCCAGCACCGGCCTCGTCTCTAAGCAGCACAGAATCCGAGCCGAGCCCTGCCTGAGCAGACCACCAGCCCGGCCATGGGAACCCCATAAACACCTCAGCGCCCCTAGTCCCCCGTGTGCCCACTTCCTCCCGCCCCTCCCCCTTTATCTCGCCCCTCACCCCCACGGTACCTGTCCCCCCACCCCCTGCCACTATCCCGCTCCCGCTTCATCCGGGCACCCCTGCACACACGGAACAAGCTGAGGCGCCGGGTTTTTTTCAGCGGGGAGGGGGCAGACCTGTGTCTCTGCTCGAAGACCCCCCGCGGCAGAGGGCTGACGGGGGGGGGAGCTCAGCCTTCCCCCGCGTCCGGCCCGCAGAGAGGAAGGGGAGGTCGCAGCGGCGGCAGCAGCAGCAAACAACGGCGGGTTGGGAGGAAGAGGGTTGAGGGATCGCGGTAAAGGGGGGGGGGGTACCTACGTCACGTGGGGAGCAGCGGGAACCCGCTCAGAATCGCTACTCGGCGCTCGATGGGCGGGTGAGACCAAAATGCGAGCGGTGGGTGGGGCCACGTGGGGAGCGCCGGGCGCTGTCCGCTGGGCGGTGCTGGAGACAGACGCGCGGCTCCGGCAGCAGCTCCCGGTTCCACAGCCCACGCTGCCTCACAGC
Organism: Sphenodon punctatus; assembly: GCA_003113815.1. NCBI lineage: Eukaryota > Metazoa > Chordata > Lepidosauria > Sphenodontia > Sphenodontidae > Sphenodon > Sphenodon punctatus. Next base: position 102,272 of record QEPC01006793.1, on the reverse strand, counting down.
TCCCCTCTGACCTGCGCACGGGACCCCTCCACCCAGGACTCTGTGTCTCCTCAGCTCCCCTATCCACCACCTTTGCCCCCAAGGCAGGTCCCTCTCATCCCCTTTCTGAGCATCTCTGTTATGCTCAGAACCCGCCCGCCGTCTCCCCCTCTACTCCCTTCTGAGCTTCCCGCTCATCCTCTTTCTGAATGTCTGTATTAGCCCCCAACATCTCCCCTTCTCACTCACCCTCCCTGTCCGCATTATCCCCAATATCTTCTCCTCTCTGAGTATCCCTGGTATCCCACATTTCCCACTCTGATCCCTTTCTCACTCTCACACCCCTTTCTGAGTGTTTCTAATACCCTCCAGCCTTGCTATAACACCCCCCCCCCCGTAAGTTACCATCACCCCATTTCTGTTCATCTCTAATATCCTCCAGTGTGTGTCTGTCAGAGTCCTCCTCTGTCCGCCTTTTTCACTCACCCTAGTTCCTGGGTGTCTCTATGTCCATATTAGCCCGCAGGACTCCTAGAACAATGTTTTCATTCCCCCTCCCCCCCCCCCCCCATGGACTCTATACAGCCTACTATTTATTTTTATTTTTATTTTCCAAATTTATACCCCGCCCCCTCCCATGTTACCTTAACGATCCCCACTGTGGGCTAAGGTCCTGCATCCCCTGCTTCCTCATTTCGAGTTGTCCTTTCGGTACTCAACACAACAACCATGGCACGTTTCTAGCCTACAGTCTCCTGGGCAGGAGATTTACCAAGATTCTTCCCATTTTCTTGTATTTACCTGGTATAACACAGCTTTTAGAGAAAGACACCCCACCAACGATCTTTGAGTTTCACAACAACATCATGCTCCTTCAGTAGGAAATTGGAACCCATTTCTGAGATAAAGTGCAGAAGGTATGGAAATACCAGCATTAATCCAGAGTAACCTAGGTCATTTGGTTATCACTCTACTAATTCAAGACTATAGGTTGGTTTATACTAGTTTCTTGTACCAGGCATATAAACCAGGTCCAAACTATGAGTACGCACACCATTTTAACCATAAGTAACAGATTCCAGGTTCTGGGCGGATAGTAGCTGTTCGGTAGGTTCATTGTGGTTGTACCAGAACCTTGGACCAGTGTAAAGTAAACCAGCAGGCAAGCTTTTGAGTACAAGAGTTACTGTAGACCTGCTCTAACTGCTGAAGTCATTGACCCAGATTCTGTGCTGCCCAAGGATGAGAAACCCCTGCCAGGGTGCTAGTTTTGTGCCCTGATATTCAGTCTAGCTCTAATCCCAGCTTAAAGAAGCCCTGAGATTATGCCCATTACTAATCACCCCTGCAGTGGGTTGTTAGCAGAGTACAGCACACTTTGGTTAGGGTAGCTCTACACTTACAGCTTGTCCTCTCTTCTGGGAACTGTGTGTAGGGATGGTGCAGAAGCAAGGCCTGTGTTGATTGGGAACTACCCCATCTGGGGGGAAAAATCCCCACTTATAGAGGTCCAGCAGCGTTTTGTCCCCTTTGCATTCCTACAACAGTGCAAGTAGGCCAGCTATTAGGTTTAATGGATCTCCCATTGCCCCATTGTAAATCAAAAGTAACTCCATTCCAATAAATGACCTTTCCAATAAATAACTCCATTCCAATAAATGTCCTCAATCGACACAGGGCAGTACTACGTAAATTATAAAATTGCATAATAGGGTCTCTGGATTTTTAGCCAACATTTAAAAAAAAAAAAGAGTACAAGTGTACATGATACCAATAATTAGATTAGGAAATACACAGCGTTCTCCTGTCTGGAACCTGGGAGGAGAATAGGAAGATTTAAAGAGCAATTTTATTTAATAGAATGCCAGGAATGAATCACTGAAATCTTCATGAAGGAGATACAAATGCAAGGACATTGGTATGTTTGTATCTTAGTATGAGAAATGGAGTAAAAAGGAGACAGGGGACCTTGACAAAATGACTGACAACCTGCTTAAACCCCCATTTATATGCAGTTATCCCATCTAAATATGCAGGAAAAGGACACAATATGGCAATATGAACTGAGTTATTCCTTCTACTGCAACACCATTTTCCCTTGGATTTCTACAAGTTACAAATCTTCCTGTATTTTTTTTATCAGGTTTGCTATTATTTTATCTGTCCTTGATAAAAGTTCAGAATAACACTCAGTCAAGGTCTGTCATCTATAGAGATGATTAAGACTGTCACCTCAGTTTACAGTTGATGTTGTGGCATAAATATCACCATGTTTCATAATTTTGGGGGCTTGATATGCAGAAGGATTAATGGGGGGAAATCTACCTGAGCCATAATGGAAGGAGGGAAGGTGAGGAAACCATAATTAATAGGGTGAAACAAAACAGGTTACAAAACTCACTTAGTCAGAGTCAACATGCCTACAGTAATAAGCATAATCTCAAACAAGAAATAACATTGGATTCCAGTGGGTTCCCATGCCATAATTTAAATGGATCCTAGAATCAAGTGAGACCCATCATTATCTCAGCAATTTATGGATTACCATAATGAATCTATCTAGATGTTATGAATATATTTCTTCATCACAAATTCACCACAACTTTGGTGCTGTGTTTAAAGCAATGGGAGAACCAGATGTGATAGAAGCCCCACCTTGTCCTGTTTTATGGGATCAGTTAATAAACTCAGGCTGTTAGAGCCAATTGTGAACTGGACCTGTGCCCATCCTGGCTGGTCATGGCCAGCCAGGAGTCGTTGGGGCCATTGCTGGCAAGGGTGGTAAATGCCTCCCTTCGGGAGGGCAAAGCACCAAGCTGCCTCAAGAAGGCGGTGGTGCAGCCTCTGCTCAAGAAACCATCACTCGACATGGACTCCCTTGCCAACTATTGACCAGAAAAGGAAGGTTATTGAACGGGTAGTGGCTTAGCAGCTTCAGGGGCATTTGGGCCATGTCAGCTTTCTAGATCCCTCATAGTCCGACTTTCATCCAGGTTTTGGCACTGAGCCTGCGCTTGTGGCCTTGGTCGACGAACTTCACCATGAGCTGGACCGGGGCCAGTCGACCCGGTTGATCCTGTTAGATCTCTTGGCTGCATTTGATACCACTGACCACGAGATGTTGGTAACCTGCTTGCGGGACCAAGCCAGAGTGGGCAGAATTGTTCTTGAATGGTTCTGTTCCTTCCTGGCCAGGAGAACTCAGCGTGTGGTGCTGCAGGATTGCTCGTCGTCCCCCCAGAACCTCATGGTTGGAGTCCCACAAGGTTCCATTCTGTCCCCTCTCCTGTCCAACATGTATATACAGCCTTTGGATGAGGTCGTCAGAGGGTTTGGCGTATGGTGTCATCAGTATGCTGATGACATCCAGCTTTACCTCTCATTTTCAGCTGACCCACGCCCTGCAGTCTCTGTTTACTCAGTGTCTGGCAGCTGTGAGGGGGCTGGATGAGAGTGAGCTGTCTGAAGCTGAATCCTGATAAGATGGAGGTGATGCTGGTGGGGGGAGCTGAGGGAGTGGTGGCCTCTGTCATTGACAGGATTCGCCCGCCGTTGGTTCCTCAGGTCTGCAGTCTGGGGTTGCTCCTCAGTTCGCAGATCCACCTGGATGTCCAGGTGGAGGCTATGGTGAGGAATGCATTCCACCAACTGGTGCGATGGCTTCAGTCATTCATTTTGGACTCTGACCTGACCACCATCATCCATGCTTTCATCACCTCAAGACTGAACTATTGCAACACACACTATGGCCACTTTTACACGGACGCCACCCATCCAGAAACACCCATCAGATGGGTGGTAGAGCGTCCATGTAAATGTTCACGGGTGGGTGGGGTGCGTGCCCGACCCGCCCGCCAACACCTACGGAGCAGCCGTGAGGGAGCCGGCATCCTCTGTGGGTGGAGATGGGTGTTCAACATCCGAGCATCCATGTAAAAGCTGAAACACTCACACCCACACAGAGTGGACCGGGAGAGCCCCACCACGCCGGTGCCATGGGGCACGCATGCACCGCCACGCAGACATGCCCACAGGGTGGGAGGGACGCTGGACATCCGGCCGAGAGCCCGTAAAGGAAGGAGGACCCACAGCACACACGTGCGGGTTCCCACGATGGCAATCAGGAAGGCCCCCAAGAAGGCAACGGGAGCCAATGCCACCCCACACAAGGGAAGGGGCCGGGTGAGCACGGGGACCCTGGGGTGCCCGGGGTTGGGGGAAAAAGCCATGGTAAGGTGGTGTGGGGGGGAAGTGTCTCAGGTGGAAGGCACAAAGGGGGGCAACGGACTACCAACAAGGGGGGGCAGCGGGGGGAATGGGTGGGGAAACATGCCAGGAAGTAACACGGCACATGTGTCCTGGCACAGGGGCCATACCGACACCCCCCCAGTTGATGACCCCCAGCCCAGTACCTCCCAAAGGCACGGCCCAAGGAGCAGCAGCGAGAGCAAGGTGAGCGCAAGGGCACACACACACCCCAGGAGGGGAGGGCCATGCCCCGGGCCTGACCACTGGGCCTGGGAACACAGGGCCGGGGGCAGCAGCATAATCCATTCCCCGCAGGACAGCTCCCAGACAACGGCGCACCGCACCACTGGGACGACGGCCGAAGAGGACCTCCCAGACAGGTGGGCAAAGGGGAACCCCAGAGGGGAAGGGGGGGCAGGCCCCACGGGTGGGTGGAGGGGACCAGCAGGAGATGTAGTAACCCCTATTGCACTACCCCCAACAGGACACAACCACCACCACAGCATCCACATCCACAGGGCAATGGCTGTCGCTCCCCATCCCGTGTACCGCTTGTGCTCAGCGTGGGTTTCATGCACCCTAGGTTGAGCAACCCCCCCATGGTGGCTGCTCAACCCCCACAGGTAAGGTCACAGCACCCTGGGCCCCTGGGGGTTGTGGGGTGCAACACTGGGGAGGGGCCATTTGGAATCCGGGGAACTGTGCGGGGGCCTGGGGTGCTGTGACCTTACCTGTGGGGGTTGAGCAGCCACCATGGGGGGTTGCTCGACCTAGGGTGCATGAAACCCACGCTGAGCGCAAGCGGTACACGGGATGGGGAGCGACAGCCATTGCCAGGGGTATGTGTACCCACACAGTGCCGCAGTACGTGACTGGGCAGGTGCCGTGATACCATGGGCGGACCGTCCCGGGAGGGCACCTTTAGGAAGCGCCGTACGGCACATGCCATGCTCCTGTGGGGAGTAGGGGGCTCCCCAGACCCTTATGGGCCACCCAAGTGCCCGTGCACCGACAAGGGACAGAGATGAGTGCACACAGTGATCCCGTAACCCATTCTTGCTCCTCCAAGCAGGGACCAACAGTGGAGGCTGGTGTGGAGTGGCCAGTGGATGCCAGGGAGGCTGGACCATCAGCCTGGAGAGCCCTGTGGTCAACCGCAGCCAGGGCATGCTGACCAGTGAGCCCCCGTGGTGCAGCCAAGAGGGGGAGAGGCCGCCCAAGATGTTGACCCCTGCCTCCTTCCATTGTACATGTCCCCTCCAATAAAGGTGTTGCACCTATACCTTGCTGTCGTTTCCTCTGTCCGGGGACATGGGGGGGGTTGTGTAGCATACAGGGGGGCACCAGCAGGTTGGGGACCCCGTGCACTCCCTGGCCAGCTGGCGGGGCCGGAGGCTAGACCAGCGATGCCTCATGCAGTTGTGGTGGTCGGAACAGGCGTGCACTGGACCTGCTCATGCAAACCGGCTTATGTTGGCCGGTGGGCATGTGCGGGACCAGCGCAACCCGTGGCCAACAGTGAGAGGAGGATGCTCACCACCGGACAACCCACGGGACCCGTTCCCTGGACCCAGTAGGCCACACATGGAATGGAGGGCCAGATGCAGGTAACAGGTAGGGCCCAGCAGTTATATAATATAAATTTATTTGCGGCCTAAGCCAAAACCATACAAAAGACATAATAAAACAAAACTGTATAAACACCAAACAGCCGTTAATCCATTGCCAAACTTATCCAGCAGCTATGTTACTCAGAATAACTAATTATTTACAAGGAAAACACACAACACTTTTCTAAACAAATTCCACAAACTAACCCTCATTCAATGGGCTGCTTAAAGTTTAAAAACAAACTATGTAAATTAAATGCTAGCATCAAATAGTGTGCCACTGCACTTGTAATGGAATGATCCACATCAGCCAAGGCCAAAAGCTGAAGATTCTGCTCAGTTCTCCCCGGGAACCTCCGAAAGAAAGGGGTAAGAAACTCTGAGTGAATGGAATCATAAAGATGACAGTTGAATAGTATGTGATAAACTGTCGCCACACATTGCCCATCAAAGGGGCAGAGATGCTTGGCAAAAGGTCTGGCCCTAAGGCGCCCCTCAAATAAGGCTGTAGGCAAGGCATTAAGCCTCGCACAAAAGAACAAATACTTCCCCCTAAGCGGAATGGCTGAAGATAGATATGCCGCCATCCCGGAGGGGGATCTAATAAAGGGGAGGTAATCTGCCATATGTTCTGAGGCTCTGATTTGAGCAATCTCCTCCTGCTGGTTCTGAGCCTGAAGCCTTCTTAATATTATGGTCAGTATGGTTCCCGGATCTCTACCCACCCAACAAACGGGGGGAAATCCCAGTTTGCAAAGAAACTGCTCAACTGCCTGATGCCAACGACTCCCATAGGAGTCCTCCTTCCAATATTTAATCAACCCCCTCTCCTGTGATGTATAGAGCTTGGCCCAAAATTTTAAAACAAGGGTCCAAGCTTCCACAGACCAACAACATTGACCTAGCTCGGCCCTAATTGCTGCAAAGGGAGTAGCCTTTGGGTTGTTAAGGAGCCTTTGATAGAAACACGCCTGGAGGCTATTAAGTTTTCCCACCCATGAGGGTACAAGGGCCATCCAGACTTTGGCCCCATATAACACCTGGGCACGAACCTTTGAGTTTAGGACCTTAGTCGCAGGAACTATTGCACGTTTCCCGGAGTGGGCAAAGAGCCTAGCAAGAGAGAACGCAGTGCCCCTTGCCCCCGCCAATGCATTTTCCGCATATGATTTCCATGTCCCTGCTGCCTGAAATAAAAGGCCCAAATAACGGTACGAATTGACTTGCCTATTATTATGACTGCCCACCCTCCACTGGGAAACCTGCCGTGAATGTGAAAAAACTAAAACATGAGATTTCTCATGATTTATCACCAACTTACTCTGGGAGCAAAAATCAGAGAAGCACTGGAGCTGTCGCCTTAACCCAACCTTGGTTTGGGACAAGATTGCTATGTCATCTGCATAAAGCAGGGAACCAACTGGGTGCCCTGCCAATTTGGGGGGATGGAAAGATGGCGCTGCTAACAAAGGCACTAATTCATTTATGAAAAGAATAAAGAGAATGGGAGCGAGAATGCAGCCCTGCCTGACGCCTGTATAAGTAGGGATGTCCTCAGTTAAATGGCTGGTCTGGTCCATCTTCACTGCGACTGAGGTGTTTTCATGAAGGGAGCGTAATAAGCTGAGCGTAATAAGATGAGCAGTTTGAAAAGGGGTCCCAGGCCTACAGACATGGGTGCGGATCCGGCGCTGGCCAGCAGTTGGCTGCCCAGGCAGCAATGCGGTGGCAGATGCCGTCCCTGTTCCCCTCAGAGCTGCGCAAGGCTGCCCCTTCCTAGGCACGTTGGTACGGGGGCACTGGCCTGGTCCAGGGCACCGGTGCAGGGACGCCGCAGAGCCCAGCAGGGCACGTCGTTCGACAGACACCCACCTCGCCCATCGCACAAGCGCTGCCCTCCTGAGGTTTGCTGCCCTCCACTTCCATGTCCCCAGGAGAGCGGACCAGTGACCCTGCAGGCGGAGCATGGTAATCTGCCAGAGCAGCATGTGCAGCAGCAGGAGGCCTACACCCAGGAGGTGCAGCAGCACGGCCCTGGGCAGTGGGTCCTCGTCCCCCGGCAGCATGTTTCTGCTGCTTCACACTCCCTGTCACACACCACTGGCATGTGCCATGAGTGTGGTACGCTCCGCTGTCCAGCCTGTGCCCACGGCCCACTCTCCCCTCGTGTCACGGGAGCTCCTCCGTGTGCCCCCAACCTGGGATCACTGTTTTCTGTGTGCTGCATGGTCCCATGCTATAGCCCCTCTGCCCCACGCCCAACCGGCCACAGCATGTCCCTTATATACTGTGTAGGCCGGTGGGGGCCGGCCGGCGGTTGGTGTTGCGTAGGGGGTGTGCTGGGGTGGCAAGCAGGTGCTGAGTCTGGTTGCACATCCTTGTGAGCGGGCCGGCCACATGGCCGCCAGGGGGATGGGACTGCGTGCACCCCTGGGTACCCCTGCCTCCACAACCACACAGGTGTCCCCCTAGCCTGGGTCCACCTTTGCAAGCTGCAGCCATGCCCGCTGTGGATGCAGTGCTTGGCTCAGCTCCATGCCCTGGCGCAGTGCCTAGCCATGGCCCCTTTTCTTATCTCGGCAGCTGTGCAGCATCCCTGCTGTCTTGTGTGTGGGTTGCGACACCCTGTCCACTGCGGGCCTGCCTATCTCTGGCATGCAAGGCCATCTGTGGGCGAGGGTATCCGCTCAGTGTGTGCATGTCCCAGTTGCAGCATCCCTCCGTCCCCTGCCTGTTGCTTCCCCGGAGGAAGCCTGACTGCTGCCATGGCCGGCCATTCTGCGGTGCCCTCAGCCGGGGATGTCAGGAAGGGGTGGTCACCCTGTGCGGACATGCTGTTGTGGGCCCTCTGGCTGAGCCCCAACGTGCAGCTGTTGGTGGGTGACCCCCTGTTGGCGGGGGATGGCTTCCGGCTCCTGTCGTGGAACATGTGGACGATGGTTCACCAGATCGGGGCCCCGGAGTTCCAGGCCCGTTCCTTCAAGCTTGCCTTCACCCCCCTGTGCCAGCCTCCTTGGCGGCACCCGCCCACCATTGTGGTGCCATGTACCGCTGCGGAGGTAGCGGCGGCTTGCCTGCTGATGGAGCTACCTGAGTAAGGCCTTGCCTTGCTGTCTGGGGGCCCCCCTGTTGCTGCCTTGTACACTGGCAGCCTTCTGCATGCACGCAACATCCTGTGTGCACCCTCTGACATGGAGGCCCTCCTGTGGGACCTGGGCTTGCTGTCTCCCGAGGTTGGTGGCCCGCTACGGACCGGGGACCCCACTGCTGTGGAGCTCACCGCCCTTCGATCGGTGAGGGACCTTCCAGCTGTATGGGCTGTGGCCGTGAATTCGCTCCTTCCTCACTACCAGGTGGATGCTCATATATGCCCCCAAGGCTTCTGAAGGAGCCTGTTTGCCTGGGAGGGTCTGGCATCAGGGTCGCCGCCCTGGGAGCACTCACCAGACTGTCTATGAGCAGTCCCTTGCTGCCACCCACTCGCTGCCACCTTGGTGCCCAGGATGGTGCATAGGCGCCCCCCCCCCCCAGTGCCTCCAAGTGGGTGCTCCTGTGCCCTCCTGTTGCACCTCTCATGCCCGGCTGCGGGTGCCCCAGCACCCCCCTGCTCTGCCTCTCTGTGCTTGGGGGCCCGCTTTCCCCCGACTCCAATAAAAATCTGTTCTGTGATGTTCTGTCCTGCCTTGCCTTTGTTGCTGCTGTGGTGTCTGGTTTCCCCTTCCCCTGTGGTGGCCCTACTGCTCCCATCTGTGTGGTTGTGTGTGGGGTGTGTGCTCTCCCTCTGTCCCATACAGTGCAGGCAATGATTGCCGAGTGGACCCAGGAGCAGGGGGAGTTGCGGGAGCTCCTCCTGCACATCCTGGACCAGTTGCACCGGCTGGACTGCATGCAGGTGCCAGGCGCGGGGTCACTGGCCCTATTGACCGGGGTTCCGTGCCGGGCCTGCCTCTGCTGGCGCTGTTCCCCCCCCCCTTCTGTTGCCCCGTCCTCCTTTGTAGCAGCTGTCATCTCTGCTCCCTCCTGCCCTGCCTACACGGGTCCTGGCTGCTCGGGGGCAGGGCCACATTGCGTGGCATCATTTGCCCTCAGTCGGCCATGTTGTGCCGTTGCTGTGCCAGGCGGGGCGTCCCCGCCGTTCCCGGTCCCGTCCATCCGTGTACTTGCACGTGTGTTTCCCAAGATGGGTGTTTGGGTGTTGGGTATTTGTGGGGCCCTCCCCTTTCCTTCCCACAACCCCCCGCGGCGCTGTCTGTGTAAATGTCTCCCTGCTCGGCGGCGCCGGGTGTTCGCTGGGTGTGCTCACCCACCCATCCACACCCATCTTCACCCATCGGTGCTGCTGCGCCATCCATGTAAAAGTGGGGCTATCCATGATGATGGTCCGGAGATTGTAGCTGGTGAAGAATGTGGCAGTCCATCTCCTCATGGGTACGGGTTTCTGTGAGCACATTACACCAGTGCTCCGTTCTTTGCATTGGCTGCCTATAGTCTTCTGGGCCCGATTTAAGGTGTTGGTACTGACCTATAAAGTCCTATATGGCCTGGGCCCTGTCTACCTGTAGGACCGCCTCACCGCCTGGGTCCTGGGAGCGCCCATCTAGAGGTCTTCCGAGTATGTCAGGGGGTGACTATGGACAAGGCATTCTCAGTGGCCGCATCTCAGCTGTGGCACTCCCTCCCAATGGAGGTCTGCTTGGCCCCGGACCTTCCCTCTTTCCAAAGACAGCATAAGACCTGGCTGTTCCACCAGACTTTCGGTGAGGGAGACAGGTGGGGGTTGGGAGGGGGGAGGTAGGGTTTTTTAGCTCCACTCTTTAGGTTTTTATGTGATTGTGTGTGTGTGTGTGTGTGTATATATATATATATGTGTGTGCATGTGTGTGTGTGTGCATTTTAACTGTTGTGAGCCACCTCAAGCTGCTGTAGCAGGAGGGTGCAGCCATATGAATTAAATGAAATAAATAAATCATGGAAACATTGCTAGCCATGATAAGTTTCACAGATATATCCAAAATTGTCATCACCTTGCTACTTTGTCTATAAAATATCTGAACTTTCTTCAACATGAAGAACATGAATAGGGCTAATGGCCCTATTCAATGAGTTGTATTCCAGGGGGTTAAACCCCAAAAGGGAGTTACATTCCCAGGGGGTTGGAGCAGATGAGATTCTCTGTTTCCAGGGGTCCATAACAACATCATACTATAACAATACTATACCCATGTGGAACCCATACTCCAAGTGCTCATAAATTCTGCAGTACCCCATGGTACAAACCACAGGTTATTGTACATCTTATCATAGCATGTGAGTAAGCCCTAACTGATTAGGTTAAAAAATGCCATAGTTTCCAACCCCAAGTGTTCAAAAATGTACTGTCAGATCTCAAAATATGAGAATAGATTTAAAAAAATTAAATATGCTACCGCTCAGGTACCACACGGCGAAAGCTTTCTTCTCTACTATCATAGAGGCTGTGACATCCCATCCTACAAAGCTATTTTTGATGGTGAATGACCTGGTCAATCCAGTTTGTCTTCGCCATGAACCTGAGTCATCTATTGCCCGCTGTGACATTTTTATTAACTACTATGCAGACAAAATCGCTTGTATTCACCACAACCTGGGGGCTGCTATTTCAACTGAAGAGTCAAGAGTTTGGGGTTGTGGAAGCTCAGCCTTTTCCCATTTGTTTAGATCAGTTTCAATTAGTGTCCCCACTGATGCAGAGGATGTGCTTGGAGCGATTTTTGCCCAGCCAGGAAACGCTGAGGCCTTTGCTGGCTGGGGGTGTCAATCCCTCCCTTTGGGAGGATAGGTTGTTGGACAGCCTTAAAAGTGTGGTGGTCTTCCACTTCTTAAGAAACCATCTTTGCACATTGATTCCCCAGTCAGCTATCGCCCTGTCTCTAACCTTTCCTTTTTAGGGAAGGTTATTGAATGAGTTATTGCCTGGCAGCTTCAGGCTCATCTTGATGATTTTGGATTCCTGGACCCTTTCAGTCAGGTTTTCATCCAGGGTATAGCATGGAGACTGTGCCTGTGGTCTTGGTCAATGATCTACACCTGTAGAGTTACAGAGGGAATTGTACTCTGTTGATGAGCATGTTAGATCTTTTAGCAGCTTATGATATAGTTGATCATGAGGTGATGTTGATACATCTGGAGGATCTGGTGGGGTGCATGGAGCCACTCGACTGGTTCTATTTGTTTCTATCAGGGACATCCCAGTGGAATGGTGATGGATAATTGCTTGTCATCCCCTCAAGATCTCCCTTATAGTGACCCTCGGGGTTCCATTTTTCTCCCATCTTGTTCAATGTGGATCTGAAACCATTGGGTGAAATCATCTGGAGGTTTGGGGTGAGGTGTCATCAGTATACTGATAACACCCAGCTCTACCTCTCTTTTTCATCTGACCCAGGTCCCACAGTCTCAGTGCTTTCCCAGTGCCTGACTGCTGTTGAGGACTGGATGAGGGTGAGCCAACTGAAGCTGAATCCAGCCAAGACTGAAGTGATGGTGGTTGGCTGACCCTGTGACCTGGAGGGAATTGGGATTCCAATCATTGATGGGGTCCAGCCCGTTCTGGTTGCCCAGGTTTGCAGCCTCGGAGTGCTTCTGGATCACTTGCCGCACCTGGAAATCAGGTTGCTGCAATGGCCAGAAGCACTTTTCACCAACTCCATCTGGTGAGAAGCCTGCAGCCCTTTCTTTCTGATTTAGATAAGGCCACCATAATCCATGCTTTCATTACCTCAAGGCTAGATTACTGCAACGTACTCTACGTGGGGCTGCCCACGGTGACTGTTCAGAAGCTGCAGCTGGTGCAGAACATGGCAGCCTGGCTTCTTTCAGGGTTGGCTCACCATGAGCACATTACACCCATGTTCTATAGTTTGTACTGGCTTCCTATAGCTTTTCGGGCACAATTCAAGGTGCTGGTTTTGACTTTTAAAGCCCTAAAAATCTTGGACCCCACATATTTGAAAGATTGACTCTCCTTCCATGCTACACTGTTACCCCTGTGCTAGGCCAGGAGTGCCCTTTTGTGGGTATCACATGCCAATCTTGTCCATAAGACAAGGACCCGCGCATTGTCCGTTGCCGCCCCAGTACTATGGAACTCCCTTTCCCCAGGGGTCCGCCAGAACCCAAGTCTGAGTATATTCCTGAGGCGGTACAAAACTTTCCTTTTTGGAAAAGCATTTGTCTGGTGGGGGATAGAGGTTGGGGTGAGGCTAGGGATTTTCAGGGGATCTTATTGTATTTTTATTTTTTTAATACAATTGTCAGTGTTTTTATTTCTGTAAACTGCCCTGAGCCTTCAGGGAAGGGTGGGGTATTAATTATTAATAACTAAATAAATGTTGGAGTTTGTTAAGCTCTCTTTTCTCAGCTTTTAAAGTGCACTGTAGTCATGTTTTCAAAATTTCCTCTGCAGCCTTGAAGGTTAAAAACTAACTTCTCACAAAAGCATGAAAGCTGAGATTCTTAGTGTTTGATCAGGAGTCTTGCAATATTTGGGAACTAAGAATGCACCTAAAATCAGGCGATTCATGCTAAACCTGCGAATGTTCCCCTGCCCAGAGTGCCTCAGCTCCCAGTGTTCCCCTGCCCGGAGTGACAGCAACCCCACCAGGAAGGAAGTTTAAAGAGTGGGTGGGGGCAGCACTCCATCCCCGACCACTCTGAAAATGTACTTCTTGGCAGGGCCCTTTGCAAGAGGTCTGAGCACTGCTAGGAAATGTTCAGACACTCAGATTGGGTGAAGGCGGTGTGCTTGACTGACCCTGCTCCCTTTCTCTCTGAACATTTCCTAGCGGCACTTAGGCTGCCTCCTCGAACTCCACCCTGGAGTCAAATGAGCCCCCTTGCTCCATGGTGGCTACATCAGTGCATAACAGGCCCATAAACATGATGTTGATGAACACAGGATGCATGCTTTCAGAGCTAAGAATACCAGAATCATCACCATCGTATTTATTTTTTTATTTATTTATTAATTTAACCATTTTTCTACCCCGCTGCCTCCTGCTCACAGAGTAGCTCGGGGCGGCTTACAAGATGCATAAATAAAAACATAACATAATAAAAAACACACACATAAAATATCATTAAAAACATTAAAATGCTAAAAATAAACTAAAAGGGCATAACTCCCCCTCCCTAACCCACCTCACCCTACCCATCTCCCTCTCCAAGGACCTGGTGGAGCAGTCAGGTCTTACACTGTCTTTGGAAAGAGGGGAGGTCCGTGGCCAGGTGGGCCCCCATTGGGAGGGAGTTCCACAGCCTGGGAGCAGCCACCGAGAACACCCTCCCCATTGTTGCCATCCGGCCGACCGCAGGAGCCGCAATGCAATCCGGGACCTGAGGCGGTCCCGCAGGTAAGCCGGGCCAAGGCCGTTTAGGGCTTTATAGGTCATTATCAGCACCTTGAATTCGGCCCAGAAGATAATGGGCAGCCGGTGCAGAGAACGGAGCACCGGTGTAATGTGCTCGTGGCATCCTGTCCCCGTTAAGAGGCGGGTCGCTGCATTCTGCACCAGCTGAAACCTCCGGACCGTCACCAAGGGCAGCCCCATGTAGTGTGTGTTACGGTAGTATCTAACTGTATTTTCAGTTTCCTTAACCTTGGATAATTTTTGCAGCAAATGATTTTGTTTTTATGCATTTTTATGTGTGGCTCAATGTTTGCATCATCAGACTTCTCTTTATTTCATTTTTTAATTTTGCTATGGGGCATACCATTTCTTGTTAACATGCATAGTAGATATTTGTTCCATCCTTACCTCTATATCTTTTTCCATCTTTTTTGTTTCTTGAAGATTAAAGCAGGGAGGGGACACACAGAAACACACCATTTTGAAGTTTTAAGGAACTGCCTGGGTGCCACTTCTCATTCTTTTAGTTTTGTGTTTCACCTCCACTAGTCCGGCCTTTGCATGCCCGCAGTACCGAATCTTAACTCTTCAATATACTCCTGTGATGTCAGTGGGATGCTTCTTCCAGGTGCCTAATTTTTTTAAACATATCATGGCCTGCTTAATCACGCAGCTTCTCACCCATTTGCCCACTGAGTTGAAGCCAACAAAATTCTCATTGATTTTAATGGACGTTTCAAATGCAGAGCTGTAGGACACAAAAAGACCAAGTGTCAAAAGCTGGGGACCAAATCCACACCCAGTGTAACTTCTTTGAAGTCACTAAGCCATTACATCCCAGTTTCAACTCCAATGACATAAAGAGAGTTAAATCAGAAAGTAATGTAACCTTCAGTCATTTCAAAAATGCCTCTCTCTGACAACTATGCAAGGATCTCTGTAGCAATAACTAGGGCTAGGATTTTGTCACAGAAATGATGACAATTGCAGAAATCACATATTGATGTGAATTCCATTAATTTCATTATTGCCTTTTTATAATACAGACCTATCTGTAATCACTTTGAGAAGTCTACTTGTGCCTCTTAATGGAGAAGACTGCAAGAGATCAAATGTCTCTTGCAAGTCAGATGGCAGACGTGTCCTGGAATCCAGAGCTGCTGGGCAGTCAGCACAGTCTGTTCCCCTCTCCCCATATGTGCTACCAGGAGCTTGGACATTTGGGGTGAACCCACATGAGACAGAGTGGGGAGGCTACCACGCCTTGGGTAGCCTTACCCCACTCTGAGCAGCCAGACCATGCGATGCAATGCATTGTGTGACCGGCGCCCGCCAGATGTTCCCTCCCACACCACCCTGGGGCAGGGGGATCAGCTGGCTGCTCTGCGACACATTCTTGGAAAAATTTCAGTGACGCATCATGGAGCAGCCTTACTGGGGTAAGGCTGCCCAAGGCAGAGCAACTTGTGTGCCTAGGCCATGCCTGCCCTGCTAGGTGGGGAGCACCACTATGGGGCCTTGAGCAGCAGGCACTGTCACCTGTCAACCATCATGCATGGGCACGTCATGGCCAGGGGTGGGATTTCAGTCAGGCTGAGGGAGAGAGGCAAAGCAGGGCCGGGTGCCCACTCTTATGACTGGCACTGTGGCCCACCCCGGCTGTGGCAGCAGTTCTGGCATCAGTCTCCAAGCCATGAATGATCCAATGCTAAAGAAAACAAAAGCCATTTCCTGGCTGCAATGAGTTACAACATGCTTTCCAGTGAGGTGAATGGGGTGCTGTACTGTGTGGGACCAAGTTTCAAACACTGTGGCATCTCACTCTCCCCTGAGTATCAGGGCAGTACCAAACAGGTACCTATCTGTGGCCAGAGCCCTTGAAGGCAGAGAGGCTGTTTAACTGTTAAATTTGTCAACAGACAAAGTAGTAGCATTCATATGATTTGTTTTAATTATAATATATAATAACTTTGATTGTTGTGTTAAAAACAAATGCTTTTACTACTTCAAGTGCACGTGTATGTTGATGTAACAAAAGCTACATTATATGGTGATCTTTGCATTTTATTTTATTTTTCATTTTTTTCTACATTGCTGGTGTGAAACTCAGTAACAATCACAGGGCAAACATCATAGCCTCACCGACAACCGTCCAAAATTTGTAATCACTGATTGTGTAGATTATGAGATGTTACTCTCATTTGTTGTTGTTGTTTTTAAAGATACAATTAGCATTTCTTCCTAGTTTTTAACTTAGTGGCTTTCTATTGAACAATTATCCAAACCAATGCTGTTCCAGATTCTATCTCTGGATATGGAACACACATCTTACTGGGAGCTGTGATTACCCAACACATAGAGAAAAATCCAGCTTTTTGTTTGTCTCATCAACGTATAATATTTAATGACTGTTGGGAGTGCCAAACTGGAAATTGGCATCGTAAGAGCAATCCAGTGGTGATTGATTTCCAGCTATATTAGCAACCTGAAACCATGACGTTTGCATTTCTGCTAAGCATCCTTCACAAAATACAGGCTACTCTATTTACTCACAACTGTTCCTACTTGTTTTCTTGTATATCATTTCTGCCTGCCAGATAGCCAAACTAATTGCCACCACCACTGCAGCTCCAGTAGCAAATTTCTCTCTTTTACACAGTATGACTTCTCGGTATGTATGTGTCTTCAAAGGATGCTCTCCTAGGAGGCAGTCTGGATACAACCTACTCAGATAAGGCAGCCTTATTAATTTGCTTCCTACAAAAAGGAGGTATATAGGGCAACACTAAATTATTTTTGTATCTGCAGTTTTACTGACAATGAGGTTTGAGAGAAAATATTTTATTTCCTAGTAATTTACACCTTCTCACATTATGCTCATAATGACTTGAATAATATAAAGTCATTGGTATCATTAAAAAACAAGACAGATCTCAAAATGGGAACTGGAAAACACATTGCAGCAGTAACCAAATAACAAGAAATTGGTAGATATCCGTAATATTTATGGGGTGTAAGGTAATTTATAATCTAAGCTCCGGGTTCAGAGAAGTTATACCCCCTAGGGAAAAAAAACAGATTCCAGTGCCACCAAGATTGATTCAATCCTTATTTTTCTTAGGTCTTTCCAAGAACCAGGTCCTATCTGGCCTGTATGAATATTAAAGATCCCATGACACTTTTCCCAAGAGCTAGAATTTGTGCAATGCTTTTGGTCAACATTTCAATGATTGCTGCTCTGTCAGACAACCCCTACTGAAAAATTATTAAATCAGAAATTCCAGTGCACTCAATATTGTCTTTTACCACAAAGGTCTTAGTAAAGTTGAGACGGGTTCATCTATGTGAACACACACACTGCAGTCAGGATAGATAGTAATTTCTCTTTTGTGATGAAAGCTTCTCTTTGGTGACTGGAAAAAGACACCTAAACAAACTACTGTATACCTGTTTCATTCTAGACACGAGTGACACACTTCTCATCCACCTCTTGCAAAGGTTCAGCAAACTCTCAACAAACACCAAACAAAGAAATGAGAGGAAGTTTTCCTTTTTGAACTGTCACCTCCATGTCACACACTCTGATGTCATCGCATTCTAAATTGTGTTGCTACATAAACGCACAGCACTTTCTTGTTGCTAAGGGCCCTGGACTGTCCCAAACCTGTTTATGTCCATTAGGGTGAGAGATATTAATTGTAAATATACCTATCACTCTGGGGCTCATATAATCATCTTTGAAGGCACCAAACATTACCTTGAGCAGCAACTGACAAGCGCTTAGTGCAAGTAAGAAATATCTGTGACAAATGCTTAACTCCTTTATGCTTTCTCTACAGCTTTTTTTTTTTTTTTAGTCTCGCAGACATTCCTATATTTAAGTGCTGAATGTTTTCTAATTGGGCGAGTACAATTTTGTATGAAATCCACATGAAGCCAGAGTAACAATATTTGTGTCTAAATTATCCCAATATATGCTGCAAAATGCCCCAGGGAGTGAAAGAAGTGCTGCTTGAGTTAATATAATTGACTGTTTTTAAACAGTTGCTTTAAACAGCCAATCCCATGTTTACCCACGTGACAAGCACACCCCCAGTAAATATGAGCATAGATAGAATGAGCTCAGTTTTATGATCCAAGTAATTTCCACCAGCCAGCCAGGTCCAGTAGGTATTTCTTACCAAAGATTTTGGTTGTTTTAGTTTAATTTTAAGTTCATTCACATGTTCAGAAAGGATGCAAATTTACATTCCTGTGTCTGACTGAATTTTGTTCATAAATTTTCCAGAAATAGATTCAATCAGTCCTACTGAAAAGCCAAAGATTATTGGGGGGTGTTGTTACAATATCGTTGTCATGGTCAGACCATTACCTCCTGAAGGCTCAGAACCCGGTCCTCCTATGTCTTCATTGGTTAGGTGGATTGGTTAGGTTGGTCCTCCCCCAGAGACTAATGGATCCAATTGGTTTCCAGAACTCTCTGGGGAATATACCTACTGACCTTGATGACTACTCTAGGCATTTTTAAATGAGATGCTACCACGCATGGCCACCCAAGAGTCATTCATCTGACTGCCTGTCTGAAGGTAGTTGTGGGGGTTGGGGTCGGAGCTGGGTGAAAACCCCCAGGGGGTAGGGGTGTTGAAGGGAGGGAGCTACGTAACCCACTGTAGGGGAACCCTGGTTGGAGGAGAGGCACTGCCTGGAAAAAGGATCCCTCAGGTTCTTATATGGTGGTTTTGGAAGGACAAGCCATTCCCCACCTAGATCATCATAGGGGTGCAGGCTTGCCTCTTCCCAACCAGGGAAGGCCCCGGTTTCCAGGATCCAGGCGTACGGGACCCGGGGGTCCCAGGAAGGGGGTGAGGGTGCGTGCGGGCAAGTGCCGAAACCCCAGGGGAGGGACTGGATAGGACACTCTCTCAAAAACCCCACGACACCACGTAATAAAGAAAGGGCACGCAGACTTACTTTCACGCTGGGCGGGTCTCTCTCTCTCTCTCTCTCTCTCTCTCTCACTCTCTCACTCGTAGCTTAGACACAAGGTCGGTTAGGGCAATCCAAACAAGGCAGCAATATGCTGGGGGGCCAGTCTCTCAGGGCAAAGCTCTGATCACCAGCAAGGGACTCCACCAGGCAGCTCCCTTATAAAGAGTGCAGCAGCGTCCCTCTGGCGCAAGCGGGCCGTGCAGCGGGGCAGCGGCCTAGGGGGCGTGGCTGATGAGCATGTCTCAGCGGAGGGTGAAGCCAGTCCTGAATACTTGCTAGCGCTGCTGTCGGACCGCGGCGATGCTGGGGGCGTGGGTACTCGTTGTGACGCCGGCTCCTTAGTGCTAGCCGGATAGAACTGGGGGGCTGCCGGGGTGCCGCTGCCACCGGGTGCTGCTGCATCAGCAGGTCCCGATGGTTCTCGGGGGGGTGACCGTGGGGGGTGTGCCGGTAGCCGGGCTGTACTTGTCCTTTGGAGCTGACCTGGTGCGGGGTGTGGGGCCTGTCTTCGGGGGGGTCCCTTTGCCTCCCCACCTCCTCAGGCCCCAGGGCCTGACAGTACCCCCCCATCCATGCCGTCGTCCAGGGCGGGTATGGAGGCGGGTTGGGTGACGAGCCTGGAATCGGCGGATCAATAGTGGGGCATGGATATTTTCCACCGGTTCCCAGAAGTTTTCTGAGTCGTCATAAACTTTCCACTTAATTAGATACTGTAGCCTTCCCCGATGGCAACGGACATCGAGTACGTCTTATACCTCATATTCGAGGTCATCCGTCCCATCGATGGGGGATGAGTCTGCTACCGATGGGGGACTTTGCTCCCCTGCCGCCTTTAGTAACGGAACATGAAACGTCGAGTGAATGCGATATTGGGCGGGTAAGGTGACGGTATAGGTCACATCATTCATGCAGCGGCTTATGGGGAAGGGGCCCATAAAGCAGTAGTCCAAATTTGGGGAGGGTCGTGTGTATGGGTAGTGGCGTCGATCGGCCCACACTAGGTCTCTGACCTTGAAACGTGGGGCTGCTATTCGATGTTGATCGGCGTAGGTCTTGTAGCGCTGTCAAGCGCGTTGGAGAATTTCCTGCACCGTTGTTTGAGCCTGCTGGATTTGTGTAACCAAGGCCCCGGCGTCGGGTACATAAGGAACATCTATGTCAGGGGTGCAGATGCGGGGGTGAAACCCATAGGTAACATAGAAAGGTGAGGAGCCTAGTGAGGCATTTAAGGTGTTATTGTACACAAACTCGGCCAGCGGGAGTAATTCATACCAATTGTCCTGGAGGTGATCCACATAACAGCGTAGGTATTGCTCAATTGTTTGGTTGGTGCGCTCCACCTGTCCGTTCGCTTGGGGATGATAGGCAGTGGTAAGGTTGAGCTTTATTTGTAGTGCGCATAGTAATGCCTTCCATAATCGTGATGTGAACTGAGTGCCTCGATCGGACACTATGTCAGTGGGGACTCCATGCAATTTGATTACATGTTGCAACAGGAGCAAGGCCGTCTGCTTGGCGGTGGGGAGGCCCGTGCAGGCAATGAAGTGACCGAGTTTGGTAAAGTGGTCGACCACGACCAAGACGGTGGTATGTTGTTGAGAGGGAGGGAGTTCCACGATAAAATCCATGCCTATGCATTGCCAGGGACCTTGTGGCCGGGGGGCCAGATGAAGGAGTCCTATAGGTTTCCGTCGCGGGATCTTTGTCTTGGCACACATAGTACAGACTTGAACATAGTCTCTGGTGTCTGCTCGCATAGATGGCCACCAAAATTGTCGACGTAGCAGGTCATAGGTTCTTTTTATTCCAGGGTGGTCGGCCAAGGGGGCATCATGATGACTCCAGAGGGCTCGATGTCGAGCTTTTTGAGGAACCACTATTTTTCCTTGATAGCGATACAACCCTTCTTGCTGCTGGATGGTCTTGGTTTGTAATACTTGTTGCTCATGCGGGGAGAACTGTTGGAGGTGGGGACGTGCCAAACTGGGAGCGGTGAGTGCGCAAGTTTTCAAGATAGGTTCGCCTTGGTTATATAAAAGATTTTCTTCTTTGGTAGATCGGGAGAGGGCATCAGCGAATAAATTCTGTTCCCGGGGCGGTATTGGATCCGGAAGGTGAAGTGGGAAAAGAATAGGGCCCATGGTGGGCATTCGCTATTTTTACTGTTTGTAGATACAGCAGGTTCCGATGGTCGGTGACTACTGTTATGGGGAATTTTGCCCCTTCAAGATAATGCCTCCATGTGGCAAAGGCAGCTTGGATGTCCAGAAGCTCCCGGTCTAGAATCGTATAGTTCATCTCAGCGCTGGTCAGCTGGCGTGAGTAATAAGCACAGGGCAATAGTCTTCCCATCTGGGGCCCATCTTGTAGCAACATGGCTCCGATGGCACTATTGGAGGCGTCCGTTTCTACGGTGAATGCCTTCTCAAAGTTGGGGTACTGTAGGAGAGGGGCTTGTGTAAAGGCCTGTTTTAACATTTCAAATGCCCTTTGGTGTTCAGGCGTCCAGCGATAAGGAACTCCTTTGCGTAACAACATGGTTAAGGGCTTGGTTGCTGCAACATAACAGGGGATGTACTGGTGATAGTAGTTTGTGGTGCCCAAAAAACATTGTAATGTCTTGACAGACGGGGGTGGTACCCATGCGACGATAGCCTGCACCTTGGCATCATCCATTCTCACCCCTTCGGGTGAAATGATGAACCCTAAGAAGGCAACCGTTGTAGTGTGGAACTCACATTTAGATAATTTGCAGAACAACTGATGTCGTTGTAACTTAGCCAATACGGAGCGCACGTGGGAGATATGTTCCTGCTCCGATTGGGAATAGATCAAAATATCATCCAGATATGCGATGACATAGACGTCCAGCACTTCACGCAAGACGTCATTTATGAAGTGCTGGAACGTCGCTGGGGCGTTGGCCAATCCGAATGGCATCACACAATATTCGAAGTGTCCATATCGGGTGCGAAATGCGGTTTTCCACTCGTCTCCGGCACGGATGCGGACCAGGTTGTATGCCCCCCTTAAGTCTAATTGGGAAAAAAATGCATGCTCCTTGGAGTCTGTTCAATAACTCAGGGATCAAGGGCAGAGGGTATCGATTTTTTATAGTGAGGGAATTGAGTTCTCGATAATCGATGCATGGCCTTAATCCCCCGTCCTTCTTCGGCACAAAAAACAGGGGTGCCCTGGCCGGGGAGGTCGAAGGGTGAATAAACCCCTTCTGTAAGTTTTCATCGATGTATTGCTTGAGTGTCCGCAATTCCGGGCCGGAGAGGGCGTAAATCCATCCGTAAGAGGGCTGCGTCCTGGGCAGCAGTTCAATGGGACAATCGTACGGCGATGCGGGGGCAACACGGTAGCTTCCTGTGCACTGAACAGGGATGCATAGGCTTGGTAAGCCAGGGGAACCTCAGGGTGACTGGCTCTGGGGTTCGTCGTGCACATAGGAAGGGATTGGGCAGATACTGGGCTCTGCCTCTCTGTTGGTACCCCCACCTGCAGTGTCCGTTTCTGCCAGTCAATTACCGGGTTCCATTGTTCCAGCCTGGGAATTCCCAGAATAACAGGGAAAATGGGAGTGCATACTACATCAAACTGGACGGACTGGGAACGCCCCTGGACCATCAGGGCTAGAGGCGAGGTCTGCAAGGTGATGGGACCAGATACTAGGGGGGACCCGTCAATGGAGTGAATTACCTCTGCTGGTACTCGAGGCTGCTGGGGAATCTGATGCTGGCGTAAGTACCCCTCATCCATAAAATTCCCAGAGGCTCCGGAGTCGATTAAGCCCCATGTTATCAATGATCGAGTATCGCTGAGCCCCATTGTTACGGGGATCCGGAGATGTATGCTCTGTCTTGAGCCAGCCGACATCACCGAAGGTGGCGGTCTCATGTCTCGAGCCGGTCCTTTTCCCGCCTCTCGGCAGCCTTTGGCCATGGCCGGACACTCACGGGCAAAGTGCGAGGGTTCCCCGCAATAATAACAGAGGCGAGACAGGTGCCGGCGCTCTCGCTCCGCGGTCATCAAGGGCCCTCGGGATGCTCCAATTTGCATGGGTTCCCCTTCCTCGCTACGTTGCGGGTCCCCTCGACCTGCTCCGATAGGGATGGGGTGAAAGAGCGAACCCCCGGAAGGTTTCTCCGTGACGTTCGCGGCGACGTTCGTTCAGACGCTCCTCGATCTGTAATGACAGGGTTACCAAAGCCCCCCAGGTCTTAGGGGGGGCCACAAAGGCCAATTGGTCCTTGATCTCTTCACTTAATCCTCGGCGAAACATCACTCGGAGGATGTTATCTGGCCAATTCAACTCTACGGCCACCTGCTGGAATTTAGTCACATAATCCAAGAGGGGGCCTTTACCTTGTTTTACCGTAGTGATTAATGCTTCTGCATCCTGGAGACGATGGGGGTAATCATACAGGAATTTGAATTCCTGTATGAACCCGGCATAGTCCTCCAGGAAGGGGCTGTTACTAGTAAGCAGCGGGGTGGCCCATGCTAGGGCATGGCCCTCTAATAACCCAATAATAAAAGCTACCTTGCGGGTGTCCGTATCGTAGGTCCGGGGTTGGGTTTTAAAGGTAAGCTCACACAAGGCCAAAAAAACCCGTAATTGTCTACGGTCCCCAGTGAATTTAGTAATGGTAGGTCCCTTGGGTTCTCGTGGGGTCAGGGCAGCCACTTCTGCCCGCATGGGAGGTGGCGGCAGGGCTGGCACGGCTGCGGTTTCTTGACCCCGTTGTTCCTTAAGGTCTTTTACCTCCATGGCCAAGGACTGGACTGAATGCGCCAAGTCCCGTACTTCTGCAAGCAGCTGTTCCATGGTGTAGGTAGAGATGCTGGTGATACTGTGGGGGTTGGGGTCGGAGCTAGGTGAAAACCCCCGCGGGGTAGGGGTGTTGAAGGGAGGGAGCTATGTAACCCACAGCAGGGGAACCCTGGTTGGAGGAGAGGCACTGCCTGGAAAAAGGATCCCTCAGGTTCTTATATGGTGGTTTTGGAAGGACAAGCCATTCCCCACCTAGATCATCATAGGGGTGCAGGCTTGCCTCTTCCCAACCAGGGAAGGCCCCGGTTTCCAGGATCCAGGCGTACTGGACCCGGGGGTCCCAGGAAGGGGGTGAGGGTGCGTGCGGGCAAGTGCCGAAACCCCAGGGGAGGGACTGGATAGGACACTCTCTCAAAAACCCCATGACACCACGTAATAAAGAAAGGGCACGCAGACTTACTTTCACGCTGGGCGGGTCTCTCTCTCTCTCTCTCTCTCTCTCTCTCTCTCACTCACTCGTAGCTTAGACACAAGGTCGGTTAGGGCAATCCAAACAAGGCAGCAATACGCTCGGGGGTCAGTCTCTCAGGGCAAAGTTCTGATCACCAGCAAGGGACTCCACCAGGCAGCTCCCTTATAAAGAGTGCAGCAGCGTCCCTCTGGCGCAAGCGGGCCGAGCGGTGGGGCGGCGGCCTAGGGGGTGTGGCTGATGAGCGTGTCTCAGCGGAGGGCAGAGCCAGTCCTGAATCCTTGCTAGTGCCGCTGCCGGGCCGCGGAGACGCTGGGGGCGTGACTACTCATTGTGACGCCGGCTCCTTAGTGCTAGCCGGGTGGAACTGAGGGGCTGCCGGGGTGCCGCTGCCACCGGGTGCTGCTGCATCAGCAGGTCCCGATGGTTCTCTGGGGGGTGACCGTGGGGGGCGTGCCGGTAGCCGGGCTGTACTTGTCCTTTGGAGCTGACCCGGTGCGGGGTGCGGGGCCTGTCTTCGGGGGGTCCCTTTGCCTCCCCACCTCCTCAGGCCCCAGGGCCTGACAGTAGTGTGGGGGAATGCATGCTCCTGCGAGCTGTGCAGCACCCACTCATGACCACGCACTGTGCACTGCCGAGAAATCCAAAGTACACTGTGCAGGACCAGTCAAAAAAGTGCGTGGCAGTGGACACCCATGCATCCCCTGCTCATATGAACCGGGGCAGCCAGCTATGCCAGCAGACCGAGCCGCCGCTCATAGGCACTGTGGGCAGGGGACATAGCCTGTGCAAGTCACAGGAACTGTCTGTGAATGCTGAGGAACCCAGGTTCCCCAGCATTCACAATGGGACATGTCAATTTCTAAGGCCAGCCAGCATTCTCCCCCATAGTCCATAGCACAGGGAGTGCAAGGTGGCTGCCGCAGTAGCCACACTGGAAGCCACCTGTTAGAATCCCTTCCCACGCACTCTGAGTAGCTGCTTTGCAGCTGTGCCACACAGTGACTACGTACTCCCCCCCACACACACTTTAGCCTTGCTCATGTAAAAATACCCTCTGTTGATGACCTGGTTGCCTTGTGGAATGACATCTTGAGCATGGCCATCGACATGGTTGCCCCCAGGTGTCCACTCCCACCACTTCGTGAGCACAGATCCCCTGGTATATGAAGGACCTGAGGAGGTTGAAGCAGGAGGGTAGAAGGTTAGAGCACAAGGGGTGCTCAACTCACGCTGAAGCCAACTGATTGTGGCATAGATTGTTTTTGAAGGACTATGCTGTGGCTGTGATGACAGCAAAGAAGGCTTTCTTCTCTGCTATCACAGGGTGCATTCAGATGTGCGTTTAAATCGCACAGCAGCAGCATCATGCGATTTAAAGCAACACGCACTTCCGGGTTGGTGTGAATGCACCAATTCAGTGTAACGCGAACTGTTGGAGTGCAGTTTTCAAAGCTGCTCGGAGCAGCTTTTAAAGTCGCACTCCAACAGTTCACGTTACGCTGAAATGTGCGCACTCGGTGCATTCACACCAACCCGGAAGTGCACGTTGCTTTAAATCGCACTATGCTGGAAAGAACCCCAGACTTACCAGCCTCCCTATATAAAGGTCAGAGCTGCCTCTTCAGATCACAAGCTCAGAAAGCTCAAAACAGGTGGTGCTCCAGCTGCTAGAAGTTTGAGAGGCCAGACCAACATCGGAAATGGCAAGATAAAGACACAGCAGGACCAGAAGTAAGCCACTTGGATTTCTGTCTCAAGACTGGTAGGAGGTAGTTTTATTTATTTATTTAAATTTATAGGCCGCCTCCTCCTGCTACTACAGCTCAGAGCGGCTTACAACATATTAAAAACATAAAGGTAAGTAATAACATTTAAAACATTCCTTCCCCCTTCCCAACCTCCCACCCATCACCCCTCTCCCTCGCCAAAAGCCCAGCAGAACAGCAAGGTCTTAAAACTGTCTGCAGAAAGAAGGTTCAGGGCCAGGCGGACCTCCATCGGGAGGGAGTTCCACAGCCTTGGTGTGGCCACCAAAAATGCCCTCATTGTCTTAGACTAGGACCTCATTGTCTGGGACCTACCCTGTTTTTGTGGGGGAGGTTATAGAGTGGGATATTGGCTAAGTTTAAGGGAATGTGATTGTGGAGGGGTATTGTTTTGTTTTTTCATCATGCGTAAATTGTATATTATGTTAGATGCTTGTGACAGTTGTTCTTTGGGCCCCTGCGTGGATAACCTATGACTTATGTATATGTATATTTTGTAAGCCGCTCGAGTCCTATGGGAGAGAGGCGGGGTATAAATTAAACTGGAATTGGAATTACCGCTGCTGTGCGATTTAAACGCACATCTGAATGCAGTCATAGTGTCTGCAAATTCTCGTCTAGCGGAGCTCTTCTGTATGGTGAGGGACCTGGTAAATCTGGACTGTCTCCACCAGGAAATGGAGTCATCTAATGCACACTGTGACATCTTTATTAACCACTTCGCAGATAAAAATCGCTCGTATTCACCATGACTTGGGTGCTGCCATTTTCAACTGCAGAGTCAGAATTTGGTAGGGCTGGACCCAGGGAAAGACAACCTAGATATTAGCCATGGGCGACAGTTTGGAGGGGGGTGGGAATTGTCCATTTGAAGTCAGTGAGAGTCATTGGTCTCAATAGTTTCAGGCTGCAGGGGCTAATAACCTATCCACCCACCCACGCTGTTCGACCAAGGCAGGACTCCACCACATGGAGAGGTTTCAAAAGGAGGGAGAGATAAGGGGGATCAGGTTGAACAAAAGCATTTAGAAATGGAGAGGAAACTTATTCAGGGTTGCATGAGGCAAGCAGGATGGGTGGGGGTTTTAAGGAGGGCTTCTAAACACTTATAAAGTGTTTTGTTGTTGTTGTTTTAAAAAAGGTAAAGTCTAAGGAGACACCAAATAGCCATTTATATTGAGATGTGGTCAAAGTGTGTGGGAAAGTGTAGGTGAGCAAGCTGCCTTAATATGTGCCCTGAAATCTGAATGATGAATTCAAGCAAAACACACAAAAAATCTCTTTTTCTCTGCCGTCCCCCCCTCCCCCCTTCATTAATCTGGTCTGTGGCTGGTTTTTTGGCCCCTTTCCAGTTCCCTTCCATGGAGAAAGGAGGGAGGGGGTGAGAAAGGGGAGAGGATGATGACAGGGAGTGCGGGAGAAAGTCCATTTCTTGTCTCTGGGACCATTCCAACTCAGCTACACACCTGTGAGTATGTCTGTGTGTGTACGCCTCCCGCCCACTGGCACTCCCTGCCCCACTGAGAGATCTCCCTTGCCTAGCTGCCTCCCCTCCCTAGCTCCCGAGCTGCTTGCAGGAGGGGCAGGATATAAATATATTAAATAAATAAATAATTAATAGCCCTTCCTTAACCACTTTCTTCCTTGCTCTGGCCCCCTTGCACCTGACACTTCCTGGTAACCTCTAGTAAGCAGTTTGTTAAGAACTCACATAGGAGCAGCACTTGATGACCTAATATTTTGTGGCTTGGGAGCATGACTGGGGTGTGTGGCTGGGGGGGCAGCAGCCTGGGAAGTGCCAAAAGGGAGCAAACATCACAAGTCTGGCCCTGGAGTTATGGAAGCTCAATATTGTCCTTTCTTATTATTAATTAATTTTCATTAATTAATTAATTAATTAATTAATTATTATTATTATTATTATTATTAGTTTCAATTGTTATCACCCACTGATGCGGGGGAGGTGCTTGGGGCAATGCAGGCAACCAGTTGTGAATTAGATCCTAGCCCATCCTGGCTGGTGAAAACCAGGCAGGAGACATTGGGGTCATTGTCAGCTGGGGTTGTCAACGCCTCCCTTTGGGAGGGTGTCAGACACCCTTTAAACTGCAGTGTTGCGCATGGCCATTGACACGGTTACACCCAGGCGTCCATTCCCACTGCTTTGTTAGCACAGATCCCCCTGATACACAGAGGACCTAAGGTGGTTGAAGCAGGAGGGTAGAAGGTTAGAGCACAACTGGTGCTTGGCTCGCGCTGAAGCCAACCAATTATGGCATAGATCGGTTTTGAAGGACTATGCCGGCAGTGGTCCAGACCCTGCAAGAAAACCTTTTTGGATGCTGACTCCCTAGCCAGCTATTGGCCAGTCTCTAACCTTCCCTTTCTAGAGAAGGTTACTGAATGGGTGCTTGCCAGGCAGCTCCAGGATCATCTCAATGCTATTGGATTCGACCTGTTTCAGTCAGGTTTTCATCCTGGCTATGGCACGGAGACTGCCCTTGTGGCCATGGTTGATGATCTGACCCTTGAGATGGATGAGGGGAATTCTACCCTGTTGATCTTGTTAGATCTTTCAAGATACAGATCAAGTTAGATCTTTCATAATACAGTTGATCACAAGGTGTTGTTGACACAACTGCAGGACCTGGAGGGGGTGCATGGGACCGCTCTTGAGTGGTTCTGTTCTTTCCTGTCGAGGAGGTCCCATGGGGGGTGGGGGTGATGGATGGTTGCTTGTCGTCCCCTCTGGACCTCCCTTGTGGAATCCTGGCAAGTTCTATTCTGTCTCCCCTCCTATTCAATGTATATCTGAGGCTTCTGGGTGAAGACATTCAGAGGTTTGGGGTGAGGTGTCATGTCAATATGCTGATGATGCTCAGCTCTACCTCTCTTTTTATCCAACCCAGGTCTCGCAGTCTCGATGCTTACTCAGTGCCTTGCTGCTGCCAGAAACTGGATGAAGGTGAGCCTATTGAAGCTGAATTCTGACAAGACTGAGGTGATGGCGGTTGGCTGGCCTTGTAACTTAGAGGAGATTGGGACTCCTGTTATTGATGGTGCCTGGCCCCCTCTGGTCAATCAGGTTTTCAGCCTTGGAGTGTGTAATAGGACCACAGTGATTTGCAGGGTAAGTACCCTGAGAGGGGGTTAACGAAACAGAGCACTGCCCCTTTAAAAGCCTGAAGCAGTGAGGCTAATAAGTCACCTGACCAGCACCTGAGACAGGAAGAGAGTGCAGAGGCAGAGTGGAGCTGACTGTATTTAGCAGCAAGGAGCTGAGAACTCTCACTGAAGCTAGGGGATTCTGTAGCCTAACAACTCCAGCTGTCAGAAGTGAAGCCTTGAGAGCCAGGACTCAGGTGGGAGATACCCAATTATTGTCAAGGTCCCTTTGGTTGGACTAGGCTGCCAGGGGACCAAGCGAAGCTGGGAGAAGCCCCTATTACCAGTGGTCTGGGTCCACTTAGAAGGGAAGCAGGGAGGGCAGACAAAAAGCACACCTAACACAACCAAAGAGGCACTGGGGTGTGTAGAGTGGGCAGCAGCACAAGCCAATTCCCTAACTGGGCCAACTAAAGGAGGCTTGTGCCCTATACGCTGCCCCAGAGTGTTTCTGGATCCTTCGCTGCGCCTGGAATATCAGGTGGCAGCGGTGGCCAGGAGCGCTTTTCACCAACTCCATCTGGCAAGGAAGTGGCAGCCTTTTCTCTCTGACTCTGATCTGGCCACTGTCATCCATGCTTTCATCACCTCGAGGCTAGATTACTGCAATGAACTCTACATGGGGCTGCCCTTGATGACCGTTTGGAAGCTGCAGTTGGTGCAGAATGCGGTGGCTCGGCTCATTTGATTTTATTTAGTTAGTTAGTTAAATTTTCATTCCGCCCTAAAGGCTCAGGGCAGCTAACAACATATATAAAAATATAAAAATCCATAAAAACAAAATACAACACCCCACCCCGCAAAAACCCAACCACCCCACAGCCTCCCCCCCAAAACCAGCCAGTACCA
Source organism: Sphenodon punctatus (assembly GCA_003113815.1). NCBI lineage: Eukaryota > Metazoa > Chordata > Lepidosauria > Sphenodontia > Sphenodontidae > Sphenodon > Sphenodon punctatus. Next base: position 72,027 of record QEPC01006793.1, on the reverse strand, counting down.
CCTCCCCATGTCTCACTCCAACCCCCCCTCCCAACCCACCCAGCAAAACCCCCTCCCAACTCCCCCAGCAAACCCCCTATCCCTGCCCACCAAATGCCTTTACAAAAATAAAAGTCTTACACCGCCTCTGGAAGATGCTCAGGCTCGGACTCAACTGAACCTCCAGGAGAAGGGAATTCGTGCTCAGGGCGTGTCACCCACGACAGGAGGCGAGCCACCACATTCTGCACCGGCTGCAGCTACTGAGCAGTCATCAAGGGCAGCCCCGCATAGAGCATGTTGCAGTAATTTAGCCTCAGTGAAATGAAAGCATGGATAACAGAGGCCAGATCTGAATCAGAAAGAAAAGACTGCAGCCTCCTTACCAGATGGAGTTGATGAAACGCGCTCTTGGCCACCACCGTAACTTGACAAGCCAGTTGCAGCAAGGGCTCCAGAAGCACTGCAAGGCTGTGAACCCAATAGACCAGAGGGGGCCGGACTCCATCAATAAGAGGAGTCCCAGTCCCCTCCAGGCTACAAAACCGGCCAATCATCATCACCTTGTTCTGTCTGGATTCAACTTTAATTGGCTCACCCTTATCCATTCCCCAGCAGCAGCCAGGCACTGGGTAAGCACTGAGACTGTAGGGCCTGGGGTGGATGAAAAAGAGAGGTAGAACTGGGTGTCATCAGCATACTGATGGCACTTCATCCCAAACCTCCAAATGACCTTGCCCAGTGGCCTCATGTACACGTTGAACAAGAGGGGAGACAGAATGGAACCCTGTGGGACCTTTGGGACTTCATCCCAAGAAGACAATTAGCACTCACCCATCACCGCTCTCTGCGATGTCCCTGACAGGAAAGAGCCGAACCACTCCAAAGCCCATCCTATACTTGTGCATTTGATTTTTATTACCTAAATGCAGAACTTTACATTTCTCTCTGTTGAATTTTATTTTGTTATTTTTGGCCCAGCTTTCCATCCTGTCAAGATAATTTTGAATCTTGTTTCTGTATTCTAAGGTGTTAGTTATCGCTCCCAGTTTTGTGCTGTCTGCAAATTTTATAAGCATTCCCTCTACTCCTTCATCCAAGTCATTAAGAAAGATGTTGAACAGTACAAGGCCCAGGACCGAGCCCTGAGGAACCCCACTCAATACCTCCCTCCAGATTGATGGGGAGTCTTTTATGAGCATTGTTTGGGTACGGTTCATCAACCAGCTGTAAATCCACCTAATGGTAGTATCATCTAGCCCACTGTGGCAGAGTGGCTGCCTGAAGTAAAGTCAGGCCTCCGGCCACAAGCCGTTAACATAGGAGGCAAGCCCTAAAATAACTAGGCAGCCTGTTGAATCCTGGTTAAAAAGGGCTATGTGTCTTTTAAGAGAGATTCTCTGAGATGAACAGGAAATGGAGGGGCGTGACTACTGGTCATAAAAGCAGAAGCAGCAGTGAGGGAAGTCAATCTGTCTTGGGCTCAAGAAGGAGCTCTGCTGTGCCTGGCAGTCTGCCTTGGGCTTCTGAGGAGGAAGAAGCTGCTGCCTGCTGGACAGACAGAGCATGGAGGCCACCAAGCCTGCTGAGTCACAGAGGAAGGACTACCCCAAGCCTGGAAGGACCTGGGACTGTATCATTGCAGACGGTGTGGGAGAGTTGGGTGGGGTTGCTGCGATACAAGGGCTTGAGCTGAAGACTTTGTTGAATGGGGAGAGACCCCGGATTTTATTTGCCCAGTTAGGGAGAACTTTATGTTGGGACTAAGTTTATATTGGGGACCCACTTGTTGGGAGAAGACCCTTCCTGGTGGAATGGGCCAGCCATAAGGGGAGATGTGGAGGCTGGAAGGGCCATAAGACCTAATCTGTGGTGATAGACCCCTAGACATCAATTAGTCAAGACTGTTTTGACGCATACCCCCAAGAAGAGGGGGCAGTGATCTATACATATTGATGAAATAGAGAGACTTTTGTGTGGAAGGGACCCCACCAGAACTAATTTCCTAAAAAGGGGTTCCCCTCCCTCCCCAGGGGACACAGCCGGTTTCCAGGTATTGATGTCAGGCTGACTAGTCTGTAATTTCCAAGATCATCCTTTCCCCCCTTTTTGAAGACGTTGCCTGGGGACAACATTTACCCATCTCCAGTCTTCCAGCACCTCACCCGTTCTCCAAGAATTCTCAAAGATTATAGACAGAGGTTCCGAGGTTACATCAGAAAGTTTCTTCAGTACCCTAGGATGTAATTCATCTGTCCCCGAACACCTGAACTCGTTTAAAGTAGCTAGGTGTTCTCTTACCATCTCTTTACCTGAGTTGCAATTCCTGCCTGGTTGGACATACTTTCTGCAAACCATGTTAGGCAAACTGGGTTGGGCAACCAACCACTCAATAACCTTTCCTAAAGAGGGAAGGTTAAAGACAGGCTGATAGCGGGCCAGGGAGTCAACATCCAAAGTTACAGATAGAAACTGATGGCTTCTTAAGCAGGGGCCGAACAACTGCAGTTTTAAGAACGTCCGACACCCTACCCTCCCAAAGGGAGGTATTGACAATCCCAGCCAGCAGCGGTCCCAGTGTCTCCTGGCTGACGGGCAAGGATCTAGTTCACAATTGGTTGCCCTCACAGCCTCAAGCACCTCCCCCACATTAGTGGGCAATACCGATTGAAACTGATCCAAATAAACAGGACAAGACTGAGCTTCCATAACCTTAAACTTGACTCTGCAGCTAAAATGGCAGCACCCAAGTCATAGTGAATATGAGCAATTTTGTCTGCAAAGTAATTACTAAAAATGTGACAGCAGGCATTAGAAGATTCCATTTCTGAACAGAGGCAGACCGGATTAGCCAGTCCCCTCACTACCCAGAACAGCTCTGCTGGATGAGACTTTGCAGATGCTATGATAACATCTGCTGTTTCGGGTGGTGCGGGGGCTGGTGAGTCCGGCCTCCCTCCGCCTGGATGGGGACTTGTCCCGGGCCCGCTGTGAGGAGTTTGTCATCTACTTCGCAGACAAGATCGCTCGGATTCAGGCCGATTTCGACGCTGGGTTGATAGCAGTAGGGGAAGAGCGCGGGGGGGCGGAGGGTCCGTCTGGTCCATCTTTATGGGGTGAGTTTCAGGAAGTGACGCCAGCCGATGTGGTGGATGTCCTGGGGTCTGTGAGGGCCACGTGTTGTCAACTAGATCCATGCCCGTCCTGGTTAATAAAAGCTTCCGGGGAGACGTTGGGGACGGTGCTGGCGAGGGTGGTGAATGCGTCCCTTCGGCAGGGGAGGTTGTCGCCTTGCTTAAAAGAGGCTGTGGTGCGCCCCCTGCTGAAAAAACCATCGTTGGACGTGGACGCGCTCGCCAGCTACCGACCTGTCTCTAACCTTCCCTTTTTAGGGAAGGTTATTGAGCGGGCAGTGGCGCTCCAGCTCCAGGGTCATCTAGATAATATCGGGCTCCTTGACCCGTTTCAATCTGGGTTCCGCCCCGGCTATGGCACCGAGACGGCGTTGGTGGCCTTGGTGGACGACCTCCGCCGGGAGATGGATGCGGGATGTTCGACATTTCTCATCCTGCTCGATCTCTCGGCCGCTTTTGACACCGTGGACCATGGGCTGCTGTTGAGACGACTGCGTGACCGGGGGGGTCTGGACGGGACTGTTCTTGAATGGTTCCGTTCATTCCTCTCGGGGAGGAGCCAACGGGTGGTGTTGGGGGAAGAAACATCGAGCCCCCGCGCCTTACCGTGTGGCGTTCCGCAGGGATCGATCTTGTCTCCATTATTATTTAACATCTATATGCAGCCCTTGGGGGAGGTCGTGAGAGGGTTCGGGGTGCGATGTCACCAGTATGCTGATGATACTCAGCTGTACCTCTCGTTTTCTACCGACCCAGACCCTGCTGTCTCGGTGCTATCCCAATGTTTGGAGGCCGTGGCGGATTGGATGCGACAGAGCAGACTGAAACTCAACCCAGATAAGACGGAGGTAATGGTGGTGGGGAGGGCGAAGGGGGTGGTGGCCCCCCTGATTGGGGGGGTTTGCCCCCCTGTAGCTCAGCAGGTCCGGAGTCTGGGGGTCATATTGGACGCAGGCCTGCGGCTGGAGCAGCAGGTGGAGGCAGTCGCGAAGGCTGCCTTCCGCCAGCTTTATCTGGTACGTAGGCTGCGTCCGTATGTCTCTGGCCCGGACCTGGCCTCCCTCATCCATGCCTTCGTCACCTCGCGACTCGACTACTGTAACGCGCTCTACGTGGGGCTTCCCTTGTTCCTGGCCCGGAGGCTGCAGCTGGTGCAGAATGCGGCGGCCCGTCTTCTTACGGGGACGGGTCGCCGGGAGCACATTACACCGGTGCTCCGAGCGCTGCACTGGCTGCCGATAGTGTGCCGGGCCAGGTTCAAGGTCCTAGTAATGATCTATAAAGCCCTATACGGCCTTGGCCCCTCTTACCTTAGGGACCGCCTCGCCCTTCGCGCCCCGGAACGACTCCTGCGGTCTGCCGGGGGTGCCCTCCTGGAGGTCCCCCGTGTTAAGCGGGGGGCCACGATGGAGCGGGCATTCTCGGTGGTAGGGCCGCGGCTGTGGAACTCCCTTCCGGAGGAAGCTCGCCTGGCCCCAAGCCTTTTGACATTTCGGCGGAACTGTAAGACCTGGCTGTTTGCCCAGGCCTTTGGGAGGGAGGGGTGTGTGTGATTTTTTAACCCCCCACCTACATATTTATTTATACCACCCTGTCTTATTGATATGTTTTATATTTGTATTTTAAATGTTTTAAATTGTTTTTATTGTTGTTAACCGCCCCGAGCTGCTGTGCAGGATGGGGCGGTATAAAAATCTATTAAATAAATAAATAAAATAAATAAATAAAAATAACAGAGACGCTTTCTTTGCCACCATCACAGCCATGGCATAGTCCTTTAAAAACAATCTATGCCGCAATCGGTCGGCTTCAGCAAGAGACAAGGGACACCTACACTCTAACCACATACCCTCCTTTTCGGGACGAGTCACCAGGAGCACATTACACTGGTGCTCTGAAGTCTGCACTGGCTATCTATAGCTTTCCAGGCACAATTAGACTGCTTTTACACGTGACAAAATTGGGTTCTTATAAGTGCTCAAGATAATATCGGGGGTTATAAATTCTAGAGTTTTGTAAGGTGTGAACACACTGTTCCCCTTCTATGCAGTGAGATCTCGCAGCCTTGTGAGTCACATCTGGCGGGTCTTACAAGGCTGCGAGATCTTGCTGCATAAAAGAGGAACAGTGCATTCACACATTACAAATCTCCAGCATTTATAACACCTGGTATCATCTCAAGCACTTATAAGAACCCATTTTGGTCATGTGTAAAAGTGGCCTTAATTTTCTGAATAATTGCCAACTTTTGTCTACCTTTGGTCCCTGAATTCTGTCAACCCTTGTCTACTGGCAGTAACATACAGATCTCTCTCTCTCTCGATCTCTCACACACACACTCACACACACACACACACACACACGCACACACACACAGACGAAGATGCTGGTGTTGACGTTTAAACAGTCTGGGTCCCATATATCTGAAAGATTGCCTGTCCTACCATGTCCCACTGTGGCCTCTATGGTCGGCCGGGAGCATCCTCTTGCAGGTTCCATCTGCTACCCTTGTCCATAGGAGGCTGTGCACAGGATGGTGTTCTCAGCTGCTGCCCCAGTTTTATGAAACTCCCTTTCCCAGAAGGTTTATTTGAGTCCAGGCCTAAGCATCTTCTGGAAGCGGTGATGCATGGGGGAAGTGCTTCAAACGAAAGGCCTCACGCACAGCCATCCTGTCCATGCACCACCCAGCACGGGGCACTCCAGCTTTTCCTGGAGTGCCCCTGGAGTGCCCCATGGACTGGGTGGGCAGTGCATGGGTCACGGGAGCGCCCCCCCACCCCCTGTATTCAAATAAGACCTCCCCCACATGGATGGTGAATGTCCACATGTAGGGATGTCTCATTTAAAAACACCCTGTGTATTACTGCCAGTTGACAGAACACAGTGCCCCAAGAAAGGCAAAAGTTGTCAATTATTCAGAAAACTAATAAGAACACAGAAATACTTCATCTTCTTTACCTCCTTTACTTCTTCAATATTCTTCTAAGGAATCTCTAAGCAAACCTTTTGTTTTTCCAGTTTGACAGATTTCTCCTTTAGATGACTTTTCAATACCAGTATGGCTCTATAGAGTCAAATAGATTTCCCCCTTTCATTCCATATCACATACTTCATTTATTTCCTTCAAGATTTAGGGATGGGCCATTATAATTTTTTCTTCTTTCTTTATGAATGCATATAATTATTTTCCTGGGATTTCTCCCTCCATTTAAAAGAAAATAACCATGTACCAATAATAATAGTTTAAAAGAGAATGAGAGACACTTCTTGATCAGTTCAAGTACTTTGCTATTTGAAATGTGTGGCCGACTTTGGGAGGGGGCTTTGCTAATGAAGCTTTTGAAGCCCCAGAGGCAGTGTCTGATTGCAATTGCTGAAAGGTGCCTCACCTAGAGGTTTATTTGCACTAATCAACACCATGTTGTGCGTCAAAGCTAAAGTTCTCTCAAATGCAATGCTCCTACTGAGCTATTCTGCAATAACTAAACAGCCTCTTTTGTTTACTTTTGTTCTGGCACCATGTCTGTCTTTTAATGGAATCCTTTGAAGCCACTTTCCAAACCTGTTGTACAGCAGAAAGCTTATAATTTCTTTTTAACACCTTCCTCCCACATCACCCTTCTCTCTCCATGCCTCCCCCAAGAAACCTATAGTAGAAGTGTTAATGTAAAACATCCAAGGTCTCGAGACCACTTGGAAAGCCATGTGGTGCTTGGCTAGTGAATCCATTAAAAAGACAGATTGACTAGATGTGGCTATCATTTATAGTAACACACTAAATAACAATCAGTTCTTATTTTCTTGGTGGTGACCGTTTGCAACTCATGCATCTGCAATGCTGTGTTTGACAGCATCAGCAGACAGTTCTTATACATGGTAAAGATGGCTGAGTACCTCCTTTTCATGCAATACTCAGTTTGGTAGGGAAAGGGTTGTGAATTTAATTCTGGGAAACTAATTACTGAGTGGGACAAGGACAGCAGCTTACCTTTTCTCCTTTGTTTTTCACATTAGTCACTGACCCAGTGGCAAGTAAAATTGCACTGGATAATTTTCAAGAAGATTAATGGTGGGAGTTTAAGGGAGAAACTTAACAGTTTTATTTATTTATGTATTTATTTTTAAATTGATCTGAGGCACTGATCAGTCCTACGGAAGTTTCCTAATATACTTCCCATGCTCTTTTCTCTGTATCATTAAAATGAATCAGTAAAAAGTGTGTCAGGGAGGAAAGGGCGGATGCAGCACTGGAGCAGATTTTGGGAGACCTAGTTTTACCACCAGCAGGCTCCTTTTGTGTCCTTGTGCAGTCATCAAGTATGTTATGCAATATGCACCTTAGTTTCCCACTGGAAGATAGCTGTGTCCTCTTTGCAAAGTGCCTTGAGATACATGCATGACATACAGTAGATACATGAGAAGTATTAGTAACCTACAGAACTCATGACATATGGTAGATACATGAGAAGCATTAATAATGTATGGATTTCCTTGCCTGAGGATGTTGTGAAGGCTAACAGCATAAAGGGATTCAAAACAGGTCCAAAGAATAGGTCCATAAATGGTTATTAGTCAAGTTGGCCAGGGGATGAGACCTGACCATTAGAGGCTGGGAGTGAATAGCAAAAAATGAATCACTCCATTATGACCTGTTATACACTTCTCTGAAGCAACCAAAGCTGGTTGCTGTCAGAAACAGGCTAGTAGGCTAGATGGACCATTGGTCTGACCCAGTATGGCAGTTCTTATTAATATCCCTCACAAATGCAGCTCTCTAAATGAAGGACGGACTCTCTAGCTACAAGGTTACACATTCAGAGGGAACCTATATGTTTAGCACTAGCTCCCAAGCTGTTTCTAAGGCAGTTACACTCTGCAGTAGCATTTTCTGCATGCATGTCAGGTAGTACTCATGGGATAGAGAAGCTACGTCTCAGGCTCTACAAGGATGCTTGCAACAGTGTGGAATAAATGCCATTAGCCATTTTTCACCTATTAGTCCTAAATCTTGTCTGGAAAACCCCAGTGTACTCCCATCCTTCTACACTGTGCACTGTATTCAAGAGGAGAACTGGCTCAGAGCAGGCAAACATTTAGCTCTCAGTCTTGAGACTGCAGCTCATGAGGAACATATGCCCTAAAGTGAAATGAGTTTGACAGCTCATTCAATATCATAAAGACACCAAGCATAACTGGCACAGTCTGTCACTCCTGGCAGCCTCCATGCTTTAGAGGTTTAGAGCTCAGCTAATAGGGAGACTGAATTATGACTCTCCCTCCAGACAGGGTGAATCTTTCAAGACAGAGTTGAGATCACTGACTAGACAGAGCTGAAGGGTCTGAGCCGGGGCGAGGGCATTATACCAGAGTGCAGAGATATAAAGAGAGAGCTTGTGAAGCTATTAAAAGGAAAAGGAATTAACACTTTCACAAGCACAGGACAGACGCATTGGTAGGGCCCTGGGGAAGGTTTGGCTTCTGCGTCTTCTCTTTGTAAGACAAATCACTGCAGGGTGCTTGTAGGTTTTCAAAAGCAAGATATATTACCCAAAGTGGCCGCATTAGTTTGAACATAGGACTGGGAGCCAGAAATTCAGGTCTTTCTATTCCTAGCTGACACTGGCTGTGTGCCCTTGGACACCTGCCTTTGCTTATTTCCATCTGTACCATTCCAGGGGTCTTAATCAGGACGAGGTGATTGTGAGAATGCATCCTCAGAGGCCGTGAGAGGACTCAAATACATGTCAATGCTTTGGGGTAGAACAGCACTTGTGCTTCTTCCATGCTCGCTCCAGTTCTACATTTGCATCTCAGTCCTAGAGAAATGGAAAAATACAAAGTCAATTCTGGAGTTTAGCGACACTATTACACATGAGCCAGCCAATTCTATGCACAATATTTTGCAAAGCACCCGATCAGCATTCCTGGATCTTAAAGCTTAAGAGACAGTCAAGCCCTTTTATTTAAAAAAGCATAATTTAACAACCTTGGTGCAGTCTGGAGTTTGAGAAAAGCTAAGCCCCACACCATCAATTTCCTCGGTATGTAAGCACTTCGCTTTGGTCATGGACTATGGACTTTTCATTGGTTCAGTTTTATATTGACCTGTCAAAGGCTTTTGCTACAGTACCATAGAGGCTGATTCAGACTCAGCTTATTACTTAATGATCTGAAGCTGTCTAAAGCTAGCAGGCATGTGTAATACCCTGGATTTAATAAGCATTGTGGGATTAACAATGGCAGCCTGCTGAGTAAAGGAATCGGAGAGGTGGGGTAGCATGAAAATGGAATGAAAAGTGTTGAAAATAAAATGCCTGCCCCCTGCTATCAGCCATTGGAGGGTCCTGTTGTAAATCATGATGGAAACATTCCAGTAAGGGACAGGTATTGGGTAATGCTAGGTCCCCTCACTCTTTTTAAAACTCATGTTCGAGGGGCTAATACAGGAATTGGGAGATCGAGTGACTCACTGAGCCTTCCCCATGGAGAGGTAGGGGAAGCCCTCACCCTCAGAGAGAGGACACATCCCTACCTAAATTTGAGGCAGAGGGGACAGTTTCTGCCTTAATTTTGGTGGGAAAGGAAAGTGAAAGGTTAGGAATGCAAACCCAGGTTAAGTGATGGGATGAGGTATGTGTGAGACTGGTTTCACTTTTGAAAGTTTCCTTTTTAAGTACTAATGGGCCAGGGTATCAAGGCTTTGGGGGGGGGGGGAGAACTGCCCCCTCTCTCTCATTTTGTACTGTTATGCTACTGCTCTTCTCATTGGTGAACTCTTGAGGGGACAAGTTGTCAGGAAAATGGGAGTGTTGCCAATCCCAAAAAACATGAATAGGGATGTAATTGATGGAAGAGCTGTTCAAGTGGAGACTGATATTCATAGACATATTCTCCACCCACCCCGTCCCAACATTTCACAATAGTCTTATCCCTTGGTCCCTGCTGCCTTCTTACTTTCAAAATGGCAGCCACCAGAAGGAGATGAGCCAAACCTAAGTGGGCCACTCTGGCCTGAAAACACAGTGAGTGTTTTTAGACGCTTTAGTAAGTTTATTGCGGCACGGGCCTTCACCAGGGCCAAAAGTTGAATCATAAATTTCACATAATAGTAAATTTCACATATATAATATAATTCACATAATAAATTAACATAGTAAAATGTTTTTAAAATTTTAAAATTTAAATACAAAATATAAGATACAAAACAGGAAAAATAGGGGCTATAAAATAAGACCAAATATTACATCAATTTCAATTTCCACTAACAACCCAATAGCACCTTAAAGAAGGCAGTATTTTTACCCCAATCAAAGCATCCAATAACTAGAGGCAGTAGCCTTATTACAGCATAGTCCTCTCTAGAGGTGATGCGGCAGGAGCTTTTACCGCGCCGCAATTCCATTCCTAAAACTTGGCATCCGACGTTGCACCCCGCAGAATTCCGCTCGGTACCTCCGCAATTCTGCATTTGCCGCTACAAGAATCCGCAGATGCGGCATTTATGTGCTTTATTACTTTTTCTGATCATCACCATTGTCACGTACAATCAGTGGTCTTTTCCCGCGTTCCGCCAATTTAATATATGAGAGACAGTCATGAGCGTTTATCGCGGTTCCGCGAAGGGAGTATGCAGTGCTCGTGCACTGATGCGCATGTGTGCTGACTGCCGGTGTTGTCCCTCTGTGTCGCAATCACTGCCCATTCTTCTCAAATACATACATGCACATGATCTGGGTGGCAGTTCAAGGAACGGTGTTTTTATTTAATGGTAAATTGATCTTTTATGTAATTGTAAATTGACCTCCAAACTAAAGTTTTTTGAGCAAAACTCCTGGTGGGAGTTTAAGGTGACCTGTGTATTGGCTGACTGAGTAATTTCTTACATCATTGGACCATTACAGAAAGTTGAAGGAATGAAGTCGATGCAGAAGAGTTTGTTACAATCCTCATTCCGCACTTCCACAGTCTAGAAGAAGTCAGAAGAAGAACTCTGTTGGAGTATCTCTCAAACCAATGTGAACAACTACAGTAGTGAACTAACTGCGATATCAACTCCTACAAAGCCAATGTGGCATAGTTGTTAAGGTTCCTGCTTGCTGTACAATTTGAAGCTGTCATTCTGCAGGTTTGAATCCCCACTGTTCCATCTGTATCACTTTAAAAAAAATTTTTTTACTTTTACATTACTGTTATTGTATGTTAATCATAAAATTATTGCTGTGTTGTCGTGTTGCTCTTGGCATACTTTGTATGCCAAAAAAATATGCTTAGTTATTACATTAACCAATAGCCAAGAGTCTGAGTAGCCACCAGAGGCCAGGTGTGCGTGAGTCCTATTATGCAGCTGTAGTGCCGCCGGTGTTATGCTCACTTGCCGACGCCATCATCACTGATTGCCCTGCCCCCACCTGTGCTTACGTGCCCCCACCTTCCCTGACCCCAGAGTTAACTCCACCTTACCTATAACAGAGTGACTGATTTTTATTTTTTTTAAAGTGCTGCTTTAAGTTTTTACTGATGCAATTAAAGAGAGCAGCACACATTTGATCCTGGAATAGGATTTGATGGATTTACTTTATCAGTGCAGCAGGGAAAGGTACTAGCCTCATTTGGTTTGTGTGGGGTAGTGTTTCCTCCCCACTCTTGATAGAAGCCAATCATTAACTGGTACTGCAATTAGTAATTAGTTATATATAGCACAAACTATGTACCTGGTACATAGTTTGAAATGTTTAAGTGTGGTTAAACTGTGGTTAGTGTCATGTCAGAAAACACCCTTAGTGCACTCACACTGCATATGCATCTATCTAGATTGCAGAAACAGTAGAGATATACAGGCAGGGACTGGGAGGGTGGGTGGGTGACTGTTGCAATTTGTAAATCGAAGTCATGGCCCTACCCTGGCCAATCCTTTGAAATGAAAATAGCGTTAATCCAATGATATTCAGTTACAGGAAACTCCTCCCTCCCCAGTCCCCTAGTGGGTCCTCTTTAGTGTGACTGGCTGGCTGGGCTGGCTCAACTGGCTATGGATGGCTATATTCTTCTGCTCTTAAGAACAACACCCCCCCAACTCCGTCTGCCCCACTGGCACTGTGCCAATGCCTGCCTTAAATGTAAAGACAGTGTGTTGTCATTCATGGTGGACTCTGAGTCAGTGAACAACGCAGACACCACCCACCACCTTCAGAGTCACAGGCCTCGGAGCCCTACACAGCTCTCAGAGACACAGGCACAGATGAGAGATGAGCTGAGTGAATGACATTCATCTGCATCACACACCCGCCGCCACGACTACCTCTTTGTTATGTTAACAGTTAACACTAAACAGCTAACTGCAGTAACTAGGGTGGGACTTGTGAACGTGAACTCCCCCCCCTAAAGAGTTAGGAAACTATAAGTCCACCACTCCCCATTCCCCACCCACCCCCCGGCCGAGAGTGTTTCCAATTCCAACTTGCCATCCAGTGCTGTTGTGGTCCCATCATGATACCAATGTAAAAGATGGAGGCAAATTAGTTCAAATGATATCTTTTATTCAACCAACTTCTGTTGCTGGCTGCAAATATGCAAGCTTTCCACCCAACCTGGAAAATTTGTGCCAGCCAGCTATAAAGCATTGTGGTTTACATTCCCCACTTGCATTCTGTAGTTTTTGTTCCAGCGGTTCTAATCTGCAGTGTTGCGTTTTACGTTTATACATTTTTTCAGACTTTTATATAACACAGTCATTGTCTATTAATTCTCCATTAATCTTAAAATCATTGCTGTTGTGTTGCTCATGTACCATACTTTGTAATCAAAACAAATATGCTTATTACATTTTTTTAAAAATGTAAGTTATATAATCTCCAAACATACATGAACCCATCTTCCAGAATATTTCTAAACCCTTTCCTAAATACAGCTAAACACAGTCCTTCCCTTTGACTGACAGCTGACAGCCACAGGCATTTAACACAGGGAGGCAGGCTTTATTTCATGTTGGCCATGTGCTGCATGTTTTCATGTCAAATCTATCTCAATTCAAAACTGACAGAATGGCTTGGCAGGGTTTGCTTCATTCCTTGATGGCCTTACTAGAATTGGTAAGTGAAATACATTGTTTTTTTAATGTGATCTCTCACTGTATTCCATGCTTTACATTAGTAGGGCTTTTGTCATTAATAGTGCATTGATATGTTTTATTTTTCAATCCCATTACAGGGGAAATTCTGGTGACATTGCTTCTGCAATTTGGTCCACAGCATGGGACACCACGGATGCAGTGCACAGCATATTGTCCAGACATGAGAAAATTGTTAATGATTTCTCTAAGATCCATAGTTACTAGTACCCTTGTGAATAGTGTTGCCTTAAAAAAATAACGTTGCCGCTGTTCAAGAATTCATACACTAACTGTATTCCATTTTTACAGAACAACAACTAGAGGCACAGAATGAATTGGTGCAAAATTTGAGGGAGGACAATCAAGCCCTATGTGTGTCGCTCGATGAGGTACTCCAGGAGGTGCGAGTACTGCAGGGACTTCTGAAAGCTGACAGCTGATTTGCACCAATTTTTATGTTTATAAAACCAAAGTTTTAAGTTAAATGATGTAAATATTCCAAAAATTATATATTTTTAAATAGTTGGTTTTAAAATATTTTTTCTATTAGTTTGTTTTTCACTTATGTGCATTTTTGCTCATTATTTAGCTTTGTGTCTGACCTGTACATATAGTATCCTACTCAATTAAAAATGTTCCTATTTCCAAGTCCTCCCTGATGTACTCCTGTCCTGTCGCTCACACCACACTCACCAGTGACCAAACACACAAGCGACACAACCCTATCTGCAGCAGCTGATCCCTTGCTATGAAACTCTAGTATGTTCACCAGGGAATGAGAGCAGATAGAATGTTTACCAACCGATCATAAATCATTCTCCTGGCACCTCAGGGCCATTTTGCAATCATTCTATCCATACAGCATTGGGTTGATTCATTCCCTTATGTTGATTGCTGCTGTCACTGCCAGCCCCAAAACAGTAAGAAGTTACATTCCCCAAACATACGTGGACCCATCTTCCAGAATATTTCCCAACCCTTTCCTAAACACAGCTATACAACTGGACTTCCCTCCTTGACCACATCATCTGGCACTGTCAGTCAATTGTACCACCACTTAATTGTGCGNTTTGAATCAGACAGAGAATTGTTCTGCTGAGAAAGATGCAGTTCACTAAATTTCTGTCTATGTGGAAAAATGAACTTGAATTGACTAAGGACAGGGACAGTGTTCACTGTATTTTCTTCATTAGCAGCAATGGGAAAACCACAGTGAACATAGGTCCCTGACTACGGGGGTGAATTTAATTCCAATTAATCCCCTCTCTACACACTTGCACAAGACTGTAATCTCTTATATTTATCAGAATTTATACCCTGCCCTTCCCCAAAGGCTCAGGGTGGTTTACAGAAACAAAAGCACAAAGAGAAAAATAGTAAAAATACAAAATACTATAAAATCCCCTAAAACCCCCTACCCACACACCAAAAACCCACCTGACATCTATCATCACCTGCTAAATGCTCTGCTAATAAGAGGGTTCTCTATTCCCTGGTGGCAGTGCTTCACACAGCAGCGTTCCCATCATTAAGTAATGTAGTGTCCATCCAATGTTAACCCTGGGAACTCCTTGCTGCTGGGTTATGCCATGCCACTGGCCTACAGTTGTCCTGGCTCCACCTACCGTTGCCCTGGCTCCGCCCCTAGGCTCACCGACCGGCCTTACTGCCCCTTCAACCTCAAAACCCACCAGCCGCCCCTGATCTACATCCATTCCCTAGGCAAACTCATTACCTCCCACAGTTTCCAATACCACCGATATGCTGATGACACTCAACTCTATATCTCCACTCCTTCCCTCTCCCCCTCTGTTCAAGCTCATCTCACCAACTGTCTTTCTAATATCTCCACCTGGATGTCTCAACACCAACTCAAACTGAACATGGTGAAAACTGAACTCCTGATCTTCCCTCCCAATTCTTCCTCTCCCTCTTCCCTGTCAATTGCCATTGACGGGGTCTCCATCCTCCCTGTCCCCCAAGCCCGTAGCTTGGGCTTCATCTTTGACTCGCACCTCACCTTCAAACCCTACATTGACTCTGTGGCCAAATCCTGCTGCTTCTCCCTCCACAACGTTGCTAGGATCCGCCTTTTCCTGTCTGTCGCCTCTGTCAAAACTCTCATCCATGCCCTAGTCATCTCATGCTTCGACTATTGTAACCTCCTCCTCACTGGCCTTTTCCACTCTCACCTTTCTTCCCTCAACTCTGTTCAAAACTCTGCTGCCAGGATCCTCCTCCTAGCCCGTTGCTTTGACCATGTGCAGCCTCTCCTCTCCTCTCTCCACTGGCTCCCCCTTCCTGAGCATATTCTGCACAAGCTCCTCGTCTTCACCTACAGAGCCCTTCACAACCTCGCTCCCCCCTACCTCTTGGCCCTAATCTCCCTCTGAGCCCGTTCGAGCACTCCACTCCTCCTCCATCACCTCTCTCACCCTCCCACACCTCCCCTACTCCCCCAACCGCTTTCGTCCCTTCTCCCTCACTGCCCCGCATGCCTGAAACTCCCTCCCTGCCCACATCTGCCTTGCCCCCTCCCTTTGTACCNAAACACACACACCCAGCATACCTACCTCTTTGTTATGTTACTAGGTAGGAAATGTCTGTGAACTTTAGCAGTCATCTCCCTAAAAAATTTTTGTTATCAAATGCCCCTTCCATTTCCCACCAACTGTCTATACAGGCTTTATTGCAGGCTGCACAATGGGCTGTTGTGCTAGTTTTAATTTACAATGTATCTCAATGCAAAAATAGCACAGTGGCATTGATTTTTAATAGTTAATTTATATGCTTCTTTATTTTCACATCCCAACACTAACAAAATGGACTCCTTTTTTCAGCTAAAAACTATGAGCTACAGAATGCATAATCTGTAGCTCATAATCTGTAGGATTGTATAATCTTTCTTGCCCTCCATGCAAAGCTTGGTGAAGTAAGTCCCAATGACAGGACAGGACAGCACAGTTATGCGTGCATTGGACTGCTCAACCAACAGATGTGCAGCAACGTCACAAAGCAGTGTGCATTTTGGTATATTTTCTATAATTTTATTAGAGAAATGCTAAAATGTTTTAAAATGGTTGAAATGATTGAGAGAATTTTAAAAAGTAATTTTTTTTTCTTAACATTACAAAATGAGGATGCCAGCTGTACATGTCAATGATGTCATCATACCCTAATTCCATTAATATTTTCCCATTCCCATGTTGAAGCAATCCATTACAGACTCTGCTGCTTTCTGTCACCACTGGTGTCCAACCACACAGCCGCAGCTGCATAAACTACAGTACCAGAAGCGAACACAATCGACGTCATCATGCGACAATGCGCTAAAAGAGATAAAATTGAAAAACCAATAGGCCTTTGCCATATGCCTTTGTCATGCCACATTATGAGTGACTCCTGTCACAACGTCACACCACCACGCACCCCTGTCTGCGTTCTGATTTCTTTTATTAACTAGAATATATACCATGTTTCCAGTGTATGATCAGTGATTGAAAGACAATAAAGCACATACTGGAATGAATACTAAATTATTTTTATTAGATGTAGGTATTGATATGTACTACAGGTTGGTAGCTGTGGCAATCAATTTGGTTGCAAACTCAATTAGTTTTATTCTCCAGATGAAGGCAAAACCAACTGTTCACATCTTATAAAAAACCCACTACTGGCTTGTGGGAAAAAAATGATTGTGTTTGGAAAATTCCTTCATAACTCCATATGAAAATGGCAATCGGATCAGTACTCGATCCCTGAACAATACTGGCAGTGGCTATGCCTACAAACCAACTGTGTGTAGCTGTTGCATGTTCCTGTCATGATTTGATCAATTTCCCTGAAAAAAAACATTTTAAAAGCACAGTAATTAGTCACGTTGATCGTTGTTCAGTTTGCATTTTTGATTTTTAATAGAGAATTTGAAGGAACACTTTTTATAAAAATCCTAGCTAAGATGGAGGTGATGTTGGTCGCAGGGAGCGCATGACACCAGTGCTCCGGGCTCTGCACTGGCTGCCTATAAAATACCAGGCCAGGTTCAAGGTGCTGGTTTTAACCTTTAAAGCCCTTCACGGCCTGGACCCTGCTTATCTGTGGGACCGCCTCACTCCCCATGTGCCCATGCAACCCTTGAGATCGTCTGTGGGAGCCTTTTTGGAGGTTCCCCAGGCAAGGCGGGTGGCCACCGATGTTAGATTTTTTTCGGTGGCTGCCCCTGTGCTGTGGAATTCTCTCCCGGAGGAGGCTCGGTTGACTCCCACTCTCCTGCTGTTTCAGCGTGTATGTAAGACCTGGCTGTTCCATCAGGCTTTTGGTGAGGGGTAGGGGTCGGGGAGGTTCCCAACATACTGTATTTTTAAATTGTTTTAAATTTTTTATATTGTTTTTATTGAATGTTGTTCGCCGCCCCGGGCTTCCCTGAGGTCAGGAGGGGCGGGATATAAATTTTAAATAAATAAATAAATAAATAAATAAAATTAATAGGATTTTATAAAAATCCTAGCTAGCACATATCACATATCCTAGCTATCACATATTATATAAATGTTTACATATGTATCAAAGATAAGTAGCATACTTGTGTTATATAAATACAACTTTGGTAGCAGGTTTACAAAAAATAAATACATAAGTACATGTACTTATTCACGTGTACATAGGCTATATGTATCCGTTTAAAAAATAATAATACTTAGCTTCAACTTTGGATTGATGATCACTTCTCTTGCCTGCTGTTCTTTCAGTTGGATGGACCATCACTTTCCCTAAATAGCCAATATGAAGGTTAAATACATTAATTTATTTTAAAAAACACACTATTTCCCTGATGCACAACACATTGAGTGCATGCATTCCTATGCTATTTCTAAATGGACCACCCTATGCAATTTCCAAGTCCAGTTTGCCTATGTGTCATTCCGTTGAGGCCATGACTGCACAGCATCCATGGCTTTTGGAATCATTCGTGGGTGCTGCTATCCTGAAAAATACATCCATGTTCCAGAGTTCTGCGATCTGTTCCCATGAGTTCTGCAAACCATGGGTATCTTCAGACGTTACGAGATCACGCTCAACCACAGACAATCCCCTGTGGTGGGGAATGGTCCCGTAATGTCTGTTTGATCCCCACCAGATGTTCACCACAGTGAGCCACCGGCGGGGATCAAAATAACCACGCTTTTGAGGATGGTCCAGGGACCATCTCTGAAAGCATGGTCAAAGTGATTCCCGCCGGGGGTGAACTCCTGGCGGGAATCACTTTGTGCCCCCAACAGACGTGATGTTACCACGCTCAACCACGGTGTGATTCACCATGGCTGAGCATGGTAACGTCTTGTCTGGCCCCTGACCACGGCCCAGAATCGGCAGCCATGTTCGCCGCCGATTCCGGATCATGGTCAATACCCTGGGGGGCGGGCGGATGCTGCGGATACATTGGCCGCTGCACCCACCCATCTCCCGGAGGGTGGGCGGCCTTGGAAGTGTGGGGGGACGGGGCTGTGCAGCCGCACATTGCACCGCGTAGCCCCGCCCCCTCCCCGATTCCCCGGTGGAATCTGCCGGCTCGTCTGTTGACGGGCCGGTCTGATTCCACCGGAGAATCATTTGGATGATTCCGTGATGGGGCCAATAGGGCCCCCGTCACGTCTGAAATCACCCTGTGTGTGAGATACAGAAAAAGACAGCACAAATTAATCACTGACTACACAATCACTACGCAAACAAAGGCAGCAGAATCACTGACACTTCATTATTATTATTAACAAACATTTATATAGCGCCAGCAGTGTACCTGGCACTTTACAAAGTAATAAAATAGACATGGTCCCTGCCCCTAGGGCTTACAATCTGAGAGACAGGAGCTGGGGGAGAGACTTAGGAAGGGGAACAGAGGGAGAGACAAGGGGTCTAACATTCATGAAGATGCG
>QEPC01006793.1:32655-43860 GCA_003113815.1 Sphenodon punctatus | reverse complement strand
TTCCCCGGAAGGCCTAGAGCGTCCTGACGCCGGCAGCCACAGCCGGCGCTGAGGCCGCCGGAGCTCCCAAAGGTAAGCGCACTGAACGTTAGTAGGGGTGATCCCTGGGGAGGGTGTTAAACACCCCCCCCCCAGGGATCGGGTCATACTTACCGGCGACTGCGGGGACGCCGCGGCCGCTGGTGCTGGAGGGTGGGCTCGCCTCTGGGTCTTGACTCTTTTTTAAAACAAAAATCCAGGCTGGGCAGGGTGGGTGGGGGGTGTCCCCCCTTCCACCCGCGCAGCCTGGACTCGGGGAGGTTTTTTTTTAAAAAAAACTTTTTTGCTGGGGCTTTAAGTTTTTTTTACATTGCAGCCATTTTTAAATGGCTGCAATGCAAAAAAAATCCGGTACCCGGTCTGGATTACCGGGTCGAATCCGATAATGCCGGTACGCCCAGTACCGGCATTATCAGATACCGGATTTTACCGGTTTCCCGCCCCTACTCTCCAGATCAGCCCAGGGACCTGGTTAGGGAGCAGGCCCAGATCTTGCTGACTTTTCAATCCTCCTCAGAGGAGGAGCAGGGAGACTCGGGCCCTGAGGAGGGGGAATACATAGAGGCACAGTCAGACCCTAAGGATAGGGACAGACAGTTCGCCCTACCCTTCAGAGCAGCGCTGATGTCACAGGTTGTGAAAACTCTGCAGCTGAGGGAAAAGCTAGAGAAGGGGGATTCGTCTGACTCTCAAGATGAGGAGCAGAGAGAATACATTCCCTCAGTCCACGGGAAGAACCTCCCATTGAGGGCCTCCCATTGGACAAGGCTTTGAGAGGCTTATTCTGGAAGAATGGAAATCTCCTTCAAAAACGTATAAGATGAATAAGACCCAGGATTCCTTATACTCCTTTTCAAGGAGGAAGGAACCTTTATTTAAAAACTCAAAAGAGGATGCAGCAGCCGCATCCCTAGCGCAACAAACGGTGTTTCCCACTGAGGGAGACTGTTTTCCCAAAGACCCGACAGACAGGGTCCTGGACTCGGTTCTCAGAAGGGCGCTGGAGGCCTCAGCTGCCACATTAAAGATTAATACTGTGACCTCTTATGTGGCGAGAGCTCTACTCGCCTGGGTGCAGGAAGCACAGGAGGCTGAGATTTTGGAGCAGAGGTCCCAGAAACTAACATCCTGCATTTTGATGACTACAGCCTTCCTGGCTGACTCATCCATAGACGTCATGGTATGGGCAGCGCAATCCGTGGCACAAAATATCCCGCAAGGAGACTCGTATGACTGCGCGCTTGGCAGGGGGATGTAACAGCCAAAAACCTCCTAGTGGCAGGTCCTTATAAAGGACAAAAGTTTTTTGGCATGTGCCTGGAGAAAGTCCTGGCAGATGCCAATGATAACAAGAAAACCCAAAACCTGCAGCAAGTAACACCCAAAATAAAGTTTTTTCAGGGCCACCAGTTTAGATTTCGAGGGGCCGCACATTCTTCCAGGCGCTTTGGGGGCCGGTACAACAGGGATACACAGGGACCTTTTCCCTTTAGAAACAGGATTTAGACAGGGGAAGTTTGGAAGCCAGAGACCTCGAACCCAGACTTCCTCCACAACTCAGTCAAAGCAGAATGCCTGACTATGTGGAGGACGGGGAAGTAGGAGGCAGGCTGCAGTTGTTTCAAAGGGTCTGGGAGGAATCAGTGTCCAACAACTGGGTGCTCTCCTGCATAAAGCAGGGATATGCGATCAAACTTTTAGACCAGCCCGGGCACATATTCCTGCCTTCCCCTGTGTCCAAGAATGCAGACAAGCACAAGGCCATGTTAGAGGAGATCCAGAGGCTCACCACAATTTGAGCCATAGAGGTTCCTGTGGAACAATACAGGCAGGGCCTATATTCAAATCTGTTCTTGGTACCAAAGAAGCAAGGAACCTGGAGGGCAGTTTTAGATCTGAAATCCCTCAACAAACATGTCCGGAAACCAAAGTTCAAGATGGAGACAGTGGCCTCCATCTGTCGCAGCCTGAGGAAGGACGACTGGTTGGCGTCCATAGATCTAAGTGAAGCGTACCTCCACATCCCCATCAAGCCTGGCCACAGGAGGTGGCTCAGATTTGCCTATCAGAAAGCTCATTGGCAGTTCAGAGCCCTTCCCTTCGGCTTGATGTCAGCTCCCAGAACCTTCATGAAGGTTCTGGTGACCCTAATAGCGAACTTCCAGAGGGAGGGAATTCACATTTATCCATACTTGGACCATCTGCTTCTGAGGGTGCAGTCCAAGACACAACTTCTGAGGAATCTTCGCAGAACAATACTTTACCTGAGTCAACATGGGTTCATCGTAAACACAGAGCCACCTATGCCCAACTTGCAGGCTAGAACATCTGACTAGGAGACCTAGGAGCTGGGCCAGCCCCTTCAGTTTCAGGCAGTTTCGACACCTTAGGAGTCGTATGAGAGCCCTTATCTTTTGTTGCCTGAGCAAGGGGATCAGTGCGAGCTCTAAGGAGGTATCTATAATTACCCCATGATCAGTGGCTCCCAAACATTTTGTGACCAAGTACCCCTTTTCAAATTTCTTCACTTTCTTTAGCCACCGGTGCATGGTATCAGTTCACCAGCCTAAGAGGACAACGCAGAAGAGAAGATCAAGCCAACAGCAATGTTTGCCAGCCTCTTACTACCCTCCAGTCAACAGCCATCCCTTCTCCATGTTAATTTCCCCCCTTCATACCCCAGTATGATTTCTCCCCAGCCATCCCTTCTCCACGTTTATTTCCCCCCTTCATACCCCAGTATGATTTCTCCCCAGCCATCCCTTCTCCATGTTAATTTCTCCCCTTCCTACCCCAGTATGATTTCTCCCCAGCCACCCTTCTCCATGTTAATTCTCCCCCCCTTCATACCCACCCGCCACCCGGCTCCCTCCCGCGCTACAGGAGATTCAGAGTGAACCCCCCCCAGCTGCCCCCTCCTCTGCTCTGCTGCTGTCACATGGTGCGGGGGAGGTGGGCAGCGGGCGGGTGATGCTGATGTCCCGCAGCCCAGCCCAGCAGCCGCAGCAGGCCCGGCTCCAGGAGGATGTGGCTCCTTGCCGCTACAACTTTCTGTGGATTGCTGCTGGCTCCTTCGGTTAAGTAGGGCGGGAGGGAAGCGGTCTCTCCCCTGCCAGGCTGCACGCTGCAGCCCCAGGCTTTTTGGGCTGGGCTTGCAGACAGACACCCCTCCCGGGAGCAAGGCAAGCCACACTGCAAACTTCACACCCGCTGCCCGCTTGCAGCCTGCACCTGCTCGTTTTTTAAACCACTGCTTTGAAGGGATTGCTGAGGGCAGAAGTGCCTTAAACTTCTTCCGCTTGTGTCAGTGGCTGAGCTCGGAGTCTGTGCCATGCCGACACTGAGCCCAGTCATTGTGCCGTGCGGCTCAGCAACACAAAAAAAACCCCACACACACCCAAGCAGGACACAAGAGGAGGCCTGTGGACCCCCTGGGGGTGTGTCATGGACCCCCTGGGTGTGTGTCATGGTCCCCCAGGGGTCTGCGGGCCACAGTTTGAGAACCAATGTCCTAGTGTCTTGTTCACAACAAGTGCAGTGGGGTTGCTATCACATGAGACCCTTGCAGCAGCGGCTCAGGTCTTTGCAAAGAGAGCTAACAACAGGGGCCAATCCATGGGTGGCCATCCCAAAAGACCTCGCCCACTCAATGTCCTGGTGGTTAGAGCAAGAAGTGTTCACCACAGGAACACCCTTGACAGAACCTATCAGAACAATAACAACAACGGACGCAAGCCTCAAGGGCTGGGGAGCGCACTCGGGGAGTCCCTCAGTGCAGGGTCTCTGGTCCATCAGGGATATAGCCCAGGGAATAAACTTCCTGGAGCTCAAGGCTATTCGTTTAACGCTAGGGCAGTCGTCACCGCACATCAGCAACACTCACGTGCTGATCTGTACGGACAACCTCTCAGCCAAGGCATATGTAAATCACTATGGAGGCTCCAGGTCAAGAGTATTGCAGAGGGAGGCAACAAGACTGTTCAATTGGGCACAGAGATACCTCAGATCGATAAAGGCACTGCACATCAAGGGTCAGGACAATGTCCAGGCAGACTGGCTCAGCAGGCAAACAATAGACCCACACGAGTGGCAGTTGAACAGGGAAGTCTTCAACAAGATAGTAGAAATGTATGGTCTCCCCCAGATGGATCTATTTGCCAATCAACAGAATACTCAGCTGAACAGATTCATGGACAAGTCACGCTGTTACCAGGCGGAGGCCATCAACGCACTGAACCAGCCATGGGCAGCGACTCTTCTGTATGCATTTCCTCCTTTTCCACTTATCCAGAGGACAATTGCAAAAATCCACAGAGAACGGGCGCAAGTCTTACTTGTAACCCCATGGTGGCCGAGGAGACTGTGGTTCTCAGATCTGGTCGAACTAAGCCGGTCACAGTACACACACCTACTGATGATTCCTGATCTTCTGTCATGGGGTCCCATTCTCTACGAGAACTTGGAACTGCTCAGAATGGCAGTCTGGAAATTGAGCGCTGGGCGATGAGAAAGAAAGGATATTCTGAAGCAGTCCTTAATACTGTGCAACAAGCAAGGAGACCAACTACGAGACGGGCGTACAGCACTACATGGAGGACATTTGCCCACTGGCCAATGAAAAAAGGGTTGGACCCTGCCAAAGCAGGCATTCCAGTTGTTTTGGAATTCTTACAGCAGGGTCTCAGTGAGGGGCTGAAGCCCAACACATTGGCAAGACAAACAGCAGCCTTAGACTCCGTTTTCAGGGTGATTGCCAACAGGCCCATTTCTTCTCACAGACAAGTTAAAAGGTTTCTCAGGGCAACTAGGATCATTTCACCTCCAGTGGTGATCTAAACCTGGTATTGGACGCATCATGGGATCTAAACCTGGTATTGGATGCCCTTACTAGGGCTCCGTTCGAGCCTATGAAACACATATCTCTATACTTCCTGACCCTCAAGGTAGTATTTTTAGTAGACGTCACCTCCGTAAGATGAGTGTCTGAGTTGGGTGCTCTATCAATAGAGGAAATTTTTTGTCTTTTTCAGGATCAGGCCGTGATCTTGAGGTTGGATCAGGCATTTATCCCCAAGGTCAATTCCCTGTTCCACAGGAAGAAATAGTACTTTCCTTCTGCCCTCGTCCCTCGCACCTGAAAGAAAGGGTGTGGCACACCTTAGATGTGCGAAGGACCATAAAGGTCTACCTGAGGAGGACAGTTGGGTTCAGGAAGTCCACGGCTATGTTTGTAAATATCAGACAAGGCTATAGGGGCACAAAGGCCTCTAGGTCTCTGCTTTCTAAATGTGTTAAACAGGCGATAGTAGAGGCATACAAAGCAAAAGGGAAGATTTCCCCAATAGGGATTTGGGCACACTCAGTACGAATTGCAGCGACTTCATATGCTTTTAAGGCTAGAGCCTCATATGAGGAGATATGTAAGGTGGCCACGTGGTCGTCCATCCACACCTTTGTGAAACATTGTAAGTTGGAAGCCGGAGGTGAGTAGGAGTGAGAACAGAGGGGGTCGGAGTGAGCGGTGGCTGCTGGTCAGAAGCAAGAAGAGGGGTGGAGTCTACGGCAGGGGGCAGAGACTACTTAACAACCGCTGTTGTCGGAGGCAGCGCCGGAGGCGAGTAGGAGTGAGAAAAGAGGGGGTTGGAGTGAACAGCAGCTGCTGGTCAGAAGCAAGGAGAGGGGCGGAGTCTGCGGCAGGGGGCAGAGACTACTTAACAACCGCTGTTGTTGGAGGCGGCGCCAGAGGCGCACACCCGGGCAGCGCGCTTAAGGGCTGCATGCGCAAGGGCGCGCCCTTGTGCACGTGGCCTTAGGTGCCAGTGGGGCGTGGGGCTCCCAGATCTGTTAAGCACGGGGCAGCTACCCCTTCTGGCCCTGAAAGCGGAGTGCCCCCATACACTCAGTTGTCTGTGCCGAGCCAGGTAGGATTCTGATTTCTTCCTGCCGGCCGTTGAGCCGAATACGCGTTGTTTTTCAATGACCAGGAAAAGACAGAGGCAGGGTCCTGCCCCTTTAAAGGAACAATGCCAATCGAAGCAGCTCAAACTGGACTCCTTTTTTTCCACTCAGGAGGAGGATGACTGTGTCAGATTGGATCAGGGAGCCAGGAGAGTGGCTAAGGGGGATTTAAAATCTGCCCTTCACTCTCCTGAGGTACCCCCCCCCGAGAAATTATTGCCCGATCCATCTATCAGCCCTGGATCTTCGGAACTGTCCCAGTGCAGCAAGGATGAGACTACTCTCTTGGATCCTGCAGCTAAGAATGATGTTGCTGCTTATGAACTTCTGGGCAATCAATGCTTTATGATTGCTGATTTGATTAAGCATTTAGTCAAACAACTAGCGGATATAACAATCTTGCTCCGCTCGTAGAAGGGTCAATTGGAAGTAATTACGGACTTTGTGACAGAATACAGAGCAGAGATGGTGGGGAAGGAGGTACAAAAACAAATTCAACAATTTAATCAAGCACTAGATTCCTCCGTAAACATTCTGACCCCAGCGCCTCAGCGTTTAACCACAAAGGCACGAGAGTTAGGGCAGGGGGGTATCAAACACTCTCCATCTCCACTAGTGAGGGTCAGTTTGGACACTAGACAGCCAAGCATTGGGGAGAAGTTGAGGTTAAACCCCAGTGCTCTGTCCCTTAGGATAAGTCCCGTGCCAGATGGATCATTCCCCTTATGGAAATCCAAAGGGGCTAATTCACCACCATCTATCATATATTTTAGGGAACGATATACCATACCGGCATATTGAGTCTTTCACATTATTTAAAAGTTGGATGTGTACAGGTCAGCGGAGGCAGCATTTGGTAGACGGGTGCTACAGGTGGTGCTGGACATTCCCAGTGCAGTTTGTTCCCACCCGTAGGGCCAGTTATTGCTGCTCGGGTACATTCCGTGCGGAGGATTAGGAGGAGATGGGGAGAAGAGAAGACTGGTCACCTACCTTGGTGAATTCTCTTTCTCCCCTGATCTCCGACTAATCCTCCGACCCACCCTACCAAACAGCAAAAAAGATGAGGGTAGGGAGATGTATCTACTTAGGGAGAGGCAATGGAACAATCTCTCGTCGAAAACAGTCGCAGACAGCCTCTGGAGTTTCTTTGTCTTTTCAGTTCTGTTAGTTAAGATTGAAAGTTAAAACTGTTCTAAACTGCACCTTACCTTGTGGGAGGGAAAGCAGTGTTTTTAAGTTAGAGACTGGTGGGCTACCAGAAGAACGCATATGCCTGGTCCTTAGCTGTGGGACAGACTGGAGTGGAGATAACAGCGAGGTAGCTAAAGAGCACGCATGCACAGAAAAAAATTAGAAGACTTCTGCCTCCTGGCAGTCAAGGGAAAGCTACCCATGTGGAGGATTAGTCGGAGATCAGGGGAGAAAGAGAATTCACCAAGGTAGGTGACCAATCTTCTCTTCTGTTTCCAGAATGGCCACTTTCTCACAAACAGAGTCTGTATTTTTTCATCCAGGAGCCTGTGTGTTCTATTCTACAACAGTGAGCACAAGGTCATTTTGCTGTGTGCAGCAGCTATCTCACAGCTGTGAGGTCAGGCCATCCAGCTACCTTTCTAATTCTGAAAAGGCCTTTTCCAAAGCCTCCACTCTCCTGCCTGTGATCACGGCCACCGTCACTTGGCTTGCGACCATTTGTTCTTCCTCTGATGGCACCTCCATGGGAAGTAGAAGGAGCTGAAAAGGCTGCCAGATAGGCCTTGCAGGTCAGTCGAGGGGCACTCATCTTCCGTGGTGGAGAAGCCTAGTGCCCATTAATCCTCCTTGCCCACTGGAAGATCTGCCTCAGGTACTTGCCTTGTAACAGTGAGGGGCATTAATGCCAGGGGCAGAGAAAATTCCCCTGCTGTGGGCCCCCCCAGGCTAGGCTGGAAGAGCAGGACTGGCACATTCCCAGACATGAAGTAGTCAGAGAGCCTAACCCCTAGTGCCCAGCTCTTCGCAGAGGTCAGGCATGGCTCCTCCCTTGAGGATCCACACTTCTTGCTTACCTGTGCAGAGAGAGCTGTGCTCCTGTCAGCCCAGGCAGAACAAGCTGCATCCCTGACAGGAGTCTGTCTGCCACTGGTGGCATCTGTCTATTTCATGGTAGTGCTGGTCCTGCTGCTGCTGCTGTTTGCACCTAGAGCATAACCTCCCATCCCATCTACAGTGGCCCAAAAGCTCCCCCCATTTGGAGAGGACATCTTCCCTTCCTGGTTGGTTTGGGCTAGGTCAGGGCTCTCAGTCCATGTAGACATAGAAGGGGTGGAGCTTCCTCCCATATTAGGGCCAGTTACTCCACCCCCCTCCCCAAGTGACCTGAAGGGAACGACTCTCTCCTGCACTCACTTGGGCTCCCCCAGGCTTCTTGTGCTCCGGCTCAGGTTCCAGCTTGGGTGCTACCATCAGGCTGCGGAATAACCGTCCCAGCCTGGCACAGAGGGTATTGTGTACTGGCAGGGGCTGGTAAAGCTCCCGCAGGCGCTTCCTCACTCGCAGGGCGTTCTGCTCGACCAGTGGGTTGCTGTCGTGTGCCTGCTGCTGCAAGGCTGGAGGAGAGAGAACAGGCTGCTCAGAGCCAGAGCACAGGCCAGATCCCAGAGACCAATGGGGGCCTTTCCTCTCTTGGAACACAGGTCGGCACTGGCTGCTCTCACCATCCTTGCCTGCCCCAAGAGGGGACCTGAGCATTCACATCACCTGGAGCAGGGGGAGAGGGCTCAGCCAACTGGCTTAAGACAGGGAAATGGCATCTCCCATCATGCCCCTCCTTGGTTAAATAACTCCTCTCTGGAGCCATCATACAATCAGCTCATTCCATTTCCATGTCACTGCTGCCATGCACTGTGGGAACATATCCCAGAGTGCAATTCTGTGGCATTCACGCCTGTGCACTCTGGATAATTTCCAATGAGTCGGGAGGGAGTCTGGGCTGTGTGGGGGAGCAGGGGCAGTGATCACTTCTTGGGGCAGGGGGAGCACATGCTCCTGAGGGAGGAGTGGAGCAAGCAGCACCATAGCCAAGGGGAACACTCACCCTGAGAGAGGTTGGCTTCATCTTCCTGGCTGATCAGCTGGGGCTTCTCACTCATGATATACTCTAGAAATAGGGGGTGAAAACAGACATGCACATAATTCTGCTTTAACGTGTCATACATGTTGCAGGGCTGTATTGGTGCTCTATGTAGCCCAGCAGCATGCATAAGAAATGTTCAAGTGGCATTAAGGTGCATGTCTGTTTTCACCCATGGAGAGAAAACCAGGACAGGCTCCACACACCCAGCAGGGACAGCTTCAGTCTCAGGGCTGGATTGGATTAGGGAGCTCAGTGGGATCTAGTATGAAGGGAGCTGTGACTTCATTTCTTTATGTACTTTCTTTATTTACTCTGAATCTATATATAGCAAGCCTTAACTCAGACACAAGGCTTTCTCATTACAATATAAAGCTTGTGTCTGTGTGGATTTACTGACACTGGTTAGAGACCAAGATGCTTCTAGACCAACTAATTAATTTATGACAAAGTAACCTCCAAGTTACGGGTGATGGGAAGCTTATACTTGTGGACTGGCAGTCTGGTGAGAGTGGTAACCAGTGGAGACTACAAGTGGGTAAACTGAGTCACAACTGGTCTGGTGGTGTGTGTTGGGGAGCAGTCAGAGCGAACCTCAAAAAATCTGTGTCACATGAGCCATGTTCAGAACTGACCCTTGGAGATGGGGTTCTCTATGGCCAGTAGGAAAGAGCAGGGAAGCTGGGGCTCTGCCAGGAAGGCAAGGTAGGGGAGGGGGTACAGACCCCTCTTTGGTGCTCACCTGTGAGCTGGGCTGCAGCCATACAGATAGGAGCCCGCTCATACTGGAAATATCCCAGGCACTGGTGTAGCAGTGCCGATATGTTCTTGTTTTTGTGGACCTGGGAAGGAGCAAAGGGCAGTATGTTGAGAGGCTATTTCTGAGGCTGGTCTCTGGGACACTGTGAACAGGATGAGGCAGGGAAGGGGATGGCTTGTGGCTGGCTGTACATTTGTGGGCGGTGTCATCTTGGGAGACAGACTGAGCTCTCCCTTCCCTGAATACCCCTGCCCAGGGGAGGGACTGCAGGATAGAACCTGCCACCCTTTCCCCCTGCCCAATGCTCTGCTCACCCTGACATCTCCTCTGCCCTGAACCCCTATCCTGGGATTGCCATTGCCACCTGCCCCAGCACTATGGCTGCCCTGGGGCCACTCACCAGGTAGTGGCATGTCTTGTTCCACAGCAGCTGCCAGTCAGACTCCTGTGCCTTCAGCAGCTTGCTATCCACGGCCTTGGAGATGTATTGTCCAACGCAGCACAGGGTCTCTCGACAGACCTGACAGACAAGAGCAGATGGGTTGGGTACTTGCACCCCCTGCCTGGAAAACCCAGCTGGGCAGCACCCTACGCAGCCTCCCCACCCCCTGGAGAGGGACCCAGAAGAGTTATGAGGGGGTCTCAAGGACTGGAAACAGGTTCTCAAGGGAAAATGGGGGAGCCCCAGATGTTTATCTTCCTGGCAAAGAGGCTTTGAGGTGCCTGGGACTAGAACGGCACCAGCTCCTTCCTGGAAGACAGTCTATGGCTAAAGACGTCTGGGCTCCAGGAGCAGAACAAGGCTAGAGTGAGAGCTGGATCCATCCCCATTGAATATGAGGTTCCACTATTACCTGGGAGGGGATTAGCCACTGGGACATTTTGCTTGAGATGGGGGGATTCCTTATCACAGGCCCTTGTGAACTTAGTTGAGATGCCCTTCCCGGGGACACAATGAAGCCAAACCCAAGGATGGATTCACACTAGTGGGAAGGAATTCAAAGGACTGGGCACTGCAGGGGCCTGTCTCACAAGGCTCCTCTGTCTCTCCCATCTCTGCCAAGGGGGTGGGGTTTATTCCTCTGGCTTTTGGTCAGGAACAGAGGGTGGTAGGTTTTAGGAGGGTCCCTTGCTATGCATCCTACAGTAAGGCTTCTTCATTCCTACACCAGCTGCACTGGTATGCAACAGGCACTGTGTTTAGCTTAGCAAAGGGAAGACTAAGGGGAGAATTGATACCAGAATTCCTACCACTCAGAATTCCGACTACAACATTTTTACAACTCAGGATTAGCTTAGCAAAGAGAAGACTACGGGGAGAATTGATACCAGA
>QEPC01006789.1:227132-242452 GCA_003113815.1 Sphenodon punctatus | reverse complement strand
CTGCCAGAGGCTGTGGTAAGGGCCAGTACTAGAGCTGAGTTTAAAAGAGGTTTGGACAAGTTTCTGGAAGATCGGTCCATTAGCAGCTATTAGCCAGACAGGATCAGGGAACATGACGGGAGCTGGGGGGAAACAACAGGGAATGGATCCTCCATTGTGACCTGCTGGGGGCTTCCCCAAGCCACCGTGATTGGCCACTGTCGGAGGCAGGATGCTGGGCTAGATGGACTGGCTTTCAGCCAATGTCAAGTTTCCCCACTGGCTCACTTCTGCGCCCTGTCAATTTTGCCTGGGCGCCGGGAATTAGTCGACGCCTGCCTCTGCAGCGTGTCTCACCAGACTATCTTGGTTCCCAGCATCCTCTCCTGAAGAATCTTAAGATCAGCCACTACCCGCTTAGTCAGCCATAGCCCCGTGGCCTTGGGCAAGTTGTTTTCTCCCAGATGAATAACCAAAATTTCTGGAGAGGGGTGCCTGGTTCCTGCTGCGTTCAACACTGGGAGCAACTTCTCCCAGCGCATCCTGCTCTTTCCCAGCCATATCAGCTCCGCACGCCCGCTGAACTCCACCTGCTGTGCCTGGCCATCCTTGCTGCCCAGTGAAGGATGCTATGGCTGATGAGCCACGCTATCACCCTCGGCCGAGACGCTGCAGGGGCTGAAACAAATCAATCGAAGGACGATGCTGTTAGCTGGGTTGCGGGTGTCAGCTCTGCGGCAAGACACAGGTCGTGCCAGCTGGGCCCCTGCGTCTCTCACATAACATTTGAATGCCACTGACCGCTGGTGCCCCACACTCTGAATTTGTTGGTCAGAAAAACGGCAGGCCGCTGCCGTAGAAGTGGTCCCTATCCTAAAGGAGTGCGTCCCATACTTACCCAGGTTAAGCCTTGGCTCCCTAACACATGAGCTGAGCACATGTTGCATGTTTTGCTTTACATATTTACTAGGCTTGTAGTCTACATGTAGGCCAGTATCACACGTGTGTGACCCTATGTTCCTCCGTGACAAGGATGCTTATTGGCACCATTGCTTTTTAGAAATGATTTAGTATCCTTGATGGGTGCCAATCATGCCACTCCTCCAATGCTAAGGAACAGGCCAGTTTCAATACTGCTGTACGTAGATGATGTTCTCTTGTTATCTCAGACCAAGCAGGGCCTTCAGCAATGCCTTAATATACTGAAGTATTTCTGTTGTCAGAATCAGACGACGGTTAACATCAGCAAAGCTAGAATCATTTCCTTTGGAGCGACTCGTACTAATTATAGATGGGTAATTGGCTCTCAAGAAATACCTCAAACTTCTCACTCTACCTATCTAGGACTTGTGTTCTTGCGGACACGATCTTGGCGGATGGATGCTGATTCTCGGATAACAAAGGCAAGGCAGTCGTCGGACGGAGTTTTGAGGCTCTATTATGCCTCGCCAAATGCCACCTTAGATCAACTGATTAGGATTTTCTCAGCTAAAACTATCTCTCAATTACTCTATGGGGTAGAAATCACCTCTCTCAATTATGCACCAAGGTGGGAGGTACCTAAATTTTTTTTTCTGAGAAGTATTCTCAGAGCCCCTGTGGCAACACCGTTACCTATGCTACACCTAGAAACAGGCACCATATTGATAGAATTTCAATGCTATCTTAAAGCACTGCTCTTCTGTTATAAAATAGCCTGTATGCCATCTACAACTTTGGTAGGGCAGTGCTTTAGCGAACAAGGAGCTCATCAGGGGGCCCTGCAGTATCAATGGTAGGGAGCAATCAAGCAACTGATCCTAAGGTTCAATCTCCCTCCTGACTGGCCCCTCGGTAAAGAGGAGTTATGCCATACAATACGAGAGCTGGCGTGGAGACAGGAATTGATAGCAGCTAGGGCCAATAAGATCGCTCCTCTCTACCCTCATGTGAAAGATTCATGCTCGCTAGAGCACGATCTCCTCCAAATGCAGGATCCAAATTAAGGAGATTGGTGACTCTCCTTCGGTTTAACCTATTTGAAACAGCACTAGTTAGAGGTAGAAGGGAGCAGATTCCCTATTTTAATAGAACCTGTAATTGCGATCTAATGGAGGTTAGGACGTTGGAGCATATTATTTTCCGTTGCTTGAGGTTTTCTGCCCTCAGGAGAATATGGATTGAGCCATTGTTTGATAATGTTTCTCTGACAACAGAAGAAAAACTGATGTTACTGACCTCAGCTTCAGATTCTGAGAAAACAAAAGCAATAGCCTGCTTCCTTGTGTTGGTCAAAAGAGAACTTAAAACCAACAAGGAGGAGGGAGAAATGGTTACTGAGCAATTGCTGCTCTCCCAGTCCGGACTTTAGCTGCCTAAGAGTTCCTTTTGTGCTATTAGCACGTTCCTATTAGACCCTTCATTCTGCGAATGAAGTTTATTTTATATTGGTTCTATTTTGCTATAGTTATTTAGAGCCTATCTCGCTATATAAAAGGCTGAAAGATAACTGGTATTATGTTTTTAGCTAAAAGTTTGGGGGCTAGGTTATTATTATTATTATTATTAACCAGTTGATTGTGACAGCAGAAATTGCCAGATACAATAAAGAGTATTGAGGCAGGAATTTAAGATGTAAAGCAATATCTCTTCTATCTTGGAAAATCTGCAAATATGGTTCTGAGATGAGTGAAATAGCAGCCATAATAACTCTTCTTAATGAAGTTATTGCTAACAGGGATACTGTCTTTAAACCCGCACCCCATAACCAGTTCATTTGTGCCCCCCATATAATCATTTCACGCTGCCCCAGGGGCACAAATGAACTGGTTATGGGGTGGGGGCCGCATGAATTGATTATGTGTGTGTGTGTGTGTGTGTGTGTCTCTTCATGGCATAATGCGCTTAATAGGCTAGCTGCATTTTGGGTGTCGTGTGTTTGATAGTAGCGACCCTAGACCCGCCGGTGGGACACAAAGAAGGGGCCCATCTTGACTTCTTGGCCTGGGACCCCTTGCACCCTAGTTACACCCCTGGTCTAGTGCGTGTGACTAATCAATTTGAACGTGTGTGTGAGAGGAGAGCATGTGTGTGTAATGTGTATGGATGATTGGTGTGTGATCAGTTAGAATGAGTGTGTGTGAGCGGTGAGAGCACATGTGTGAATGAGCGTGCGACCTCTTTTACATGAGACGCACCCACGCAGTGTCATGGGTGGGTGCGTCTAGTATGAAAGCAGTCGCTTGTGTGCTCCTGTGTAACACGCACCTCTGCCCATCACCCCTGCCCAGAGAAACCTGAGAAAAAACAGGTTGCTCCATGTGGGGAATGTGGGGGGATGGGCAAGCCCCTGTGTGAACCTGCCGGGTTCTTGTGTCTGGGCCCAGCTTCCGCATTAACAAAACTATTCAGTTTCAAAAGAAGGGCAAGTTACCTAGATAAAAAACCTTCTATTTAAGAAGCTTGTTAAGGCGGCATTACAAATTATACTAAAATGTTATCATGACAGTAAATTGTATGTTAAGGCAACTTTATTTAATATCAGACCAATCTATACATTTTTCTTTTCTTATTCATGAATTTTTAAAAATTATGGCAACTGAAATTAAGCTGCATCTGTGTGGTAGGGTGACTGAACAATACTTACACATGATGAGGAATGGATACAGTTTAATTTCAGTGGTCATAATTTTTTTATGAATGAATAAGAAAAATGCATAGATTGGTCTGATATTTAATAAAGTTGCTTTAACATACAATTTACTGTCATGTTAACGTTTGAATAGAATTTG
Organism: Sphenodon punctatus; assembly: GCA_003113815.1. NCBI lineage: Eukaryota > Metazoa > Chordata > Lepidosauria > Sphenodontia > Sphenodontidae > Sphenodon > Sphenodon punctatus. The sequence continues at coordinate 238,703 of QEPC01006789.1, read as the reverse complement.
TAACGCCGCCTGAACGAGCTTCTAGGTGACATGTACCTTTCAAGTACTTTTATAACCCACCTCTCAAGGTTTTACTCTGTTTTTCCCCATAGGAAATTCTATTACTATGTTTGTAGCAGGGGGGTCTCCCAGGGCCTGACAGGGCACCGGGGTATCTCTGGGGAATTAGCTCTCACCCTGCTATGCCATTTCAGCCACGAGTCTTGGCTGAATCCCGCTCTTCAAGGAAGGGGGTACCCTCTCAGGACACACCACACAGTCCAGAGGGTATTAGTCCACAGTCCCTGGGGCTGCCAGCTCAGTCACCTCCACCCTGCAGGCCCAGGTCCGTCTCTCACAAGCTCAGGAGCAACACAACCTCAACCCCCCTTGTCCATGTAGCCAGGTCTCCAAGCCCCCAGGCTCTGGCCAAGCCTTCCCCCATGCAAGAGGCTCCCTTCTGGGCAAAGCCACTCCAGCTTGCCTGGGTCCCTCTGGTTCTCCAACCTTCAGCACCTTGGAGAGCACAGAGCAGGCCAGCTTCCTCAGGGCAATGTGGTCCCTTCAGCTCCCAGGCAGAGACCCCATCCTTGCTGCCTTGTCTCACCTTATATACAGGCAGAGTGGGTGTGGCCAGGCTGTCTCTCCACAGCCTTAAAGGGCCAGTAACCTGCTCACTCTGCCCCAGGGTTTCTCAACCAGTTTCCAGCTCAGGTTAGTCCTATGCTATGGGGCTGGTTCTGCCAAGCCCCTGGGCATGTTCAGCCCTCTGGCTGACTCATGCAGCCCCCTTCTTAAAGGGGCAACAGCCCCACAGGACTGCTCCCTGCTACAATGTTTTCATAAATATTTTCAATTATATTCTTATTAGTAATTATGTCTCTCTCTTCATTTAGTTAGTCATTTCAATCTTTCTGGGTATTTCCATAATTTAGGTGTTTGTCCAGGTTTTGAACCTGTGTAATTATCAAGCAATTATCAATTAAAAAAAGGATCCAATAAATTAATAATCAAATCAATATTAGACTAAAACCTGGCAACAGATATGTACTATGCAGCATATGGTGCCTGGAAGGGATCTCTCCTGGGTGGATTCTCCGACATGTACTATGCAGTATGTGGGGTTTTGAAGGGATCTCTCCTGGGTGGATTCTCTGATAAGTACTATGCAGTATATGGTGTTTGGAAGGGATCTCTCCTGGGTGGATTCTCTGATATTTACTATGCAGTATAGTGTTGGAAGGGATCTCTCCTGGGTCGATTCTCCGATAGGTACTATGCAGTATATGGTGCTATGAAGTGATCTTTCCTGGGTGGATTCTCCAATATGTCCTATGCAGTATACTGTGCTTGGAAGGGATCTCTCTTGGGTGGATTCTCTGGGGTGTGCTTGTCACAGGCTCTATGGATCCCCCCCCTGACCTAGAAATGCTGTCACAGGGGTACATTCCTGCTTGACCCTACCAACCACTAGGGTTCCACCAATTCCCAGATCCAGGAATGATGCATCAAGGTATCTCAGGGCCAGGCTCCTCAGTGCTGAGCTCTTGTGGGATGCCTGCTGTCTTGGACTGGGTTCAGCTGTTGGCCCGTTGCCCCTTCCCTTGGCTTGTCTCCCCTCTCTGGGTGGCACCTGCCCCTGAGGTGGGCGACTGTGTGGAGGTCTCTCCCTTCAGATAGCAGCAGGCCCTGGTCAATAGGGATCCTCCCCTCCCAATACACCTCCTGGAGCAATGACAGGGACCAACCCACGAATCTGCTTTACCTTCCCAACTGCATGAAGGGAAGGGAAGGCCAGTGAGTATAATGAAATAATTCTATTCTTCATGAATACAGCTCCTTATATAGAGAGATTTTAGCCTAGCCAATTGAGAGCTGCAGTCCCTTGTATATTATTTAGCCTAGCCATTAGAACTAGAATGAATCATTGATCGTTATCAGGGAAATACATTTATTAATTGCATAAAGCAAGAAGGCAGTTAATATACATGGTTCCTGATCCTGGCAGCACTTACACTCTAGTATAATCCATAGCAAGGTATATTTCTCATCCAGATGGTAGAGGAGGTCCCAGAAGGTGAGGAGGGGGCGAGGTTCCCTCTTTGAGAATGATGGTTAGGGACACAAGCCAGCAAGTTGACTACAAGCCCTGTGTGTGTGTGTCCAGGTTCTAGTCTCTAATCTTGTCTTTTATATGTTGTTAGCCCCATTGGTTCCAACGGGCATCGCTGAATCCTGCGGAGGTGTCGGCAGTTGCACCATCTGCCTGATGGTCATCAGGGTGCAGTGGGGTAGACTCCTCTTCATCCTTATCATTCAGAAAGTCTTTGTCTCTGTTTCAGGGCAGTGTCTGAACAGATGTCCCTTGATGGTCCTTAACGGCATTAGGGTGGGTCAGGAAACAATAGCTGCATCCCTCCTTGAGTGGGGAGTAATCTTTGGAAGTGTCACCATTACTGTCTCTTGGGAATCTCCCTTCATACTTGTCCTTGATGCCAAGGGGATCATTAGGGGAGTTGGCAGCAAAGAGGCTTCTTTTGCACATAAAGCCCCCTCTGTGTGTATGGGGGGTGTGGGGGTGTGGTCTAGGTCGAACTGGCTTGTGTTCATCAAGAGTTGCCAGTGCATCTTCAGGAGTCCGACGGTCTGCTCCACCATGCTGAATGCTGACGACAGGCGTTCGTTGAACAGGCGGCTGCATGCCGACGACAGGCGCGTCACTGGATAGGCCTGCATGAGCCACGGGCTGAGCGGGTAGGCAGGGTCCCCTATCACAACAGGGGCCATGGGAATGCCCTCTATCATGCGGTACAGGTTGGGGGCGATCTCCCCATCGAACATGTGAGCGTAGAATGGGGACGCACGCAGTATATGCGCATCATGGCTCCACCCTGACTGGCCCGTGTACACATCTATAAAGAGGCCCCTATGGTCCACGATGGCCTGCAGATTGATGGAGAAGGCCTGCTTCCTATTCATGTAGTTGATCTTTGCATGAGGGGGCCGTATGATGGGGATGTGGGTGCTGTTGATCGCCCCAATGCAATGTGGGAACCCCAGCTCCTCGAAGTCGTGTATCACCTCCTCAGGATCACGGAGCTGGATGACCCGTTTGAGGAGGAGCTCCACGATCAGGTCATACACATCATGGAGGGCCCTCTTCACAGTGGCCGTCCCCACCCCAAACTGCTCCCCCACGCTCCTGCAGGAATTAGGGGTGGCCAGCTGCCACACCGCCATGGCCACTCGCATCCCTGGCAGCAGCGGGATGTGCATGTTGGTCTCCTGCCTCTGTAGATGTGGGTTCAGGAGCTCCTCTAACCAGGTCAGGAGGGAGCGGGTCATCCGGAAGTGGTCCATCCATTACTCATCTGTCCAGGTGGCCAGCATGTTCTCCCACCAGTCGTTGGTGCGGGAATGCGTCCAGTGCCGTCACAGGGTCGGAAGAGTCATGCGGCGCCCGTACACATTCAGGGGCCACTGGGTCAGGATGAGCTGGGCTTTCTGGGACATCGCGGTGCCCAACATGGCATGGCGATGAGTGGCTGTCTACCATGCCCATCACACCGTCGCTGCCCTGCTCAGGTTCACTGCCCTCCGACGCCATGCCTCCTGGAGGATGTAGCTGGGCCATCTGCTGGAGCAGCATGCACAGCAGCATGTAACCAGCGCTCAGCACGTCCGTTGGCTGAGGGGGCTCGTCCTCCAGCAGCATGGTTTTGCGGGGGCCCCCTCCCGGGAACCCCCCGATGGCATGGGGGTTGGAACACCTCAGTGTGGGCCCCGCTCCTCTGAGTGCATGCTACTGACCCACCTCGGCCTGCACCGCTGCGACTGGCCCCTGCTGTACCTGGTGGGGGCCGCACCACTGTGTGGCCTGTGCCCCCGGCCCCACACCCCCAATATCCCTGATCCACCTCTGTGTCCTCCCTACTCTGTGTTCCAGTGCTCAGGGTGGGGCTCAAGCCCATGCACCTGACTCTACGCCCCACGCCCGGCCACCCGCATTGGCTCGCTTATGTACCGTGTAGCCCTGTGTTTGGTGGTCACCCATTGGTGCTGGACCAGGGGCGAGGTGAGTGCTGTCACCAGGTCCCTGGCCCAGCGGATCATCCCCCAGCATGTGCCGGTCACCTGCCCGCCGGGGGGGGGGGATGGGACCGCAGGGAACCCAGCTTGTCCATGGGCGCTGGCCCCCTCCCTGGTGCCTGTGGGCCGACTCTGTGCACCCAAGGGTACCGCTGCATCTGCACCTCCTTGCCATCCGTTCCCACCATGGGCTGCCTCAGCATGCTGCAGCTGTGATCGGTGGGGATATGGTGCCTGGCTTGGCTGCTTGCCCTGGCACTCTGTCCAGCTGTGGCCTCTCTCACCTGTGCTGGATCCCATCAGTCCGGTGGGTGGGTTGTGGAGCGCTGGCCACAGCAGGCCGGCCTGTCTCAGGCATGCAAGGTCACCCGTGGGCGCGGGGAGCAGCTGTCCCTGTGCTTGTCCCAGTCGCTGCAGCCCTCCATCTCACGCCTGTTGCTTCTCTGGAGTGGGCCTCACTGCTGTCATGGCTGGTTGTTGTGCATGGCCCATGGACGGGGTTGGGGACGGGTGGTCGCCCTGTGCGGACATGCTGTTGGGGACCCTAGGGCAGAGCCCTGTTGGTGGGTGACCCCTTGTCGGTGGCGGATGGCTTCCGGCTCCTGTCACGGTACATGTGGATGTTGGAGACCCAGCTTGCCGGGGGGGGGGGTGCCCTGGAGCTTCGCTTCACCCTCCTGCGGCAACCGCCATGGGGGCACCCACCCACTGTTGTCATGCCGTGGACTGCTGAGGAGATCACGGCTGCTTGCCTGGGTACAGCCTCGCCTTGCAGTCCGGGGGTCTCCCAGTTGCTGCCCAGTACACCGGCACCCTCCTGCGTGCCCGAGGCATCCTGCGTGCACCCTCAGACGTGGGGGCCCTCCTGTGGGACTTGGACTTGCTGGCCCCCGATGTTGGTGGACCCTTCCTGACTGAGATTCCTACCGCTGTAGAGCTCGCCGCCCTTCGATTGGTGAGGGACCTACCAGCAGTGCGGGATGCGGCCGCCACCGCCAATCACCTCCTTCCCCATTTCCTAGTGGATGCTCATATGTGCTCCCGGTGCTTCCGATGGGGCCTGTTCGCCTGGGAGGGTCTTGTGCAGGGGCCTCCATTCCAGGAGCACCCACTGGACCGTCCCTGAGCTGGACCTCACCGCCACCTGCTCCCTGTCACCCTGCTGCGCGTGACTGTGCATTGCCTGCCCCCCCTCCCCCCATGCTGCCGCTCGGCCTCTGCGCTGTCATCTGCATCCCTGCTGCCGGTTACCTCGTCCACCTGACCCCATCGCCTCCTCTGGGTGCCCGCGGTTCCATTCCGCTGGGGCTTCTGTTTTGCTCTCGCCCGCTGGCTGCAGGTGTACCTGTGCCCCTGCTGTTGTGGTACTTGTGCCCGGCCGTGGGTCCACCTGCACCACAAGCCCTGCCTCTCTTTGGTTGGGGGACCCCATTTCCCCATTGCTAATAAAATATGGTTCTGTGATGATCGTTCCTGCCTTGCTTCTGTGCCAGCGTTGCCACCTGGGCGTCCCCTCCCTGCCCCCGTATGTGTGGTTGTTTGCTTGGTGTGTACTCGTGGGCACCGGGGCTCTGGGGTGGTACCCAGTTGTGTCGTGTGCTCCCCTGGCGGCTTCCCCGCTGGGCGGTTATGCCTGCCCGTGCGTACGTGGTGGTATTGGTGGTGGGCACCCCCGGGGATCCCCTGTCCGTTGGTGCGGTCCCGCCCCTGCACCTCCCCTCTGCTGTCGCCCCCTGTTGGTGGAGTCCGTATGCGCTTGGATGAGCGGCAGCAGCAGGTGCGCTGGGCAGCTGAGCATGAGTAGGGGGTGCGTGGGCCCCGGCCTGTGCCCCTCCAATCCCCCTCCGTGCAGGGGTCCGGGGTGCTGTTCTGGGTGCTAGCTGTGTCCCTTGTGCTGTTGCTGCCGCTGGCCCGCCTGTGCCCGTTGGTGCAGCCGTTCCCCATCACCCTGTCCCTTCTCTCCTGCAGCTACTGTGGTCATGCTGCTGGCGATCTTGCGCGTTGGCGGGATGGTCCGGTAGCTGGAGTGGGCAGCATGGGACATGCGGGCGGCTCGGTGGCTGTTCAATGCCATCCATGAGTGTGCTGCATGTTTGCTAGGCCCTGTCCCGGTATAACTCCGTGGGAGGTGTTGTTCCTTGGGGCCTGGGGCCAGCTCTGATGGCTGTCTCCTCTCCCTCTGTCCCATGCAGCTCAAACCATGGTCGCGGAGTGAACCTGGGAGCAGGGGGAGGTGCTGGAGCTCCTCCTGCACGTCCTGGAGCGGCTGCACCAGCTCGACTGCGCGCAGGCTGAGTGCTGGCGCCGGGTCGCTGGCTCTATTGACCAGGGATTGCCCCGGCCCTGCTGGCACTTGCCCCCCTTCTGTTGCCCCGTCCCCCTGCACTGCCCTGTTGTTGTTTGCTATGTTATTAAAGACAGTTGTGTTCCTTCCCCGAGTGTGTGTAGTGCTTTGGCTTGACCTCTCCCCTTGTCCGGGTGCCTCTGGGGGGTTGCCTGGCTGGCGTGGGTGTGTTTCCCCCCCCTGCCCCCTGTGGGCTGTGTGCCCGTCCCTCTATGCTTCTCTTGCCTGCTGTGTGTGGGGTGCTCGGCTGGGGGTGGGGGGCACTCTGTGGCGCTGGGCTGTCTGGTCTCTGTGCCAGGGCTGGGAGGGGACGGCTCCTTGGTTCCTTCTGGGTGGCACCCAGCCCCTTTCACTGCAATTACAGACCCGCACAGAACGGGAGCCCCCAGACTGAAGTGGGCAAAGCCCTGGAGCCCCACAGGAATGGGGCAGGGTGGGTTAGCGGAGGTTAGCCACAGCCCCACTCCTCAGGGGGGAGATGGAGGAATGGGAGTGAGAGGCATGGGAAATGGAAGGGGGGTTCGGGGGGGTGTCTTTGTTTCTTGAAGTTACTGACAAACTCTCACAAACAGTGACACAAAAGCACAGGCACGTGCACACACACACACAAAGTGACACAAATGCACAGACACACGTGCACATTGGGTGTCCTTAGACATAACATCAACAGGTCTCTGAATGTGTGTTTTGACCGTGGTATGAACACCGGTTTGGCCCTGTGTTCATCGTGTGGCGCTGCTTAGACACGCAGTCCATCTTGGGGCAAAACAGTGTTTTGCTCGCCCCTTGATCTCCACACACAAGTGCTGCCGCCTCGTTCCCCATGTTGTACCGGCTAACATGTCACACGATATCATTACACACAACACTGGCCACGTGTTCAGCCAGGACATGCAAATTGTCCTTGTGATGCAATGGTCTTCACATCGCGTGTTCAACAGGAGGCCAGATTGGTGTTGGGATTGTTCTGGTGCTTACACACAACAGCCAAACACGTGCTATGGGGTTTTGACACCTGATCTTTGTTATGTCTAAAGATGCCCAGACACACACACACTGACACAAATGCACAGTCATGTGTACACTCACAAACACACACACACAAATGCACAGGCATGTGCGCACACACAGTGACACAAATGCACAGGCACACAAATGCACAGTCATGTGTACACACACAAACACACACACACACACACACACAAATGCACAGTCATGTGTACACACACAAACACACACACACAAATGCACAGGCATGTGCGCACACACAGTGACACAAATGCACAGGCATACGCACACATACACATACACACAGTGATACAAATGCACAGGCGTGTGCGTGCGCACACACATACAGTGACACAAACACATAGGCATGTGCACACACTGTCACAAAGGAACATAGGGTCACACACGTGTGATACTGGCCTACATGTAGGCTACAAGTCTATAAATATGTAAAGCAAAAGGTTCAACATGTATGTAATGTTACAATTGAGAACTGTAAAACTCGAATCAGGACTGTGACACTGACAAATCAGTGACAAAAACACATAGGCACGTGCACATACATACACACAGAGTGACACAAATGCACAGGCATGTGCACACACACACAGTGACACACAGTGACACAAATGCACAGGTATGTGCACACACATAGTGACAAAAACACATAGGCACGTGCACACACACACACACACACACACAGAGTGACACAAATGCACAGGCATGTGCACACACAGTGACACACAGTGACACAAATGCACAGGCATGTGCACACACACACACACACAGTGACACACAGTGACACAAATGCACAGGCATGTGCACACACACACACACACACACAGTGACACACAGAGACACAAATGCACAGGCATGTGCACACATAGTGACACAAATGCACAGGCATGTGCACACAGAGGTAGTGACACAAATGCACAGATACGTACACACACGTTTGGTCTCTGACTGACCATGATAATGTCTAGAACTCCATGGTAGGACTTAGATGACATGAAGTATCGATTGTAGAAGCCAGCATGAAACAGATGGTGATAGCTAAGGAATGGGTCAGGAAACCCTTGCTGATGTTTCCTGATAAGCCAGAGAGCTTCCATGGTGGGATCTCTTTGCTAAAGGGAGTCAGAGACTTCATCCAAGCAATTAACACTGAAGTACCTTGAAAGGGCCAGACCCAGCAGGGGGTCGGGAGCAACATCCAAAAGGCACTTAACTCCACAGAAACAAAGGGGAGAGGCCATTCAACGTTGACAAAGAGCATGTGAAGAGATCTTGGGAGAAACCAAGAAGAATTTAATGCCCAGCTCCAGTTCCTGAGAGAAAAGGTACTTTGAAACAGAACCGGCTCACCCGTAAGATGGATTCACGTTATTCATTATGTTTCTTGGATTGACTGCACTCAGAGCACCGTCTTGCATTGCACATGAATCTTAGGCTCTTTTTACACAGATGCTCCTATGCATGGACACCCAGTGAACACGTGTGGGAGTGCCCGTGTACCTGTGGCAGTGAGTGGGTGCACACTCCCGTGACCCACACTCCCCCACACATCAACACACACGGAGCAACCAGGGAAAAGCCGGGTTGCTCCACGTGTGGCCATGAGTCAAGAAGGTGCTCAACACGCAGCCCAGGGAGGGCGGTGCCCTAGAGAGCAGGCACAGAGGGAGAGGCAGCCGCCCCATCACCGGCGAGCACCAGCTCCGCTCCTGCCCCAGCTGCGTCCTCCAGGCTGCCCAGCGCACAATGCTTTTCCACAGTGAGGTGGATCGGGTCCTCTCCATGGACGGGAGATCATGCCCACCGTTCCTTTCATGGAATCCCTCTCATCACCATGTTCAGTCACGCACAGGGGTGTGCCAGGGCATTGCCACCCAAGGTGGGAAGCAGTCGGCCCAGGGCTCATGGCCAGGAAGGGAGAGCATGGGCCACTGGGGTTAAATGCAATCCCCTCGCCCTCCCCCCAAATAAAATTGATCGGACAAAATGCAATGACAGCTATAGCAGGCAACGTGGCGAACAAGGGCGTTCCGGTGGGATAAGGCCCGCTCTGCCCCACTGCGGGTCCATTGCATCAGGAGCACGGGATCATCCACAGGCCAAGGTTCATCCAAACCCTGCCCTGTGCTCTGCTTCATGATGGGGCCGGTGCAGCGAGGATCCTGGACTGGCCGGCCCTCAGCCTCCATGATGAAAGGACATGGGGTTTGTTATTTGCACAGATGCTGTCATTTTGCCCCTGGAGGCACTCGAAAGCATCGCCCAGGAGCTAAGGCAGGTGGCTGAATCCTTCAGCGAGGGGAGCTCTCTTTGTGCTTTCATATCACCCTCCCTTGGGCCAGAGGGGACACATGTAGAGGGGGGCTGACTTCAGGGGGATCTCTCCTTTTCTCTCTTTCAGTGCAATCGAGCGCTCATGCGGGAGAGGGCCCAGGAGTGGCAGGAGTGGATGGTCCTGGACATGAGGAGGCGGGTGCCCAACCGATCCCAGGCCCAGAGCGCTCGGTGGAGCTGGCATCCCTAGTCTGTTTTGATTTTCTCTGTTGTGCTTGTTTGATTGAATGTTTGTTTGTTGCAAACAGCGCTGTCTGTGTTCTCATTCCTGCAGGGGGTGATCTGCTCTCCTCAGCTGGGGGGTGGGGGAGCGGATTGTCCTGGGTCTGTCGATGATGGGCATTTTTACACACACCTTAAAGTGCTGGTCTTTCAATNCCCCCCCCCCCCCGCACATGCAGCTTTGCCGGTAGAGACGTGCGGGGATCAAGCTCCGCATCCCTGTGCGTGTCTCTGCCAGCAAAGCCGCGTGCTCGGGGGGTGGGCTTTCAGACCGGCCAATCCCCACGCACATTTGGGCTGCGCATTCCCCCCCGCAGCCAGAATATGAGCCGGGAGGGGAAGGGATGTCTGAAAGTGACCTGAGTCTCAGCCAGCCCAGAGAGCTCCCAATCCCTTCACACTCACACACAGTGACACAAACTCGCACAGGCACACACAGTCACACAATCTAACACAATATCACACACACTCTCTTGCACAGCCCCACACAGAGAAACTCCTATGTCTGCACTGTCTCTGGGCTGGGGTGTACACATCAGTCCCCCACTCCCTGGTGCCCTAGACACTACGCAGACACACCCACCCCTCACACCCTCGTGCGCACACAACTCTCACACACCCCACCCCCAAACACACACCCACATCCCCCCTCACACCCTCGTGCACACACAACTCTCTGTCAGGTCTCTTATACACATCTAGATGTGTATAAGAGACAGGAGGCAGGCGGTGCTGCTTTAGTGCTACTGCTTTCCCCCTCTGGTACAGCTTTGGTGCCCTTGGACTCCCTGCTGCCTTCCCCTTTTGCTCTTGTGTTGCCCGCTGTTGCGAGGGTGGTTGGGCTTCTTGGTGCCCAGCAGTCTCGCCCGTGCCTGGTGGCTCAGGTGCTGAACCAGACAACATGGCTGACTGAGGGAAAACGCAATGCAGCCGCCATCCCCAGCCAGACTCTGTGCAGGTGGGGCACTCAGCTGTGCCTTCCCCTGTCCCTCCTAGCCCACCTGCCCGGAGTCCAGCGGCGATGGCAACTGTTGTGCTGCCACGTGGCCGTGGAATGCTGGGGGCGTGGTTTTCCTCTGATCAGGGTAGCGGCTGCCTGGGTGACCGGTGAGAGTGTTCAATGGCTGGAGGACCAGGTAGGTGGGGGCTGATTTCGTGGGGGCTGTGACCTCTCGTGACTGCCTGGGCTGGAGCCTATTTGAATCCCCCCCCTCCACCCACTCACCGCGTGAGTCCCTCTGCCACCCCTGCCCCTTGACAGTGTCCGTGTAAAAAGGACCTTAGTTCTTATAATAAACTTCTTTGAACTAAGCCTGGGGGGCAAGTGAGTTCCTGGCTTTAGAGTGACTGAGCCATTAAGTTCAGATGAGCCTAAAATTCTGAGGCCAAGGTGACAGTGAGTGTTCACCCCTTACGGGCTGGAATTGTTCTGGAGGGAGCTGGTCCAGTGGGGGCTGGAGGTGGGAAAACTGAGACCACTTTCAGACATTCCGCCCCCTGCACGCATATATTCTGGCTGTCGGAGGGAATGCGCAGCCAGAATATGCACGGGGATCGGAGGGTCTGAAAGCCCCCCC
>QEPC01006789.1:200174-216181 GCA_003113815.1 Sphenodon punctatus | reverse complement strand
AGTGGGGGCTAGTGGGTTAGAGCAGGGGGGGCTGGGAGCCAGGACTCCTGGGTTCTCTGGGAGGGGAGTGGGGGCTAGTGGGTTAGAGCAGGGGGGGCTGGGAGCCAGGACGCCTGGGTTCTCTGGGAGGGGAGTGGGGACCAGTGGATTAGAACAGGGAGACTGGGAGACTGTTCTCACTTCCCATCTCTTGGCAGGTACGAGGCACTGGCGGCAGGTGCTAGCTCGCTGGCGCCATGTACAATGGGATAGGGCTCCCCACCCCCCGAGGCAGCGGCACCAACGGTTACGTCCAGAGGAATCTCTCGGCTGTGCGCCACAAGAAAGATCGTGCTGACTATAAGTCAGAAGAGGAGCTAAGGAAGCTGGAGTCGTCCTTGGTAAAGAAGCCCAACCAGGACATCCTGGACCATGAGCGGAAGCGGAAGGTGGAGCTGAAGTGCCTGGAGCTGGCCGAGCTCATGGAAGAGCAGGGGTGAGTGTGGGGCTCCCCCCCCACCCCCAGTGCTCTAACCTTCAGAGTCCCACTACCCTATAGTCCCCTCCCAGAGAACCCCGGAGTCCTGGCTCCCAGCCCCCCTGCTCTAACCCACTAGCCCCCCCTCCCCTCCCAGAGAAACCCGGAGTCCCTTTTTTCATCTAGTCGTGTTTGTTCTGAGTTTATTTGATCAACTCCCTGTATCTGGTTGGGAAGGATGCTCGACTCCCCGCTCTCCTTTTACCCCCCATGCTCAAGGTGTCTGGATTTGCAGCGAGGGTGGATTCTGCTGCGTTCTCCAAATATTTATAGGCACATGTTGGTTGGTGCCCTGGTGCTGCCATGGCTGAATGGGCTGGTCTTGCATTAAGCCTGGGAGGGTTTGGCACCTTCCTGCAGCTCTGTGGTGCCCTGGCACCAGCTTCCAGCAACAGGAAACCAGCATGTCTTTCTGCAGTACCCTGGCCTCCCTAAGTGTGACAAAGGCTTTTCCCACCAGCCGCCGCCGAGCTTATCCTGTCTCTTATTGAACTAATTTATGCTCCCCCACAACATTCCCAAGCAGTGAGTTCCACAGGTCAGTGGGGGCTCGTGTGGCTGGAAAACTGTTGCGTGTTCGTTTCATGGGGTGCCCCGTAGCGCTCGGAGTCAGTCCCTGCTCCCTTTCTCTCCCACCCCTCCTCACCCATCACACCAGGTTCTAGTCGTGTCTCCTCAAACGAACAGACCTTGCTTCCTCCTCTGCCCTTCTCATTTCTGCACCCTCCTGTTGTTGGCCTGTGGGACTCACCGCTCCATGACAGCGCACCGACTAAAAACTTTGCATGGCTGCCATTGGACTGGAGTGTGTCTAGAGCGCACAGCTTAAATAACTAGAGTTTGATTCGCTGCTTGGGGGGACCAGCCATATTTCAAGCTGATGTTGGGCTGGAGAGAGTTTCTTGGAGTGGCTAGTGGGATTAGCCTTGAGCCCAGGGGGTCATTGACCCCTAAGACCTTGCCGTGCATAGGGGAATCCCAGCTGATTAGGTGTTGCCAGAGGGGTGCCGAGTCCCATCTCCAGTCTCTTGAGGATCGGGAGGTTGATGTTAGAGAACGGTGGCTCCAGACCGAATCGAATTCTAGTCTTTGGTCTGCTGCCACCAGGGCTAGAAGCTTCATTTTGTTGGAAAGCAGCTGAAATTCTGCCAGCTCTCAAGGATTGACTGGGGCAAGTGGAACTTCTTCCCAGGCCACGTGACGAGTTGCAGACAGCACATTAACCTGTGGAACGTCCTGTTGCAGGCTTGGAGAGGATGGGGTGCGAGTGTCGGTAGAGAGACACTGTGGCACGTGGGCTGCTGTGTTAGCAGAAGGGCTGTGTAAGGATGCTGCTGTGGTAGCTTGGCTGGAGCTCCGGCGGGCAGGGTTTTGTTCCAGGCGCCGCGCTCCAAGAGTGATATCGGCATATTCCCTTGGGAGACGGTGGACGTGGGGTCTGCAGACACGTTTGTCTCTGTCATTCTGTGTGATTCTGAGCAGGGGGTTGGATGGGACCTCGTGTAGGATGACTCCAGCATCCCCGACAGGCGGCTTTGAAAACTTCTAACTGTGGAGCCTCCAACCTCCCACGGCCCCACAGCTCTCATTGTTAGGAAGTTTTTCCTGTGATATCCAACTGAAATCTTCCTGTCCCCTGTAGCCAGGCAGAACGGCTCCTTGCCATCATATTGGGGGCAGCCCTTGAGATATTCAGAGACTGCTATCATGTCTTCCCTTAATCCCCACTTTGCTAGGCTAAACACACTCAGGTCCTGCACTCTTTCCTCTCAAGACTTGCTTTCCAGGCATCGTGGTTGCCCTCCTCTGAACCCGCTCCAATTTGTCAGTGTCCTCCTCCAAATGAGGCGCCCCACACTGGACACCGTGCGAGTGGAGCAGAACGATTACCTCCACTAACTTGGAGACGATTTTTCCGTTAATGCAACCTACAATTGCATTAGCCTTTTTTGCAGCTGCATCCCATTGCTGACTCGTGTTCAGCTTGTGATTAACCCCAAGCCCTAGATCCATTTCCCATGCGCTGCTGCTGAGCCAGGAATCCTCCATTTGGTTTTTCTTTCCTAGATGCAGAATTTGACGTTTAACTCAGTTGAATTTCATTTTGTTAATATCAGACCAGATTTCCTACCTATCAAGTTTTTTTTAATTATTCTATCTTCCAAGGTGTTAGCTCCCCCTCCCAGTTTTGTCTCCTCTGCAAACTTGATCAGGATTCCCTTCCCCCCTTCATCCAAGTCATTACTAAAGAGGTTGAGCAGCACAGGACCTAGGCGGGAGGCCTGCACAGCCCCGCTCGATTACCCCCTCCAGACACTCCATGAAACTCACAGGTGGCAGAGTAAAAACAGTCAAAAAGTATTTTTTCACTCAGCGTACAATTAGGTTGTGGAATTTACTGCCAGGGGAGGTGGTCAAGGCCAGCAGTAGAGCCGAGATTAAAAGAGGTTTGGACAAGTTTCTGGAAGATGGTTCCATTAGCAGCGATTAGCCAGACAGGATTGGGGAACAAAACCCTTTGCTGTCGGGAGCCTGGGGGTGACCCACAGGGAATGGGTAGCACGGTGACCTGTTGGGTGCTTCTCCCAGGCCCCCGTGACCGGCCACTGTCGGAGACAGGATGCTGGGCTTGACGGACCGTTGGTCTGACCCAGTACGGCACTTCTTACGTTCTTATGATTGTAATTGCACGTTGTGTACGGTCCTTTAGCCAGCGGTGAATCCACCTTGTTGTAGAGTATCCCAGCCCGTGCGCTGCAGCCTGTCAATGAGCTCATCAGGGTTGCAGGTCGACTGCTTTATAGTCTGTTGTAGCATCTTCCCAGGTAGCCAAGTCATGCTGACTGGTTTGATTTCCCAGACTCTTCCCCCCCCTGTTTTTAAAGATTGGGACAATGTTTGCCCGTCTCCAGTCTTCTGGCACCATGCCTGTTTTCCAAGAGTTTTCAAAGATAATTGACAGAGGTTCTGAGAGTACTGTTGCACTGAAGGCTTGAATTCATTCAAAGTGACCAAGTACTCTGTGACCACCCCTTGATTTGTTCTATCCTGTGTCGTCCGTCTCCCCCCCCCCCCCCCTCGCCCTTTGCTCATAGTCTCCCTTTTCTGTAAAGACTGAGGCAAAATCTGGCTCCGCGTTGTCCCCCTCTTCACTGGGCTGTGGACCCACCATTCCCTTCCTCTTCTGAGGTATTGGAAGCAACCCTTCTCATTGCTGAATCCCTCACTAGTTTTTGCCGTGAATGGATGATATTTATTTATTTACATTTATACCCCGACTTTTCCTGAAGGCTCAGGGCGGGTTACAGTACACGTATAAGACAATTAAGAAGACCTTGAAATAAAATACAGTAAAAAAAGCCCTTCCCAATCCAACCCCACCCACTCCCTCTCCCCTCCTGGTAAAAGCTTTAATAAAAAGAAAGGTCTTGTGCCGCCTCCGAAAGAGGCTCCGGTTCGGACGCAGACGAACCTCCAGTGGGAGGGAGTTCCACAGCATTGAGGCAGCCCCCGAGTGGAACCCACAGGGCAGCGCTCCTGGCCAACTGCAGGGGCTGCGATGGGGCAGGCGGTCTTTCAAATACGTGGGCCCACGCTATTTAGGGCTTTAAAGGTCAAACCCAGCCTGGAAAGCACCGGCGTAATGTTCTTCCGGTGCCTCGTCCCCAAAAGGAGCCGCGCCGCCATGTTCTGCACCAGCTGCAGCTTCCAAACAGTCTTTAGGGAGAGCCCCGTGTAGAGCGTGTTGCAATCATCTAGCCTCGAGGTGATGAAAGCATGGATGATAGTGACCAGATCTGAACTGGGAAGAAAAGGCTGCAGCCTCCTCACCACCAAATGGAGTAGGTGGAAGGATTTCCTGGCCACTGTTGCCACCTGACAATCCAGGCGCAGTGAGGGATCCAAAAGTGCTCTGAGGTTGCGAACCTGAGTGACTAGAGAGGACCAGACTCCATCAATAAGAGGTGTCCCAATCCCCTCCCAGTCACAAGGCCGACCAACCGTCATCACTTCAGTCTTGGCTGGATTCAGCTTCAATCGGTTCATCCTCTTCCGTCCCCGACAGCAGCCAGACGTTGATTGGGTAAGCACCGAGACTGCAGAACTTGGGTCCGATGAGCTGGGTAGAATTCCCCTTGTTAATCTCCAGGCGCAGGTCATCGAACAAGGCCACAAACCTGACACACGGCTCCTAGAATCCACCAGCATTGAGATGAGCCTGGAGCTGTTGGGCAGCCGACCGTTTAATAACCTGTCCCGGGGGTTGGGGTCCACTAACTCACTTTTCTGGGTTGGGTGACTCCATTTCCCTCACTTGCAGCCCATCGGAGCCTCCGCTATTCAGTCTGCTGAAGCAATGGACTGAGAGAAGGAACTAACGCAAGGACTGGTGCCCAACCTTGCCGCATCTGGCTGAGAA
This sequence comes from Sphenodon punctatus, assembly GCA_003113815.1. Classification (NCBI taxonomy): domain Eukaryota; kingdom Metazoa; phylum Chordata; class Lepidosauria; order Sphenodontia; family Sphenodontidae; genus Sphenodon; species Sphenodon punctatus. The sequence continues at coordinate 211,244 of QEPC01006789.1, read as the reverse complement.
GGAGCTTTGTAGGGTAAGATTTTAACTAGGGACTTAGTACAGGTTAGGATGCGTTATGTATTTTCGTTAGCTACTCTGTGTTCAACCCATCTTTGCTTATGTAATCAATAAAGTTTCTTCTTTACTAAGAAGCGTTTTCCGTTGACTTACATTGGGGAACACAGTCTGAGAAACTTGAGCCCTCAAGCTCTTGCGAACCCAGAGAGAGAGAGAGAGAGAGAGTCTAAGAACAGGAAGTCTCTGGGAGTCAGGAGACAAAAGTATTGTCCCCTTTGCCGGACTGACTCAGCCAGAGAGAGAGCTGGTTCAGGCGGGCTGCAAGTGAGGGACATTGAGTCACCCCACCCAGGGAAGTGGGGTAGTGGGCCCCCACCCCGTGACAACCTTTCCTTCAAACGGAAGGTTAGAGACAGGGCGTCGGTGTCCAGAGATGGCTTTGTAAGCGGGGGCTGACCCGCTGCCGTTCGAAGGGTCCCCCACACCCTCCCAAAGGGAGTCGCTGGCAGCCCCTGCCTTTCTCCAGCCAGGACGGACAAGGATCTAGTTCACAGCTGGTTGCCCTCACTACACCAAGCAGCTGCCTTGCTTGAAACTGATCCAAATAAACAGGGCTAGGCCGCGCTTCGATAGCCACAAACTCTGACTGCGCAGGTAAAATGGCGCTGCCCAAGTCGTGGTGAAGATGAGCAATGTTGTCTGCAAAGTATTTAATAAAAATGTCACAACAGGCAACCGATGACTCCGTCCCTGGTGGAGACAGGCGGGATTGACCAGGCCCCTCCCCACCGGGAACAGCTCCGCGGGAAGAGTCTTTGCAGACGCTACGATAGTGGAGAAGACCGCTTTCTTCACCGCCGTCACCGCCACGGCCTAGTCCTTCAGAAACGACCTATCCTGCCAGCACCACCTGCGCTCTAACCACCTACCCTCCCACTTCAGCCGTCTCCTGTCCTCGGTAAACCAGGGGGACAGACGTCTGGGTGCTGCTGTGTCGATGGCCACGCTCTCATCCCACAAAGCGACCAGGTCATCGACGGAGCGGCTCTATCCCCCAGAGCAGAGAGTCAGCAGGGCTGGATGAAATGCACCCCAGCATGGGGAAGGAACGAGCCGGTGTGATCCAGAGCCGCTGGCAAGTCTTGGGAGGCAAATATTGTGCCTATGCTTAAAATGGGAAGAGCTGGGATATTCTCGACGGGTCAGTTTGATCTTGGGACCCAGGAAACTCCTAGAGCAAATTCTGAAGCCGTCTGTCTGCAAGGCTGGGGAGAGAGAGCAGCCAGCGTGTGTTTATCATGCACAAATCCTGCCGAAGCACCTTCTGCTGGGTTGGGGGCTAAGGGGAATGCAGTAGAGATCATTGACCTGGATTTCAGCATGGCGCGGGACACGGGCTCACACCATTACGATGCCCTCAGAAGGGAGTGGGATAATTGTGGCCTAGCTGGAAGCACCATAAGGTGGATAAGTAGCTGGTTGAAAGAGCAGCGGGCCAGTGTCAGATTGGGGGGCGGGGGCGCTCAAGCGGGTTTCCTCGGGTTGATCCTGGGACTGGTACAGTTCAGCATTCTTATTAATGGCTTGGATGGCAGAATAGAGAATGCACTTGTGAAATTTGCTGATGACACAAAATTGGGTGGGGCTGCTTACACTTCAGAAGATAACATGAAAATTCAAAAAAAAAATCTTTCCAAGTTGGATGATTGGACTGTAAAGTATAAAATAAACTTCAGTAGGTCAGACTTAGTTATACTCCTTCAGCTCTTTGCCAACAGCCAGGTTTGCTGATGCTCTTGACATTTGTTTAAAATGTTGGCAAATTTTCTATTTAATGTTAATTGGTTGCAAAGATTCCTCTTAATCTTTGGAGTCCTAGATTTATTTTTAAAGCTCGCCGTGTGGCGCACTCGGTTGCTGCCCCAGTGCTTTGGAATTCCCTTCCCCCGGAGGTTAGTTTGAGCCTGGGCATCTTCCAGAGGTGGGGCAAGAGTTTTTTATTTGAAAAGGCATTTGGTGGGTGGGGATAGGAGATTGGGATAGTTTTGGGTTCGGCAATGGCGTTTGGGGGGGTGTATTTTATTATGATTTGTGAGTCACTCTGAGCCTCTGGGAAGGGTGACACGTACATTGAAATAAATGTGGCAAAAAGCTTTTTTGAAGTTTTTTAAATTTTAGGTTTTCTTTCAGTTTTGCAAGTTGTAAGTTTTAATTTTTGTTAGTGGTTGAAGGCTTAACAGAGGCCGTGTTGTCTGCGGAGGGACCACAATTTCAATCGATACTTGATCTTCTTGGCCTGTTTTGGGTTAGGCTGAAAGCCCTGAAATGCTGGTCACAAAGGTAAACTTTTAATGGGGCTGATTAGTCCCCATTCTTTCACGTAAAAACAGAAACTAACCTATTGCCGTTAACCTGGGAAATTCCCCACTACATGATTTTTTATTTATTTGTTTGTTTTTGTTTTTTATGCCGTGTTGCCGCCCCCTCAACGCAGCATCTCGGGGCTGCTAGCAACATTTTAACGTATTCAAATAACCCAACAGTAAAACCAATCAAATCCCATCTCCCTCGGCAAAGGCCCGGCAGAACAGCCAGGTCTTCCACGGTCGTCTATGGAAAGAGGGGTCGTCTGTGGCCAGGCGAACCTCCAACGAGAGGGAGTTCCAGAGCCGCAGAGCGGACGTCGAGAACGCCCTCCTCATGGTTGATGCCTGGGAAACCCGGGGGACCTCAAGGAGGGCGCCCCCAGCCAACCTCGGAGGCTGATCCAGAATCCGGAGGGTGAGGCGGCCCTGCAGGTGAGTGGGGCCCAGATCTTTTAGGGCTTTAAAGGTCAAACCCATCACCTTGAATTGGGCCCTGAAGACTATCGGCAGCCACCAGGGCAGCGAGCGGAGCGCCGCCGCATTCTGCGCCAGCTGCCCTCTCCAGACCGTCCCCCTACGTAGAGCACGCTACAGTAGTCCTGTCTCTGGGTAATAAAAGCATGGACGAAGGTCCTAGTCTGAGACACATGGCCTAAGCCATCGTGCCAGGTGTAATTGGCAAAATGGGCCCTTCGCTACAGTCGCCACCTGGGCATCCAGGCGGAGCTGCGGATCCAGGAGGACCCCCGGACTATGGACCTGAGACATCGGGGGAGGATGGACCCCATCAATGATGGGAACCATGACTCCCCCAGCTTTCCCCACAACCATCACCTCCGGCTTGTTGGGATTCAACTTCAAGCGGCTCGCCCTCATCCAGTCCCCCCCACCCCCCTGGTCAAACACCGGGTAAGCACCGAGACTGTTGAGCTTGAGTCTGATGAAAAAGAGAGGTACAGTTGGGTGTCATCAGCATATGGATGACACCACACACCGAACCCTCTGACGACCTCCCCCAAAACAAGAGAGGGGATAAGATGGAACCTTGCGGGACTCCACCCATGAGGCCCCGGGGAGAGATGAACAATCACCCAGCACCACACGCTGTGTTTTCCCACCCAGGAAAGAGCCGCACCATTCAAGAACAATCCCGCCCACTCAGATCCAGTCCCACAACAGTCACCAGCAACTCATGATCAACAGTATCAAATGCAGCTGAGAGATCTGGTAGGATCAACAGGGTCGAATGACCCTGATCCAGTTTTCAGGAGAGGTCATCAACCAAGGCAGCAAGCGCGGTCTCAGTGCTATTGCCCAGACTCTGAGGGATCCAGGATACTGATTTGGTCCAGATGCTCCTGAAGTTGACGAGCCACCACCTGTTAAATAAGCTTCCCTAGAAAGGGGAGGTTAGAGGTCGGCTGGTAACTGGCCAGGACCTCAACATCCAAAGATGTTTTTTTGAGCAGGGGTCGCACCACCGCCTCCTTGAGGCAGTCCGACGCCCTGCCCTCCCCAAGGGAGGCGTTGATTATCCCGGCCAGCAACGGTGCTAACTTCTCCCGGCTGGCTTTAAGCAACCAGGACGGGCATGGATCTAATTAACAATAAGTGGCTCAAACAGTCCCAAGAACATTCCTCACATCGGGGCGACACATATTGAAATTCATCCCATAAAACAGGACAAGATGGGGGTTCAACCGCTTCTAGTTCACCCACTGTTAAAAGTGCAGCATTGAAACCATCGTGGATTTGAGCGATTTTTATCTGCAAAAAAGTCTACGAATAAGTCACGGCGGGCATTAGAGGACTCTGGATCCAGGCGGAGGGAGGCCGGACTGACCAGCTCCTTCACCACCCGGAATAGCTCCGCCGGACGGGAGTTAGTGGACACAATGAGGACCTCAAAGAGAGCCACCTTTACTGCCCACGCTGCCACGGCATAGGTACATAACCAAACTGTTGCCATCAGTCAACTTCAATACGAGAACAACACCACTGTCATTCTAACTGCCGCCCTTCCCGCTTCATCCGCCACAGCTTCTCCGTATACCACGGGGACCTGCGTTGTCGGCGGTTCGGGAATGGACGCTTGGGAGCCGTACGGTCGATGGCCTCCATGAACACCCAAGTTCCAAAGGGTCACAAGGCCATCGAGTGAACGGCTATTGAAATCAGAGGGAATATCCCCCAGAGCGTTCCGGACCCTCCCTGGTTCCATAAGCCTCTGGGGGCGAACCAACCGAACTGGCTCTGTCCCCTCCTGGGGGCTGACGTGTGCCAGGATGCCGGCCTGGAGGAGATAATGATCCGTCCATGACAAGGGCACTGCTGACACCTCCCCCACTAACAGATCCACCGCCTCAAGGCTGGTGCAAAATATCATAGCCAGGGTACGTCCTCCAACATGTGGGGCCAATAACTATCTGAGAGAGACCCATGGTTGCCATGGCGGCCATGAACTCATGCTTTGCCCCTCCAAGACCGGCATCGGCATGAATATTGGAATCCCTCAGGACCACTGTCATGGGCACCGTAAGACCGCCTCCAACACCAGTTCAGTCAGAGCGGGCAGGGAAGCTGCTTTACAGGTGGGTGCACGGTACATCAGCAGCAACCCCACTCTGTCTCTGGCCAAATCCATCACCAGGTGGAGGCCCTCACATAAGGGCTGGGGGTGGCAATGGAGACCGGGCCAGCTCCGGAGCTCGGATAGTTTGGGGAGGACGTTTAGCGATCCTTGTGCACAGACAGACGTTACCAACTGCGGGGTGTATGTGCGAGCCCGGAGTGTTGCTATTTATGTGCGTCTGTGCCCTTTTGCTCCAGACCCCTCCATTGGTCAGAGATAGGTTGGGGGAGAAATCTTGGGTGGAAATGTTATGAGAACCTTTTTCTAACGGTAGTTGCAAGCCCCCGTCTGGAGCTGATCAGCTAGAGCGCCCCTCCTGTCCATGGTGCCGGGAGAGACTTGAGAGCTGGGAAGAAAGCAGTAGGAGCTATCAAAAGCCCCTATGTGACGCTGGAGCTCTCCTTTAAAAATATTTGTTGTTACTTATATAGCGCTAGCAATGTACCTGGTAGTGTACAATCTGTACTTAGACACCCAAAGGGACTTGCAATCTAAGAGACAAGGGAGGGGAACAGCGGGAGAGACAAGGATACGTTCATGAGGTTGAGAAGATGCAGGCTCATGTGCTTCACTTAGTGACAGGGAAGAGATTCTGAGTGAGGGGGAGAGGTCAGTTTCATGCACGACGAGCCAGGGAAGGCCTGGTGGAAGAGACGGGTTTTCAGGAGGGATTTGAAAGCTGGAAGGGAGGGAGCAGAGCGAATGTCTGCAGGGAGGGAGTTCCAGGCCTGGGGGCAGCAAGAGAGACGGGGCAAAGACGTTTAGAGGAGCAAGGGGGGGTCGCGAGCAGGCGAGGATGGGGGCAGAGGAGGAGCGCAGCTCCTGGGCAGGAGCGCGGCGGGATACAAGAGCGGAGAGATATCGGGGAGCAAGGCCGTGAAGAGCCTTGAAGGGGAAGCCCAGGAGCTTCTGCTGAATGCGTTCCCGTAGCGGCAGCCAGTGCAGGGCGGAGAGGAGGGGCTGAACATGGTCCAAGCAACGGGCAAGGTGGGTGATTTTGGCTGCAGAGCGTTGAATGGAGACGAGGGGGGTAAGATTAGTGCAGGGGAGGCCAGTGAGGTGGAAGCTGCAGTCGTCACGGCGAGAGATGACGAGAGCACGGACTAGGGGTTTTGCAGCGGCAACAGTCGGGCAAAGCCGGATTTTAGCGATATTGTACAGAGCAAAGCGGCAGGATTTGGCAACAGCCTGAATCTGAGGCTTAAAGGGGAGGGAGCAGTCAAAGATGAATCCCAGGCTACAGGCCTGAGGGACTGGCTGGATGGTGAGTGATGAGTTCGGTCTTGGCCATTTTAAGCTTGAGTTGGCGGCGAGACATCCAGGCATAGATGTCAGGGAGTCAGCGATGCGAGAGCGGATGGAGGGGGAGAGTGTGGGTGTGGATAGGTAGAGTTGTGTGTCGTCAGCCTAGAGGTGATACGTGTAAAGAGAGAAGAGAAGGGGGCCCAAGACAGTGTCTTGGGGAAGCAACGTAGAGGCGGTACCGGCAAGAGAAACGTCGAAGGAGCGCTTTGAGAGATACGACAAGAACCAGTTGAGAACAAAGTCCCGGAAACCAAGGGAATGTAGCAAATCCAGGAGGAGGCATCATCGACAGTGTCAAAGGCGGCAGAAAGATCGAGGAAGACAAGAACAGAGTAGAGGCCCTTAGACTTAGCTAAGAGAAGGCCCACAGTTACTTTGGCAAGGGCAGTCTCAGTCGAGTTGAGAGGGCAGAAGCCCGATTGAAGGGGTCGAGGGAGGAATTTGAAGAGTGGAAGTCGACAGCTCGCTCCAGGAGCTTGGAAACGAAGGGTAGGAGCAAAATGGGGCGACAGCTGGAAGGGTCAGAGGAGTCCAGAGTGGCTGCCTTAAGGCTAGGGAAGACAGTAGCGTGTTTGAAGGCCGATGGAAATGACCCAGTAGAGAGGGAGAGATGGATGACGTGCAGCAGAGAAGGTGTGGCGGTGGGGGCAATCGCCGGTAGGAGGCGAGAGGGGATGGGGTCAAGGGGGCAAGTGGAGGGGTTGGCTGAAGAGAGGAGGAAGGTGACCACATCAAGAGAAGCTGGGGAGAAGAGAGGCAGGAGGGGGGAACTATTTATTTCCTTTCATTTCAAGGCTGCCCCCTCGCAAAAGCAACTCAGGGCGGCGTACAATAGAAATGATAACAACAACAACAATAAAAATGGAATGAAACGCACATTAAAACAATTCCCCATGCTGTCTGAGACAGAAAACGTCCCCCCAACCCCCTGGTGGAATAACCAGGTCCGGAAAGCGAGGAAATCTCCCCCGGGAGTGTATTGCACAGCGGCAGTGTGGCCGCTGAGAACGCCCTCCTTCCTCTGCGGGACCTCCAGAAGGGCACTCCCAGGCAACTGCAGGGACTGCTCCGGAGTCCAGGGACTGAGGCGGTCCCTCAGACATATGGGGCCCAAGCTGTGTTATCAGCACCTTGAAGACGGTAGGCAGTCAGTGCAACGCCTGGATCGCTGGCCGAATGTGCTCCCTGCGGCCCGTCCCAATCAGCTGGTGGGGTGGCACATTTTGCAGTAACCAGTCTCTGGACCGTCACCGTGGGCAGCCCCATGTGGAGCGCGAATTCATGGATGAGGATGGAGAGATCAGAATCTGAGACACATGGGTGGAGCCTCTTTACCAGATGTTGCCGAAAGGCTCCCCTGGTCACAGCCAACACCTGCGGATCCAGGAGCACTCCCAGGCTCTGCACAAATGGAACCAACGGAGGACAGACTCCCCCCAATAATGGGGGTTTGCCCCTCCCCCAGATCACCGACCCCACCTACCAACATCACCTTGGTCTTGTCAGGATTGAGTTTCAGTCAGCTCGACCTCATCCAGTGAGTCCCCCACAGCGTCCAAGCGCCGAGACCACGATAAAGAAGATCTATCCAATTGGGTATAATTTATTTATAAAAGCTTGATACCCCTCCTGACACAGCAGCACGGTGCGGCTTACAATAGCAACTAACAATAAAACGTTCACACACATCCTCTGCGTATTGATGCCATGACCCTCGCTGGCTGCGTACGCCCTCCCCAAGCGGCTGCACGTATACGTTGGATAGGGGAGGGGACGGAAGGGTCCCCCACACGGGGGCCCCCATGGGACGATGAGCAGTCCCCTAACACCACGCACTGAGATCTTCCCCAGCTGGAGGCTGAGACGGTGGCCCACAGGTTATTTGACTGCTAGTTGTACCAGCTTATAAGGGCGCTGTATTTGGTTCCTTGGCTAGACAAATTTCCTGGGAGGTCAGTCTCTGAGCTACTTTGTCTTTTTGATTGATGTACACAGCAACTCACACGCAATGTGAGGTATTTCCTGGTTAAAGCTTTTGCCAAAAGAGAATCGTTTCTGCAATTTAAATCCCATATATAAGGAGTCGTTCTACATTTTTGAGACTTGCTGCCTATCTCTTATATTGCGCTCCAGCTTATGATGTAACCTGCTGACTGAATTTACTCTAAGAATTGTAAGGTATATTATTTTATTTGTAATGTGCATAATCTATTGTATTGCATTTTATAATATTTATATTTCTCGGCAATGACCCTGTGTCACGCCACAAATAAACAATTGAAATTGAGATCTTCCTGCCACAGCGCCGGCCACATCCCGCAGGCGAGTCACCAACGTCTTGTGATTCAAACGCTGATAGATCTAATAGCACCAGAAGGGTCGTAGATCCCCTATTGAGCTCTACCAGGAGGTCATTGACCAAGACTGCAAGTGTGGTCTTGGTGCCGTGACCTAGCGGAAAACCAGACTCTGGGATCTAGGAAACCGGTGCGATCAAGCTGCGCCTGTAGCTGCCAGGCCACTACCCGTTCAGTAACCTTCGCTAAAAAGGGAAGGTCAGAGAAGGTTGGTAATTCACCCGGGCATCAACGCTGAGTGATGGTGAGGGAGTCCGGCACTGTCCCCTCCCAAAGGGAGGCATTGATCACCCCGGCCAGGACCGCCCCACTGGGAATGAGGTGAAGGAGGGAGAGGGATGAGAAGCAGTTGCAAGGCGGAGTTTAGCAACCTTGTTGTTGAAGTGGAGAAGGTCCTGTGTGGGGAGTGAGGAAGGGGGAGGACAGGGAGGCTTCAGGAGGGAAGCAGATGTGGAGAAGAGGTGGCGGGGGTGGAACTCTATTAACGTGGAGTAAGTGTTTTTTGGCCAGGAAAAGGGCATCACGTAAGCGCAGAGCGCCTGGGGAAAATAGTTCTGTTTCTGGAGCGTGAGGAGGGGAGGGCTGGGGTTAGATGATGAACTCGGTGTGTTTACAGGAGGGGAGGCAGATGCTGTTAAGCTAGTCCCCAGTAGATGGGCAGTAGTATGTGCGGGGAGAAGAGCAGGCCCCAGGAAGGAGACAGTCACAGAAGGAGTGCTCCTCCAGCGCAACAGGGAAAGTCTCTCTCCACACCTGAGACCAGAGCTAGGAGCCGGCAGGATGGCTCCTGGTAGCTCGCCCAAGGTAGAGGCGCGGATTCAGTGGATTGCACGTACCACTCGCCCCTAGTTTACAGTGTGATGTCGTAGCTTGAAAGGCAGGCGCGATCTGTGAAATGCTGCTGTTAACCCGTGGAACTTGCTGCTGCAGGGTAGGCTAAAGGCTGGGAATTTGGTGTGGCTCAACAGGACTGGGGTGTTTGTATTGACAAAAGACCAATGCCGTCTTGGGTTTCGTAAGTAGGAGCAGCCGCCGTGTCCTGACCCTGAAGGCTTGGATTCAGTTTGGGACCCTGTGCTCCCGAGAAGCATGTGACACGTTTGAGAGGGTTCGAAAGAGAAACCAGGGGCTGAGGTGTAAATTGGGTGAGGAGAGTCTGAAAGAATTGGGAATGTTTTTGGAGAAAATAAAAATGAATACGTGATGGTAGAAGCTGTGAAGGTAGAAATGCTGCTGTTAACCTGCGGAACTCGCTGCTGCAGGATGCGGTGACGTGCTGACACTAGCCAGAGCGTGACTAGTTAATAGTGAAGGGAAATGCTTGAGAGACAACATTGGTACGTGCTGGGGATTTAGAGGGGAGTGTATTGGTTATTTGGGGTAGTTCGGTCCCAAGCAGATGCCAGGAGTTACAGAAGGATCTCGCACAAGTAGGAGATGGGAGCTGAAGTGCAAAGGGGGGTGGGGTTGGAAATCCCTTCCTTCTCCTCCTTCCCCCACGCGCAGCGGTGGGCTCTGGACCGAGCCTGCTCCAGAGAGAGAACGCAATGCGTATAAGCAGCTTCTGCCTTTCCGGCTAGGAATTAGTGGGAAAGGGATAGAAAATCTCATTTCGTCATTTGGGAGGGGGCTGGTCTGGAATGTTTCAGGACTGGAAAGGTCGGGGCTTAGGAAAGAGAAGGCCAAGGGGGACGGGGGGGTGACATGAATGGGACGGAGGAAGAGATGGGATTTTCCTTTGGCGCTGACGGTGGGGTGGGGTGGCTGCCCCAGGAAACACGGGACAGCTAGCCAGAGGGATGCCCCATTAACCTGCGGAACCCGCTGTTGCTCAACACGGCAGAAGCCAAGGCTGCTTTCACACCTGATGTTCCGCGCAGGCCTTGGCTCTGGGAAGGAATCTGGAAGCCGAAACGTGCGGGGCTCATGGGGTGCCAAGCCCCCCATCCCTCCCGGTGTGGTTTTGCAGGCGATCCTCTAGACTGAATTTCCCCTACCCAGCAGTCTCGGGGGTGATTTGGCTTTTGGATTCTTTCCTGGAGCCAAAACATGCGCGGAACGTCAGGTGTGGAAGCAGCCCCAAAGAAAACTGGGCTTAGTTCATGCTGCCAGGAACGGAGAGGAAATGACAGGCCAGCAGCCCTGTGGCCTGGGAGAGAGAGAGCCGAGCCCCCAGGGCAGAGAGCAGTCAGCTCACCAGCCTCTCTGCCCCCGCAGGTACGGAGAGGGCGAGATCCAGGAGAAGGTGGCGACCTTCCGCCTCATGCTGCTGGAGAAAGACGTGGCGCTGGGGAAGGAAGGCGACCAGCAGCAGCAGAAACCCACGTGAGTACAGAGATCCGTGCTCCCCCCAGCTCTGCCACTGCCCCTCAATCCCCACCCGCAGCCCCGCCCCCCCAGCCCTGCCCCCCCA